>BPTQ01000005.1:15434372-16035715 GCA_019973895.1 Chrysanthemum seticuspe
CTTAATTTAACTCTAGTTTAGTTTTAAAATGTTTTATGAGACATGTGTTATGGTGTAAAAATCATGCGCATGCTGACTATATTCACATGACCAGATTCAATGCAACCAACCCACATGCAATGATTAGTTCCAGATTTTATGTAGTCGATTATCTTAGGTTATATTTAGCCTTGCTTCAATATTTAAGAGACATTGATTTATGTAAACACGATCAGGATTCAGTTTCAAAACAGAAAATACGAGTGCATTTGTTCGACATAGCCATGATCAGATTCAGAAAACCAAACCAGGTTCAAAATCAATTCAGGTTGCACATATTCATTCGACATATATGTAGAGTTTTATTTATGATTTCATGTGCTCTCTTCCTTGCTTATCTTAGTTATGTTTTATCACTTTATGTAACATGATTCCCGATTCAACAATATGCGCATGGAGTGCAAAGACACACGACCAGATTCAGATTAAGAGGACGAGACGAGAGTTGTAATGCTTACCTTTGTAGCGAGTGAGGGAGAAGAGACAATGGACAAAACTGAACCAAGGCACTCCTTTTTGTGTCCTTATTACCCACGACAGAAATCAACAACCCAACGATTCAAAGCACCCAAGCACCTCTTACCAAACACGTGATGAAAGCAGCCTTACAAGGACCCCGAAACTCGTCTTGGACTGGATGTATGTCGACAGGAAAACAAGGATGGAGGATGGAGAAAAATTATTGCCGTATGTTTTTATTTGGGGGCTAGGGTTTCTCCTTTTTATTTTTAGATGAACATTGAATGAGATATGGTGATTTTTAAAAGAGAATTGAACGTGTAAAAGGGGGCCAAGAAATCAGGGATTGGCGTTTTTTTTTTTTTTTTGGAGCTGATTATGGGGAAATCACAAAACCAATTTACCTATTTAATTTGCCTTCCAAAATAACTTGTACATTTTTATTTATCTTGTCTATTAAAAGGTCCATGTAACATTATAATGTGTAATATATCATTTGAGAGTTTACTATAAGTTTTATTTCTTCCATTATTTTTTTGGTTATCATAAGTACTTACCATCATTATCGAGCTGATTTTATTTTACGGATTTTTACTCAAGGGTATAATAGTCTTTTTAACGCGTTCACGATTTTAGGGTTTTACAACTCTCCCCTTCTAAAAGAAAATTTTCGTCCTCGAAAATTGAAAGGAAACGAAAGCAGCAAATGAAGATATACCAGATTACACAACTGAGGGTAACAGAAATCAAACGGTATAACTTTTCACAGATTAACACGTGCCGAGAATTCAAACGTATCAATCGTATAAAGATAAAGGTAGATTAATCGTATAGACAGAATGATCCGAAGGTCTTGCAAAACTCAGACAATCCAAATCAGGTGCCAGAGTTTCTGAGCTTCTAAAGCGCTCCTCGAGACATCCTATGGTCACAATGAGGGTACGTCATATGATGTAAGTATTATTACGCTGGCCAAGCGTCATAATACCAGCATCATATGAGTATACCTTCATGATGACCATACTTTATCTCAAGTCGTGAAAAATCAATCCTATCAACCACCTAACGGTCCATTCTACATCTTAGGGTTGGTCCGAAACAAAGATCACTAACGGATTCGAAATCAGAGAAACAGAACATATAAGGAACGTAACGGAACATAGCAAGTACCATCGAACTGAGATACGTCGAAAAATAGCATCAGGTCCTTCAATGCTAAAACAATCATCCAACCCAGAATTTATACAGAACAGAGGTCATTCAAAAGAGAACAAATAATATTTCAAGGAGTCTTATCCAACGAAAAGTCACATCAAAGTATCAAAGGAAATACTTGCCAAACATTAGTTTCAAGGAAAAGAAATAAAAGAACTAAATAAAAGAACTACTGACGGGTCGGCCCTTCTTCACTCCCATTTGCTTTCTTCTTAGGGCAGTCCTGAATCTTATGCGCCGTGGAACCGCACCTGTAACACGCTCCCGAGGCCTTATAACATTCGCCCGGATGGGGCTTACCACAAATTTTGCAAAGAGGAGGGGGAGGAAATATCTCAAAAGGCCTCTTATAAGATGAAGAACCTGCAGAACGGTCATGCTGAGTACTACGAGAAGAGTGATCCCAAAACTGACGTTGACCTCCATTATCGCGACCCTGACGGTCGTCCCCTGACCTATCATACCTTTGTTGACCCTGCACTCGAGTGTCCTGGCGTCTCGAGTCGTAACTACTGTCCTGTCGACCCCTGGAACCCCGCACCTGGTCTTGACGACCTCTAGAATCATATCCATGGTCATGTCAACCCTGAGAATAAACCTTATCACCGTCCCTGCCCCTTTTGTTGAAACCTTGGTCCGCATGGAGCAACTCAATGTTACGTGCAGCATCCGCAACGTGAAACACCTCAGTATGCTCGGTATTAATCAACCTGTCCAGAACCCACCTTTTCAATCCCCATTTGTATTTCCGAGCTTGCCTTCGTGCATCTCCTGCAATAGCCCCCACGAACCCAGCTAACCTCATAAATCTCTGCATGTACTGGTGGGAAGTCTCCCTGTCCAACTGATATATGTCGTTGTATTCCCTTTCATACCGTTTTTGCTCTGATTCTGGAAAGTACTGTTTATAGAAGATGTCCCGAAAAGTGTTCCAGGTGCAAGTATCCAGAAAATTCTCTTCCTTAGACAAGAGATAGGCTTTCCACCAATTGAGGGCATTTCCCTCAAGTTTGAAAGTAGCAAGTCGGGTTTTCACCTCATCATCACAACCCAACACATTGAACAGCTTCTCCATATGCATAATCCAGTCTTCTGCATCATTAGGTGAAGTCGCCGAGCGAAAAGGGATTGGTTTGAGTTTGTTAAAGCGCTCAATCCAGACATGTATGGGTGTAGGTGGGTTGGCACCCCCACCATCATTTCCGCCGGAGGAGCCAGTGCCATTTCGGACGTTATTTGTGATGGTAGCGACAATCTCGGGCATAGCGGTAGCCAGAGCACGGGCAATCAAAGCTTCAAAGTTCGGATGACCATCCCCGTTATCATCACCATTTCTTCGGGTATTCACCATCTGAACGATCATCAAACGATTAGCAAAGTCAAGAAGTAAGATGAAGATCATGAACGGAAATGACGATAATGAAACCTAGAATCTACCCAAACCTCACCAGTCAAAACTTAAGCTCTATGGGTAAACGCTTAGGGTCCATATGTCACAGGTCCTGACTACAAGTCGTAAACCTGGGCTCTGATACCATAATTGTAACACCCCAACCCGATAAGGGTAGAAGTATCACAGTATGGTGTCATATCAGAACATACATAATGAACATAAATCAAACAGCGGAAGCCTTATAATAAATCTCACAAGAATTCAAGTCAACAAGACTTATCAATATATAAAAACAAAAAGAAAAAAAAAACTCCGAAATGAAAAATATAATATCAAAATCAAATGAAGTCTAAGATGACTAGGCATGGTCTCTATATCAGCTCATCTCTCAAACCCAAACAATCCCCAGCTCCTAGCTTATGTACCTGCCGCAGGAAAAAAAATGCGGCTGAGCTTAAAAAGCCCAGTGAACAGATATAACGATACAATAATAATAAAACTGAACTGAGAACAAGGTAAGGAAGGTCAGTCAATAAATCTGGTATATCAAAGGAACAAAGTAGGGTAAGTGAAAAATAGGAAAAGGAGTCAGTTATCCACCACGAGCCAACAAAACAAATCAAATCAAATCATATATCCATAGTAGCCTATAGTAACCAATAGTAACCATAACAGATATAACAGACATGGAGTGATCAGCTCCCAGATTGTGAAGACACGTATTGCACACGACATCATTCACCAGACAAATCATAACATATCAGATAACAGAACAAATCTAGGATGCATCCATACGCCCCTGCAGACAGATAGTGGCCATACAATATATATCGAGCTCATAATCAGATAACAGAAAGGGACGGTGTGTAACATCACTCGTACACACTAGAGTCATGCCATTGGTGCATCAATGACACGGACATGGAACCCCCATGCCTAGTGATAGCTCGCGTCTCAAACTAACAGGTCAAGGCAAGGTCATATCAAAAGGATTCATATTAAAGGTTCATATCAAAGTCCATAGCAAAAGTTCATAATCAAAGTGCATATCAAAGGTTCATAATCAGAAGGTTCATATAAGTGGTTCACATTAAACAGTTCACATAGGAGATTCAATCAAAGGGAGCATAGCAGAGTTATAGGGAAGCCCTAGTAAGAAGGCTCAGAGAACAGTTTGAAACCAATATCGAAAAATGTAACGAATCATGAGAAACCCCTACTGAAAAGGGATAGAATATTTGTACCTTATTCGAAGCAAATTAACAATGAAAGCGAAATCAAGAAATGAGATCAACCCCGTCGCCCGGAACCTATATGAATTAGATAACGTTCCATAAGAATCAAATTACTCATTTTAGACGGCTTTCCTTTTTAGCAAGTTTTCACTTTCTATTTTAGACAGGTTTCGATAATTGGTAACTTTCCATAATTAGCAGGTTCCCGTATTTAGCAAGTATAGCCATTTAGGATGCATTTTAAGGATATATTAAATGAGTATTATTATACTTTAAGGATCATTTATGCCAATTTATACAAGTTTAAGGTCTATAGTGTAAATATTACACATTTACTTATTCTACTCATTTAGCCTTTTTAGTCATTATATTTACCAATCAAACCCTTTAGTTTCAATAATTATCAGACAACCTTTAATTGACCCCATTCTGTCGAGATACAAGGAGACCAACCAAGGCCAACACCAATCCATTTATTATCATATTATGAAGCATGTCAAGTGTTTATAACAGAGATTCAATGAACTAGTTTCATACGCCAAAAACATAAAGTCCTATCTACGAATCCATGTAACCATTCACTTAATTTAACTCTAGTTTAGTTTTAAAATGTTTTATGAGACATGTGTTATGGTGTAAAAATCATGCGCATGCTGACTATATTCACATGACCAGATTCAATGCAACCAACCCACATGCAATGATTAGTTCCAGATTTTATGTAGTCGATTATCTTAGGTTATATTTAGCCTTGCTTCAATATTTAAGAGACATTGATTTATGTAGACACGATCAGGATTCAGTTTCAAAACAGAAAATACGAGTGCATTTGTTCGACATAGCCATGATCAGATTCAGAAAACCAAACCAGGTTCAAAATCAATTCAGGTTGCACATATTCATTCGACATATATGTAGAGTTTTATTTATGATTTCATGTGCTCTCTTCCTTGCTTATCTTAGTTATGTTTTATCACTTTATGTAACATGATTACCGATTCAACAATATGCGCATGGAGTGCAAAGACACACGACCAGATTCAGATTAAGAGGACGAGACGAGAGTTGTAATGCTTACCTTTGTAGCGAGTGAGGGAGAAGAGACAATGGACAAAACTGAACCAAGGCACTCCTTTTTGTGTCCTTATTACCCACGACAGAAATCAGCAACCCAACGATTCAAAGCACCCAAGCACCTCTTACCAAACACGTGATGAAAGCAGCCTTACAAGGACCCCGAAACTCGTCTTGGACTGGTTGTATGTCGACAGGAAAACAAGGATGGAGGATGGAGAAAAATTATTTCCGTATGTTTTTATTTGGGGGCTAGGGTTTCTCCTTTTTATTTTTAGATGAACATTGAATGAGATATGGTGATTTTTAAAAGAGAATTGAACGTGTAAAAGGGGGCCAAGAAATCAGGGATTGGCGTTTTTTTTTTTTTTTTTTTTTTTGGAGCTGATTATGGGGAAATCACAAAACCAATTTACCTATTTAATTTGCCTTCCAAAATAACTTGTACATTTTTATTTATCTTGTCTATTAAAAGGTCCATGTAACATTATAATGTGTAATATATCATTTGAGAGTTTACTATAAGTTTTATTTCTTCCATTATTTTTTTGGTTATCATAAGTACTTACCATCATTATCGAGCTGATTTTATTTTACGGATTTTTACTCAAGGGTATAATAGTCTTTTTAACGCGTTCACGATTTTAGGGTTTTACAATCATCATTGTTACTCTTCGATAGGCCATTGTAGGAATATAAATTTTTTTAACTTGAGAATGAATACTGGAGAACTTATTGCACTAGAAACTCAATTTGACCTAACGGTTGAATTGCTTCCTTGATAAAAGTTGGGTATGTGGAATCGCCCGTAAAAATGGTCGTGTTTAGCCGTAATTGAGCACCGCTAGTAATAGTCTCATATTCATTCTCTCACTTGAGAAATTTATACTCCTATGTTTTCCTAAAGTAAGTTTACAATGTAAATACTTTGCATTGTCTTAGGATTACTAATCAAACAAGTTGTAAAATTAATTTTTCTTTTAGTTAATCACAACCACTTGCCTCATCAAACGATTATCTTGCTTTGATCGAGAAGAGCTACATGACTTCATGGATGAAGCTCATTGTATGCTAATCACCATCCGTAATGACTAGATCGTCCTAAACCAGCACCTCACAACTCTTTTGTCTTGAACACCATCATGTGCTTTTTTTCTTTCTAGACACATACCTTGCATGTCATTGTTAGTTTAAATGATTTACTAATCTAGACCGTAAATCTGTTTTGGGCTTCTTGAATAGTGCTTGTTAAGTTTGCTAAACCTTTGTGTTATTTGTGAGCTAGATCTCATCTGATTGCCTATATGTGATCTCTACATGCTCTCCTTGCTTTGCTTAACGTGTATACATGTATGCTTGCTATAAAAATCATTAGTTTCATAATTCAAAACATACAGCAAAATTCTGCAACTATTCTGTTAAGAAAATATGTCTCAGACGCAAGATCCCTTAGATGTAACTAGACGGATCCCTCAACTGAAGGATCCGTGGGATCCGGGTGGACAGAAGTTCCTTTTTAGCCTCCTTGCGTCAATCCAACATTCTAGACCTTATTGGACTAGTTAAACATGCTACATTAGAATCACTTAAACTTTCCTTAGGCTCAGTTGATCTCACATTCACTCATGGATGACTTAGGATCACATTCGAAGTATTTTTGATTTATCATTACTTCAAAACTCAACATTTTTTTGCTCCAGTATTCACACATTGTTCCTTTCATCTCAAAACACCTAGTTTGATATTTCTCTCAATTTTAGCAAATTGATTTTAGTCATTCTTACCTCAAAATAGGCCAAAAACTAGTTTTTAATTTCGTATGATTTTTAACGAATTTTTCAAATCTCTCTTAAGTCATCATCTGATCTTTAGGATCTTTTAACACCACTTGATACTCTCAAATTTCTTAGTGTCGTCTTTGATCATCCACTGGTGCTCATAAAGCCCCATTTCCTTCCATAAAAGGCAATCATTAACTACCATCAATCATTTTCTCTTGATCATTAAAGTCCATCTTCATGTAAGACACTTAATAGACTGAGTAACTTAGGATATGTAGGTGCTAGACCTTGCTAGAACCCAATCACCTCTTTTTCACCTCATCTGTTAGCCGGATCCCTAGACTTAAGCTAGCCGGATCCCTCTAGTGAGGGAACCGGTGGAACCGTGGAACAGTAGGTACATTATCTCTTTAGATAATCATTTCAAATTTCCTTTCTCCACACAAGCACTTGTTCAACACTTAGGATTATCATTTTCTTATATGTTTATAAATGAGTTTCATTTATATGATTCTTTACGTGTTCTTTCTTTTCGTTTCATGATTTTATGTGAACAATTTATCCATATGTATAAATGTTTTCCTTTTGTACTAACTCTTTTGGATTCTTGTAGGATGACAATGGTCGATTTCATCATCAAGTCAAGTTGTGCTCATTCGCACATTTTTTTTAATCTTGCATTATCCTAACCATCTTACTCCACTTTTATCACTACTCATAAAGTCATCATGTCTACCACCTCTATTGAGTCATCAACTAAGTCAAAGATTCACCTTGATACCTTTCATCACCATCCCTTGCTAATCTTGAGTCTTTTTATTACCTAGTAAAACTTGACTTCTCATCACCTCTACCACAACTTCCATACCTCTAAGTCATAATGATGATTTCTATCATTATCACCGTGTCCAAGGTCTAATTCATGAACTACGTGATGAAGTATGTCTCATGTTCTACCACATCCTACTTGTGTCAACCACAACCTCAAACCACAAGCTACTTATGTCAACCACATCCTACAAGTGTCTCACTACCACTACAATTCATGGTCGCTCAACCATCCTCCACAAACATCTATGTTGTCAAAATCCAAGTGAATTTCGTAATGAAATGCGTATCATCCCTAAGCACATTTTTTTTCTTACCTTGAACAAACCTTACAACCTCTAAACCAACCATGATGATGCAAGTAGTAGGATTATTCTTTTTTTGACACTAATCCTTTCTTTGTAGGTTCATATATATATATACACTTTGATGTGTATGGGATTCTCGTCTATTTATGGACGAAATTTTACACTAACTTTTTTTGTAGGTTCACTTATATACATGGGTTTGTATATGGCACACTTGTCTTCGGACGAGGCTTATTTTTTTTTGTAGGTTCTTCTTGACGCCCTCGAGGCTTCCGTCGAGCATTTATAAAGTGCATCATATGACTTACTCGTCCAAGGACGAATATAATTTTTCACTAACTTTTTGTTTTGTAGATTTTCAAAACACACTAGGAGAACTTGACGCTCTCAATAAAGGGGAGTTTTTCGTCAAAGCAAAAACATTTCAAATTTTGCAATAATTTCGTCTTAGCCTTCCTAAAATCCTTGACGCCCTTAACAAGGAGGAGCAACCGTCAAAGGGGAGCATGCACACATTCATTCTTCAAAATTCCTTTATATTTCAACAAAAGGGAGATTTCTTTCTCATCATATATATATTTTTTTCTTAACACTAACCTTGATGTAGGTTAAGCCTCAAAAATTTGATCCATTGAGCCGTTGGCAATACTGGTTATAATTCAAAGGATCTTCCTATTTTTTTTTTGTGTTTCTCTAGGTTCCTCTTAAAGGCGAGATCACCACCTCTTGAAGACGTGCAAGCTCAAGGTCATGAGTTGCTAAGCTTCGTCATTAGTGTTTCGTGTTGAAGGTATTGGCGTGGTGTGCCAATTGGAGCAATAAGGTGTTTTTATTTTAACTTCACTTGGGATGATGCAAACTCGCCATTCTTGGGAGATATTAAGTTTAAACTCCAAGGACACACCCTTTTTGTTTCGACCAAAGAGGGAGAAGAGTGTAAACGGAGAAGGTAATATATAGGAAGTACGGACACAAGTAACTTTAACATTTTACCTATCTATTACGTTTACATATATTTTGTCATCATCAAAAAGAGGGAGATTGTTAGTGCAAATATTACGATATTTAATTTATACATTCTCATTTGTTTTTTTGATGACAAACATGTAACTTGTAATACATAACGTAAAATGTATAAGTTACTTGTAATTAGATTTTGTCTCAACATACTCTCAACACCTCTCGACGACTCAAGTCCTTGTATGCTACAACACAGGTTCGTACATGTTTGTAATGTTGCGTTTTGATCAAACCCCCAACAAACCAATAAACATGTTTAGTTAAATAGTTTATGTATAACTAGTGTTTACATATTGGGTAAATATATATACATAACTAGTATGTATTATAATGGGTAATATAAATGGGTAGAAACTTAAGTATTTGACCCATTGACCAAATGCATTGAATGTAGTTGGGTAAAACCCAAAGTCCATGACCCATACCCATGGAGCATACCCCATAACCCATTGCATGACATCATGCATAAGTCATATATGGATAATATCCATGACCCATGGACTAGATGCATTGCATCTTGTAGATACATTGAATCTACTTGATACCCATGACCCATAACCCATTACCCATTACCCAAAACCCATGGGCAAAAGGGAGCGTCCCACGGATCCCTCAAATTGCCCACGGATCCCTTGGAATTACAAGGGCCGGATCCCTCAAGAAGGGATCCTTGGGTCAGAAACTTAGTTTGGTCTTTTTGCCTATAAATAGCAAGCCACTTCTTACCATTTCTTCACACCTTCACACATAGTTTCTCTCCACCATTTCTAGGATATTTAGATCATTAGGAAACATGTAAACCACATTCATCTCATATGATCATAATGCTTCTAACTTTTATTTGTTGTAAGCATACTCCCGAAGTGATCCTCCAAAGCAAGCTTAGAGATCTTGTTTCCTTACCTACTGAAGTGATCACCCATCACAAGCATACAAGCACATGAAGATATTTTACAACAAGCTTGGGAAACTTGTCATCTTCATTCATAGAAGACTAACTACATCATGCTTTGTGTTCTTGATGTTTAGTTTAGGATTTCATATCCAATAGACACATTGTCTTGGATATTGTCTAGTATCATATTCTTATATCTATGACTAGACTAGATGGTTTATGTGTTTGTGCCATAAAACACAAGGTTTGTTATGTTGGGCCACAAAACATAACGGGTGTCATAGATGTGTCATGTATCTATGACTAGACTAGATGGTTTATGTGTTTGTGCCATAAAACACAAGGTTTGTTATGTTGGGCCACAAAACATAACAGGTGTCATAGATGTGTCGTGTTGGTCGGGTAGTGGTTCCTCCTTTGTAATGGAACCCGGTATCTAGACTTGTACCGGATAAAGTATAGGCGACGTTGTGATAGGTTTGGTTCTACCTCGTGGAAGAACTCGGTGTTTAGCTTAGTACCGGAAAAAGTGTAAGCGACGTTGTGTAAGGTTTTCTCCGCCGAAAATGGAGTTTGTTGATCTAGTGAAGCAACTCTCGAGTAGGTGACTCGGGGAGCGGAGTAGGGCAAGGAAGGTGTCCTTGTAGCCGAACCACTATAAATCCTCGTGTTGGCTTGTCTATCTTTTTACTTATCGCTTTACTGTTATTCTTGCATCACATTGTTTATTTTCTATGTGGTTGATGTCTATGTTTGTGATGCATACTTGGTCTTTCATATTGTCATTAACTATATTTCACACTTTACATATTATGACACGCTTGATCAAGAAAAAGCAACCGGATTAATAATGGTGAAACTTGATTTATAATGAACCATTAATCTTGCGGAATCTTATGTGATATTAAGGGGTTGGCCTTACATGCCGTAATGCGTTAAATGCATCCTCGCGTCGAGATTAGCAAATGCAATGGTTTATACTATATTTGATACAAAAGTTTTAAGTTTGAAACGGAAACTTATTCACCCCCCCCCCCCCCTCTACGTTTTCACACTACAACTTAAAATGCAAAGGGTTCTTTACTAATGTATTATGCACTGGAAAGAAGCCTCTTTTCTAATGAATTCCTTCCTACATGTTTCTCAGCTTGCAAGATATTTGAGCAATCAAAGCAAAAGGGATCTGAGAGAGGAATGTGCGAAGTATACTACAATTTATTGCAGTTTCGTTTTGAGCGGGTATTTATTAGGCAGACGGGTTTATAACAAAGTCTACATTACAAAATCATGTAGATTCGAGTGTGGATTCTTGTGTCGTTTCCCTGTAGAATTTATTGAATACTCTCCTGTGGAGTTGACTCCAACTGTTGTTTGAAATATATGTGTAAGCAAACGTGCACACCATATATGGAACCTCAAAATTGATTGCCCACGTATCTTGGCTAGGTGAACTGTTATGTTTGCAGCCATGGTGGGTAAACACTTTACCAGATTCATATGCTACTTTTGCAATACTTTTTTTTTTCTGGTCTTCAGTGGTTACGATGGCAACTTTGGCCCAGGTTAGTTAGGCCACATAAGAATTGTTCAGTGCCATTTTATTACCGGGACAGTGTTGTTGGTGTTTTCACACCTTAACACCCAACACATACATACAGGCAATGGTGATGATTAGCGATGTTTATAAATTTGATGATTAGTTGTGGGTGGCATGTGTATTTGCTGCTATACCTGCATGCCATCGCTCTTTCAACATGGCTCATTTTGAAAAGCTGGTATCTTGCGGTAGTTGCAGCCATGGATGATGTTCGCCTTTCTGAGCCAGTATGTGGTGACCAACCAGTTTGGATATGGATGTCAGCGTGCGTATGTATGTGTCACGGCTTTTTTTTTCCTCCAGGTATGGTGCAATTTCATGATCAGACGTTTTTTAAACCCAATTCATGTAGTTCTTTTAGGTAAAAAAAAAAAAAAAACTTTCATGATGGCTTTTTTTGTGCAGGTTTGTCAGTTTTCAAGGTATGTGAACAGCTAATAATTCGTCTAGGCATTCACACTGTTATCGAGGTTTATCTATATAATTTATCATTAATCTGATTTATTAAGACTCACTGTAACTTTTAAAAATTAAATAACTTAACGTTTTTGGTATGTTACAATGTTGGGCTTCTTAGCTAATTGGTAGACATTATAAGACTAGATGCAACTGTTGTATGTATGTTGCCAGATTCAGTTGCACAAAAGGCTCTGATCATTGGTAGAGTGCATTTTACCAAAGAAAGATGTGAAACGAAGAGAATGGAGGAAAGTTTGAAATCAGATCAATGAAGGAAAGTACATTTTATCAAAGAAAGATGCGAAACCAAAGAAATATTTCAAAAAAAAGTTTGAAAAAAAATATTTTTGAAAAAAAAATCAAATAAACGGTTACAAAAAATATTGAAAAATAATTTCGAAAACAAAAATTTGAAAAAAAAGAATTTTGAAAAAAAAATTGAAATTCTTTTTCAAAAGATTTTTATTTTTTGGATATTTTTTTTCCTAATTTTTTTCGAAATTTTTTTTTCAATTCTTTTTTTCAAAATTTTTATGTCAATAAACATTTTTTATTCTGAAATATTTCTTTTAGAATTTTTTTCGTCACATGTGAAAAAACGTGCAAAAACGGAAAAACATACAAAAACGGGCGAAAACGTATAAACGGACGAAAACGTATAAAATCGGATGAAAACAGATAAAAACGTGCAAAAACGTATAAAAATGGAAGAAAACATATAAAAACGTAAAAAAACGAAAAACAACGGACGAAAAACGGTTAAAAACGTATGAAAACGAACGAAACGTAATAAAAAAAATATGGACTAAATTTGTTATACGTCACAAACCACATGGAGGTATTTATATCATTTATGTAAATTTGACAGTCAAATAAACGGAAAAATTGGTCAATAGACCAAACCCGCTAAAAAAAATAAAGAGACTAAATTCATTAAACTTGACGGACCCGAAATGAAATTAACTCTTTTTTTAAAATAAACAATTGAAAATGTGATTGAGCTAAACTCATTTCACCCCAAAAATCACCATTCAAAAACAACATTTCCAATGTTGATACTTACTTCATTCTGATTCATATTCTTCATTCACTTTCCACAACAACAATAAGGTACAATTCACAATTTTATTTATTTATTTTATGAAATGCACTCCAACCAACTGTTCCATCAAATTCCTCAGTCAACAACAACTCATGCTTGTCATTTTTAGTCCTACTGTATTTTACTTTAATATTACACTTATACCCGGGTCGAACCGGGTCTAGCCGGGTCTTGTTTGTATAGTGGTGGTTTAGAAAGACATAATGTTATTTTATGGAATGTGTTTGATAAAATGTCTCAATGAAATACTTAATACGAGTAGTGTCATTTTTGTCAATAACTACTGTTTACTTGGGCTGTCTGGGATTTGCTTATTTCTCTCTAGCTTAATAATAAGCACTTATATACGGCTTCAAATTAAGCACACTATAAGAAAATTATCATTAGCTGGAAATTTTCAGTCGAATCACTAAAAACAGGGCCTAGGTTATGTACTGGAGTATCACTTTTTTATGGCATTCTTCGGTATATGAATGTATATGATGATTCTTAATTTTAGACTTAAAGCAATTATGTAGCTTTTTTCTATTACTTGTTCACTAGTTTCATTTATGGGATTTGCTTTCAGTCATGTCGAGCAAGAAGATGGAGGAAAACACGACAGATACAACCGACCGGATTTCAACGCTTCCTGTCTTTATTGTTCACCACATACTTTCGTATCTTCGGAAGAAAAATACAAAATCGCTTGTTCGAATGAGTGTTGTGTCCAAGGAATGGTTTGCTTTAACGGCTTCTTTTCCGTTTTTGTATTTCCATTTCGGGCTGTGGTATAACTTGCTTCTATTTAAGTATCATAGTGAGTATATCAGGGAGATGTTTTATAGATATGTTGAATATACCGTTTCTAGATTATGCAACCAAAACATCAGTGCACACACACTCGACATCTATGCACAATTTTTTAATCTTGAACAAATAGAACTTTTTGGACGTTGTCTTGATTTAGTTCTTGAAAAAGGCTTACAAGTGTTGGTGATTAAAACTGAAAATCGGGGTAAGAATCTGCCATTGTTTTGTTTGCCTAACACACTTCTATCTGCCTCTTCGTTAACATCTTTGACGTTGTGTAAGTGTGAGCTGCCTTCGTCTTTGATGGCTGGCGCTGTGAAATTCAAGTCATTGAAGTTGTTGGCCCTTACAAAGCTCCTGATAGAAGAAGGAGTGATTGAGTATCTGACCAAATCTTGCCCTATTCTTGAAGAAATTTATCTGAAATTTTGCTATGGTTTCGAAAAGTTTTGTGTTAATAGGCATCATAATCTTCTAAAAGTGGAGATTTGCTGTGAGAGTAGACTTGAGAGAATAGATGTTGAAGCTCCAAATCTAAATTATTTTCTTTTAGTGTGTAACAAAGACAAAGCCCCCTCCTTGTCTTTGGATTCATGCAAAAAGCTAACAACATTTTGTTATAGCGGGTCTCCATTAAAAAGACTCAGTGACTTCTTATCTAACTTCCCGTTCCTCGAGAATTTGTCTTTAAATCTTTCATCTCCTTTCAACAACCTGAAGCTCTCAAGTCATTTCTTGAGGAGATTAGAACTACGATCGGAATGTGATTTGGAAGAAATTGAATTAAATACACCCAGTTTACTTATGTTCGAGTATTATGACCAATTCCATGTTGCCAATATCGCACCTTTATCAAGGAAGCACTCATCCATGTCGAAAGGATGTATGAAATGTGTTACACGATATTCTGTTGACATTCTTTGGTGCCAAAAGTTGAGGAAATTCTTGGAAAAGAATAGCATTTTCAAAGTTTTGAAGTTGTATGTTCATTCGGTATTTCCTCAAGTTCATTTATTTTCTGCAATTTATTAGTTTTTACTTGCTCCCAAACAATGATATAAAATAATGCCTGACGCAAAGTTGTGTTTACCAATTGTCTTTACAGAAGCGCATAGATGTTGAGGAGTTAAAGCTGATTGAGTCACCACCTTATGAACTCGAGCATGTTGAAATTATAGACTTGGATGTTGACGTTGTACTCTGGTGTTGTCGGCCTCGATCTCTAACCTTAGAACTATATCCTTATATCGACAAATGCCATGTTATCAAGGTAATATTTATGTGTTTACATTAGTGAAATGTTAATCCTCCGCTAATGTATTGTTTCTATGCAAAATTTAAGTGAAATCTTATTCTCTTCTCTTCAGTATACATATGATAAACTACTTCAGCAAGAAAATGAGGGCCAAACTAAGATTAAGTTTGTGCTGTTTACCTCTTTCAAAGGCACACAACACTTCAGTGACCTGAATTCGTTGTTGAAAAGACTATCTTGTGATCAAGTAAACAGCAGACGGTTTATTGATGACAAAAGCAAAATTACCTTTATAAAGGAGGAAGGTGCACTATTTATCTTTTTATTATATCAACTAATTCCATTTACATAAACACATTTCTTCATCCTCTTGTTAATATCCAAACAGTTGTCCAAGAAGCAGGATAATGGAGTATGCAAATTGTGAGATTTCGTGATCTGTTGGATTAAGGAATGTATCCGTGACGACAGAAGTACACAAAGTGACCAGTACTACTAGAGAATTGGATTTTGTGTTTGGCGTTTTGGAGTAGTCAGGTGCAACATTTAGTAAAAATCTGATATAGTGATTAGTGGACACGTTTAAGTAGATCTATTATGATTACTCTTCTTTTTTAGGTTTACATTTGTACTGATGGTTTGCATCTTAGTGACAATGTTTTGTCTTATCTTAGAAAGTAAAAGTATATGATCCTCATTGTGTTTGGTTGGAGTACGTAACGTGCCTCAATTTGTTTGGTTAGTAAGTTATTTGTATCATCTTCTGTCCTTTTTGCTTCTGGTTGCGATCCATTTTTAGGTGTATGCAGCTTCATATTGGGTGGCTTTTTGGTTAACCATTGTTGTGTAAGTAAAGCTTAGCAGCAGTCTTTGACTCGTGAATTTTAAACCTGATAACATATGTCAACCTGAATTTGTTCTTTGGCCAATCGATGTTTCTTTGGCCAATCGATGAAGAAAATATGTCAACCTGATAACATGTAAGGCGCTTTTTTCTTGTAGTGTTTGTTTCAGCTGTTATATGTTAGTAATCTTGTTTAAGTTTCTTGCTAAATTTGTGTTGTGAGTGTGTTTTATCTGTGCTGAATTTGTTCTCTACTTTAATGATTTTCATATCTATTATTTAATCTTGCTAATGGGCCAAATGAAGCCCAAAATCCTGGAGACTATTCGTCAAAGCCCATTAATGAAAAATAATTAGTATTTACTGCTTCAGTAATGCACATACACATTCTAAGTAGATTGCCAGTCATGCAGTATATCATCTTACAACATTATTATTGACATTTAAGCCAAACCGCAAAAACAGTCACAGTATGCAAGACATAAATGTAACACGCCAATTTAGTGATAGTTGTCGCGGTCACAAGACTGATGTGAGATAACATGCGATGTACTGATGTAGAGTCCGTGTGTGAGCAATTAATATTGGACACAACCACGATGGGTCTTAAAACGGTGGAACAACGATCAACCATTTGAAGAAACGTACGAAAGTATCGTCTACCTAAAAGTCATGCTTATTGTCTAAAATAGGTTTGATCATTTTTTAATTATTGTTCGTGTTCACGTTCTAATAAGAAATAAATTACATTTATTGATACAAAGCATTAGCATTTGGTGAAATTCATATTCTTAAGGGCTTAACTTTGATGAAAGCAATAGTTTCCACTTGAGCATTGGAATCTTTCACTATCTTATATTAATTTGAATTTGGTTGGTTTCTAGAATAAATTCACATATTTTTTTCCTCATGTTCAACACAACCACAATTCAAAACACATAGTAACAACTAACAACTACACACAGGATTCTAAAATGCAC
The DNA here is from genome assembly GCA_019973895.1 of Chrysanthemum seticuspe. Taxonomy (NCBI): domain Eukaryota; kingdom Viridiplantae; phylum Streptophyta; class Magnoliopsida; order Asterales; family Asteraceae; genus Chrysanthemum; species Chrysanthemum seticuspe. The sequence continues at coordinate 15,451,649 of BPTQ01000005.1, forward strand.
GTCATGACGGCGCTAAGATGCCGCTAAAAGGCGAGGCGTGACTTTCATGTTACGAAATAAATTAAGGCATCGGCTCTAGATGTGGCTTGAGATGAGGCGTGAAAATGCGCGAGGCGATAAGGCGCGCTAAGACACGAGGAGTGACACATGATGAAAAATGGGTTTTTTTAAATGAATAATATTATATGCAATGATAGTTTCTTGACTTAACTCCTTTATGTATAATCTTTTTTGTAAACTTGATATATGTGAAATATGATATAATATATAAATCTATAAATATTTTCATATTTCGTGCCTCTTTAAGTCACGTCTTAAAATGCTATAGCATCACCGTAACATCTAAAGCGTGAGGCTTAGCCTTACCGCTACAACTTGAGTACAGATAAACAGATGTAAGAAATCACCTTGGTCCATGTTTGTGCTTCTGTTTCCTACTTCCATTTTTGGTTGACCTCTATATTTGGCTGTTTTCTGAAAAAATAAACGTGAATTTTTATTTTATTTTTTTGGTGCATGCTCATTGTTAGACCTGCAAAAACAGAACTCTTCTTATCAATTATCATCTGGTTACTAGAATCAGGTTATGCATACATAGGTTAGATTATGGGGTGTCTAAATTCGATTTTCGACACAAGTTATTAAGCTATCGTGCTATCAAAATGTAATAAGTCATTTGAATGTTTTGATATAGTCAAAACTCAACTTTCACATATTATCAAACACTCAAATACGTAGCAAATAACGATCATTTAAACAAGTCGCATGATAGTACTTCGAATAAAAGTGCAACCCAATTTAAAAGCACTAAAGTCACGCAATCCATATCAAGTGACCAGTTCAACTATAATCTCTTTTAAATTTTCCTAAACATTTAACATAATTCCCCCAAAAGGTTTTATGATAATACAAGCACAACCCTTATTTATTTACTTAACTTTATATCTAGTCCAACAAGCTAAAAATAATACTACTTTCATGTAATAAAATTTTGGGTATTAGAGATGTAATACATCTTTCATGCCACATGGAAAACAATAAACTTGTACAGTGCCATACTGCCATATGCAATTTGGTATTTATATTCAATGAATTCCTTAGTGACAAATTACATGAAGTGAAGAATGACCAACTTATATAATGTAAATCAGTTATTTTTCATGATTGGTTCATCTAAAACATAGACTTTTTATTGCACAAACAACCCTAATGACAGGTCAAGGTTATTTAGCTGTTGAAATAAGTTATCCAAAGAACCCCTAATTGGCCGACTCATTGATATTTAAAAGCATAGCTCAAGCAAGTTAGTAAGCTAATAAGCTCAAAAGTAGGGGCGTGCAGAATTCGAGTTTCACCCACAAAAACCAAAAAAACCGAAAACTGAAATGGATCCAAACTGAAAAAACAGAACCGAATTTGCCAAAACCGAACCGAACCAAAATAGATATTCGGTTCCGGGTTCGAATATGATTTTGCCACAATGAACCAAAACCGAATTCACATAAATATATACGGAGTATATTTTTTTATATATTTATAAAAAAAAATATTAAAGATCATTTACTTACCAAATTTTTCTTACATACCAGTGTATCAATATTCACCCTCCATCCTTATTGATTTAATGGATATTAATATATTTCAAATCGTTAATCGTTAAGCAAAAAAATATACCATTACGACTAGCATTTAACTATCTTTCTATAGATAGGCACTTTGATATACTTTTGACAATTTTTTTTCGTGTTTTTCACTTTTTTAGGGTTTTTCGTTTTTTTTCATTACTGAAATTTGCATGAAAATATCACATGTAATTAAATATTAAGTTGATATTCTTATAATATCACATGTGATATTTGTATTAAATCACATATGCTATTACTTATTATATGTAATTTAACACTAATATCACATGTAATATTACATATCATATATGATTTAACACTAATATCACATGTGACATTATTAAAATATTCAAATTATTGTTTAATCATATGTGATTTCTTATGCAAGTTTAAACAACGAAAAAAAACAAGACGAAAAAACAAAAAAAATGTCGAAAGTATATCAAAGTGTCCGTCTATAGAAAGATAATTAAATACTCATCGTGATGGTGTAATTATTCTCGCTTAACGATTAACGGTTTAAGAGATATTTAAATTATAAAGTATGGAAATATTAAACTGCTTACAATTTCGGCCATTGATTTCTTTTTAGATGAAAGGTGGGGATGAGTCTTTTGATATGTGAAAAAAGTTTAATATGTAAAAATAACTCTCTTCTAAAAAAAAGACATTAAAACTCTTTCATAATATAAATATAACATATTAAGCTTGAATTTTTTTACTAAAAAATTATGTAATTAAATTAAAAAAAAAACTAAAATTAAGTAATTCGGGTTATTCAGGTTAGTTGGTTTGATTTAATAAAATTTGAATTTGGTCCGATTTAACCCAGAAACAAAATTTAACCGAACTAATCAAACTGAATAAACCAAAAACTCGATAACTGAACCGATGAATACCTCTACTGAAAAATTTTGAGCTAATTGCCATTCTTAAAAAATAAAAAAATAAAAAAATAATAAAAAATTGAGCTAATTAAAATTTCAAAAGTTAAATAAGTCCATTAGCCGGCCCAATAAGGTTAAATAACATCCCCTCGACATATATAATAATTAAAAAAAGAGTAACTATCAGAGTCAAGCATACTTCATCTCGATAATCACTTGGAACTCGTTCACTTCGTTCTCATTATTCTTCTAAGCAATATCAACAAGGTAACTTTTCTAATGATTTGCATTCGATTATATGTCTCAATAATATATATATATATATATATATATATATATATATATATATATATATATATATATATATATATATATATATATATATATATAGAGTTTGGATCAAATGAAAAGTGTCTTTGGGTAAAAAGTATAAAAAGGGTTAAAAGTGTAAAATATGTTATTTGATTAATAGGGATATTCTAGACATTTAACCACTCATCTTTTAAGTGCTTATTTAAACCTCTTTAACATCTCATTTAAGTTTTGATATCTCATTTAATAGAAATTTATATATCATCTTATGCATACAAGTAACGAGGTATCAACTTACTAATGAAATAAATACATAATTTGCTTATTTACAAAGTAGGTTTGATCGATTTGTTTATGATTGTTGCAAGTTAATTCACCAATACTTTTTGTAAATATTAATTGTATATCATTGTTGTTAAAGTTAGAGTATTTTACAGCTTATACAAACTTCTAGTATGATTGTATGTCAATAGTTTATTACATGAATTAAATTTGCATCATATACGAAAAACTGTGTGTCAGTGTCAATAATGATATATTATTTATGGAGTAGAAATAAAAAGTGTACCAAAGTTAATAGATGTGTTTCAAGTGTGTCAATATATATAAGGATGTGTCACTCTATTAAAAGGATATGTCAATATGTATAAAGATGTGTCATTTTATTAATAAAGATGTGCAATATGTTAAAGGATGTGTCACTTTATTAAAATGATGTGCAAGTATCAAGTGTGACATTACAAGTGTGTCAAAAAAATTGATGTGTCACTATGTATGTGTCAAAAAATTAGTATGTCATAAATAAAAGTTATATATTTTTAAAGGAAGATCGTGTTTCAGTAGTGAGTAACCAAAATAAATGTTTTAAAATTCTAAATTAATGTGTCATGTAAATTTGAAAGTGGCCATTAAATAGAACCTGTAGAAATTTTTGAATTTTACGTTTTAAATTTTGTATGGCAAATACAAAAGGACCATGATATCCTTTTAAGTTTCACAATGATACATAATGACCCACTAAAATTAATTGTTGTCATTAATAACCCAATTAAATCTCATCCATTAATTTATCTTGTATTGATTCATCCTATGGCTAGAAAGCCTTCCTATCCTTTTTATCACTAGTGACTTTTCACAATAACCACACTATATATATATATATATATATATATATATATATATATATAGTTAGGATCAAATAAGAAGATTACTTAAAATAAGAAGAAATAAGAAGAACTATAACCACAAATCCGAGATGCATCGACCTAAATTAGATGCATCCCTATAATCTTAGATGCATTATAACACACCATAGTGTGTTTTCTAGCTTTTAATCAGATGCATATACGTATATTAGACGCATTTCATGATTTCTCTCGTTTTTTGTTCCTCTACACGTGCCAAAATCATGAAAATCAATTTGCACCATCTATACATCAAATTAACTTTCGAAACTCAAGATGTTGCATCTATATGAATAGAAATGCATCTAATGCAAGTCGTTGCATCTCAAATGCGTGGTTTTGGTCACTTCTCACCACTTCTTATTTTAATTTACTTCTCACTGGATCCCTACTCTATATATATATATATATATATATATATATATATATATATATATATATATATATATATATATATATATATATATATATATATATATATATATATATATATATATATATATGGGTGGCGTTCTTGTAGTGACCAACCTTAAAATAAAAACAATAAGAACTATTGTGGACCATTAGATCAATCATTAATGTTATTAGATTAAAATAAATAAATGAATGGCATTTTTGTGAATAAACCACTAGTTAATGGACAAATTTTAACCCAAGTTGCAACAACATACTTGACTTTTTAAATGCTGTACGTCAACAAATGCGCTTAATACATTGAAGTCGATTCCAAACATTCCAAACATACATATTATTAAAACGAACTTACTATTGGCTTATGTAGCAAACGTATTCTGTAGCATTTTCATATATAGCTTTTTTTAATAATTGATTTACCTAGATCCATTGTGTCTTCATGTATTTACATTCTACTTAAGATACTGTATTTTTTAATCACTAAATTAGGTCTGATACACATATTTTGGGCGACACATTAGGTCTGATGAACGTACCTACGCAGCACAATATCACTAAATTAATTTTGTAATACACCTTTATAACATTTCTTTTCCACAAACTGTAATTATAACTTTAGTGACATATAGTTTCATGACAGATTTTTAATGACCAACTATGTTTTTGACACATTTCATTTTTATTGATATAACTATAATTTTTGACACACATAGTTTCTTTATACATTTCAAGTGACAACCTAGATTTTTCGATACAATCAATTTTATGATACATTTCAAGTGACAATTTAATTTATTGATACATTTGAAGTAACACCTTAAGTTTTTTGACGCATTTACAACACCTTAAGTTTTTTTACGCATTTAGTTTCATGATACATTTTAAGTTTTTTGACACACTTCATTTTTCTCTGACATACTATAATTTTTGACACACATAGTTTCATAATACATTTCAAGTAACAAACTAGGTTTTTTGACACCATTAATTTCATGAGACATTTCAACTGATACATTTAGTTTATTAATATATTTCAAGTGACACCTTAAGTTTTTTTTGACACATTTAGTTTCATGATACATTTTAAGTTTTTTTGACACACTTAGTCTCATAATACATTTTAAGTGACACATTTAATTTATTGATACAATTTTAATACATTTTAAATGACACACTAAGTTTTTTTGATACATTTAAAGTTTTCTCGACTAATACGCCTAAATCATCTTCAACAACCCATCACAACAACCAAATCACCCTTCCCATCTTCAAACAAAAACTGAGATTCGTAGAACACGTAAATTAAACGTTCAAAAAGCAAGTCATCAAAGATCTCTTGCATGAATTTGCAACGATTCAATCATTGTCAAACAAAATTTGACAAAATTAAAATATTGTTTACAAACATTACTCTCATCGATTACCATATAATAGTAATAATAACAAGTACATTAATATAATAGTAATAATAACAAGTACATTAAGTGAATGCATCAATTGCAAAAAAGAAAAAAGAGAGCAATTTTTAATGTGGCATTTCACTGCCACTCACATATCTGATCAATACAAAATATGATGAACTTCGAAGTTTTAAGAGGATGTTCAAGTGTTAAGTTTTTTTAAATAAAATAAGCAATATCAAACAGACAAACAGTTAGCTGATGCAAGTGATATCAAAATCTTTGTTCTTTTATTGGTTACGAATCAAATAAAAAGAGACACGAGTATGACTATGAATCCATACTTGTTGTTACAGATCTGAAATCGCGGCTAAAGTCGGTTTTAGGTTTTGTGTTGCATTGAGATCTGACACATACGACGACATAGTGGTCGGAAATCGAGGAACCCGTATCAATGAAGAATAAAATATGAAAACACCCGCCGGAAAAAGAAGAGAACCCGTACAAGCTGTTTATCGGATGTAACTGATCGGTGACCAAAAAAAAAAAAAAAAAAACGCGAGCGGAAGGGAGGGTGGCGAGGTTACCGTGATGGTTTTGATCAAAATTTGATACTAGTGAGATAGAGACAGCCAAAATTGGTGGAGATGGTAATTTCCCTTTCATCTTTATGAGAGAATAGGAAATGACAGATTGTGAAAAAGATGTGCGAGGTTCTGGAAAGAGGATATATGTGAAGAATTATTCAGTTACGGATTGTTGTGGGGATAGAGGAAATGAGGGAGGAGTTAAAATACCTAACATACCCTTTTGGTTTAGTTTATAGCTTTAAGTTATAATTAAATGTTAAATGCCATTTGTCATGTTGTTATTGGTTCTTATTGTTTTTACTTTAAGAGTGGTCATCACATGAACGCAAATCATATATATATATATATATATATATATATATATATATATATATTTTTTTTTTTTTTATTTTGTATTGTACTGTACAGTACTAAATTACTAGTATATATTTGGCTTGCTTCAGTTAGTGCATGTTAATATGTGGCGAGGTTAAGATATTGGCTTTCATAATAGGGTAATTTTTTTCAATAAGAACTACTGTAATTTTCTTTAAGAGGGTGTTTTGGATTTGCTTATTTCTCTCTAGCTTATTAATAAGCACTCGTAAATAAAGGAGATGGTGTTTGTATTTACTAATTTTGTGGAAAAAGCAATAAGAAAATAATGATTTGTTGGAAGTTCTTAGTCGAATCCATTTAAATAGGTTTTCGGTTTAACTATGTTAGTAAAAAAAAAAATTTGAATTTGATGAAACAAAAGCAAGCCCAAACGCTCCGTAATTAAGTTTTGAAGAAGAATTAACGTGTAATGGAAACTTTTTTAATGTTGAGGTTGATTGTATGAAATTGTACTTGTTTTATATAATGTTTTTATATTTTTTGTGTGGCTTTACATTTAAAACTTTAAGCGGATATGTATTTCTTTATGACATAGTAGTTTGATTCATGGGATTTGCTTTCATTAGGGTAAAAAAGAAGATGGAGGAGAACACGATATATACAACGGACCGGATTTCAATGCTTCCTGACTCTATTGTTCACCACATACTATCGTATCTTCTGGATGATCCAAAATCGTGTGTTCGAATGAGTGTCTTGTCTAAGGAATGGTTTGCTCTAACGGCATCTTTTCCTATTTTGTATTTCCGTCAGGACATGTGTTCTGTTGATGAGGGTATCATGGAGAAGTTTTGTAAGTACGTTCAATATACCGTGTCTAGATTCTGCAAGCAAAACATCAGTGCACACACACTCGACATCTCTGCAAACATCATAAATCTTGAACAAAGGGAACTTTTTGGACGTTGTCTAGATTTAGTTCTTAAAAAAGGCTTGCAAGTGATGCGTATTTATGTTTACAATTATTATTCTGAGAATGTGCCAAAGTTCCGTTTGCCTAAGGCACTCTTATCTGCTTCTTCGTTAACATCTTTGACGCTGATTCGTTGTGAGTTGCCTTCACCCCTGATGGTTGGTGGCGTGGAACTCAAGTCGTTGAGGCTGTTGTCGCTTTCGTATCTCCCGATAGACGAGGGTGTGATCGAGTATCTGACCAAAGCTTGCCCTCTTCTTGAAGAAATTTATCTCGGATATTGCTATGGCTTCAAAACGTTTTGTGTTAAAAGGCATCATAATCTTCAAAAAGTTGAGATTTACTATGACAGAAGAGTTCTTGAAAGAATAGATGTTGAAGCTCCAAATCTAGGTTATTTTCTTTTAGGTATAATTAACAAAGACAAAGCCCCCTCTATGTTTCTGGGTACATGCAAAAAGCTAACAACATTTTATTATAGCGGGTCTCCATTTAAAAGACTCAATGACTTCTTATCTGATTTCCCGTTTCTGGAGAATGTGTCTTTAGATCTTTCATCTCCTGTTGACAATCTGAAGTTGTCAAACCATTCCTTGAGGAAAATTGGACTACAATCGGAATGTAACTTGGGTGAGATTTATTTAAATGCACCCAATTTACTTTTGTTCGAGTATTATGACCGATTCTATGATGCCAATATCGGACATTTTTCAAGGAAGCACTCATCCATGTCGAAAGGTTGTATGAATTATGTTACACACGATTCTCTTGACATTATTTGGTGCCAGAAGTTTAGACAATTCTGGGAAAAAAATAACATTTTTAGAGTTTTGAAGTTGGTTATTCACTCGGTATTTCCTCAAGTTCATTTATTTTCTGTAATTTACTGGTTTTTACTTGCTCCCAAACAATGATATAAAATAATGCCTGACGCAAAGTTGTGTTTATCAATGGTCTTACAGAGGCTCATAGATGTTGAGGAGTTAAAGCTGATCCAGTTGCCACCTTATGAACTTGAGCATGTTAAGCTAAAACCCCTGAACATCTGGGAAACACCGCTTTTTGTAGCTCTTGTGGATGCTGTGCTCTGGTGTTTTCGGCCTCGATCTCTAACTTTAAAACTTTATTTCTGTACAGACAAAAGTCATGTTGCAAAGGTAAGATTTATATGTGTTTATATTTGTTAGATGATGTATTATTTCATTTCCATTGCACTTCAACATGGTTTATATTCTGTTTCCAGGCAAAAATGATGTTTTTTTTATCTTTTGTCTTACAGTATACATATGAGAAACTACTTCAACAAGAAGATGAGGGCCAGAATAACGTTAAATTTGTGCTGATTTCCTTTTCCATAGACGGTGAACAACACTTCAGTGACTTGAATTCACTGTTAAAAGCTCTATCTCTTGATCAATCAATCTGGAAAATCACCTTTATAAAGGAAGAAGGTACACTATTTATCCTTTTCTTTTGTCAACTAATACCATTTGCATGTGTATAACGCATTCTTCCGTGCTTTCTGTCAATATCCAAACAGTTGTCCAGGAAGCAGATTAATGGAGTATGAAAATCATGAGATTTCATGATCGGTTTGATTAAGGAATGTATCTGTGATGACAGAAGTACGAAAAAGTAACCAGTACTAGTAGAAAATTGGATTTCATGTTTTAGTGTTGTGGAAGAGTCAGGTGCACAATTTAGTAAAACGCCTATAGTTTGATTAGTGAATACGTTTAATTAAATCTATTGCGATTACTCTGCTTTTTGTTTTTTACATTTGAAAATGATGGTTTTGAATCTTAGTAACAATGTTAATGCAAAGAGGGGTAAGGAAAAAGGTCAAAACAGTGTTCAAGTAAAGTTTATATGCCCTGCAAAAGTGTTATTGGTTAAGCCGTGAATTTCTAGCCCATCTAAAGAACGTGGCCCGACCCACAGATCGTTCTGGTTGCACTACTTTTGACGAGATAGCAGCTCATGTATGTATATAGGTCATGGGTCAAGGCATTTCGACGTGAAACCATTGGACTTTGAACTACATTTGACCTTTTCAGTCAACACTCGATCAAAGTTCAAAAGTCCACCATAAAAAGAAGGATTCTATGGAAATGAGGTGTGTGTAGCATGTGTCACTAGCACTGTGTCCGGTCTTGTAAGCGGGTCACTTCAAGATGTGACCCGTTTGGTTCGTGATGCCCACTTAGGGATTTCAGATGAGTATATTAGATCAGCAATTGACCATGTTGCAGTGGATAGGCCCAAAAAACTCGAATTTGGTGGGAAGCTAAAAATCACCCAAGGGACCCAATTTTTCATGTATGAGTCATCAGATTTCAGGTGAGGTCGAGCCATTTATGTGGGCCCAATAGACTTGACTCCAACACCTCAAGTGTGTGTTATTCTCCCAGAAGGAGGGGCTAATTCTAGTGGTGCCAAGGTGGTATGCATTTGCTTGCTGGAGATTGGTGCCCATAGGTTGAAGAACTTATTCACAATAGTAATTAAAACACTTTGTAATTAAAAGGTCATATTATTGAACAGTTTGTTTTCTGTGTATTAGACATGATGCATATATAATGCAGACATGGGGTAGATAAAAGGGTTAATGGTCTAGAAAATATACAAACTTTTCATTTTTTACTATTGTGACAATAAACTTTTTTTTTTCCTATTGTAACAAAATAACTTCTTAATGACTACTATTGTAACCAAATGGCACAGTTAATTACCACTTAAGTTGGCAGTTAATTACCACAGTTAATTACCATTTGGTTACAATAGTAGTCATTAAGAAGTTATTTTGTTACAATAGGAAAAAAAAAGTTTATTGTCACAATAGTAAAAAGTGGAAAGTTTGTATATTTTCCAGACCATTAACCCTAGATAAAAAGGGCAAAATAGTGATTTACTAGTTGGTGCAAATGTCACATTTGAAGTATCAATCAACTTTTACATTTGTATTAGCACCCCTCAAATTTGTGAGGAGTTAATTCTAGTGGTGTTATGGTGGTGTGCATTTGCTTGAAAGAGGCTGCTGAACTTATTGTGCTTAACGGATACATAGTAAGAAGATGCTACAAAACACTTCATATTATTCCGCGTATTTTGGTAGAGAAAAAATGGCATTTTAATTTTAACAGTATACGATCGAGGCATTAAAGTTCTACTAACTGGCACACTTTCTATGTTAAAGGTATAATAGTTGGTGCTAAAAGTACGAGTACTTAACGGTTCAGGTGATTTGTATGTCGAGGACTGAACTAATTCTTTCATCAAAATTTTATCAACTCGTGTAGGAAAACTAATCACTATCCACAAGATTCAAGTAATTTTCGACATAAACAAGTTATTACAAACCTCTATGATTAAAACGACGAGACTATACAACATTACACTTTTTCAAAAAACAAGATCAGTCATTTAACAAACATCTACATGCATATTCCCTTTAATCCTTTATGTACACTTATAAAGGATGTGGACCATTGACTTTAATTACTATTGATACCGAGTTTTATACATTCAACAAATGTGCTTGTTTCTTTCTTCATAAATAATCGTTGTTTCGAAATTCAATATGTTGTACCTCACTGGCTATCATTTGTTTTTACCACAAATAAGGTGATTATATTTCTTCGGATCAAGTTTTATACCATTAGCCTTCAACATTTGTATGCAGGCTACTTAGAATCCTCATTAATATCTAAGTGGATAACCTTAGTTAATATCCAAAGCATACTTCGTCATGATCAGATAACTTTTCCAGACATGCTTAATTTACGAATGAGTTTAATTTCGCAGTATAAAATGCATATCATATTTCTTAGCCAGTGAAATAAATAACATAAAAATAGATAAATCGACATATACTAAAAAAAAAGTTAAATGAGTCCATTAGCCGGCCCAATAAGGTTAAACAACATCCCCTCGACATATACTAAAAAAAAGAGCAGCGAACATAATCACGCATACTTCATCTCGATAGTCACTTGGAACTCGAATACTTGTTGACTTCATTCTGATTATTCTAAGCTCAACAAGGTAAATTTTCTAATGAATTGCGTTCATAACATGTCTTAATAATATACATATTTTTTGTACTGTATAGTACTAAATTATATATTTGGCTTGTTTCAGTTGCATATGTGCATTCTATATAATGTTATTTAGTGCATATGCTAATGTGTGGCGAGGTTAAAATATTGGCTTTCTGTTTATGAGCACCCGACTGTTGAATGAAATTCCTCAATGAACATCTCATGCTTGTAATTCCTATTGTAGGGTAAATTTGTGTCAATAGGAACCACTTTACTTTAAGAGTGTTTGCAGGGACGTACCCACTTGCGAGCCAGGTGCGGCACTCACCATACCTAAATATGGGTCGTGAATTGTAATTCCTTTTAATAGAGTTGTTTTTTGGTATGTGCAGCCCCATTAATATGTTTGTGCTACTTTCTTTCTTTATGGTGCATCTTTAGTTTAGCCAAAAAGGAATATGTGCCGTTCTAAAAGTATTTGTGCAACACCCTTCTGAAAATTTAGGTCCGGATTTGCTTATATCTCTCTAGCTTGTTAATAAGCACTTGTAAACAAAGCACTTCAGGAGATGGTGTTTGTATTTATTTATTTTTTATTTATTATTATTATTATTATTATTTTTTGTTTGATGAAAAATGCATTAGAAAATAATGATTTGTTGAAAATTTCAGTCTGAGTCCATTTAAAAAGGATTTCGGTTGAGTTTTGAAGAACTGCTTAATGGAAACTCGGTTGAAGTTGAGGTTCATTGTATGGTATTATATAAAATTTGTATATTTTGGTGTATGAATGTTTATGAAGACTCTTTATTGTGACATAATGTGCTACTGTGTGGTTTTACTTTTAAAACTTAAAGCGATTATGTAGTTTTTCTATTACTTGTTCACTAGTTAGATTTATGGGATTTATTTTCAGTAGGGTCAAGCATGAAGAAGAAGAAGAACACAATAGACACAACGGACCGGATTTCAATGCTTCCTGACTCTATTGTTCACCACATACTATCGTATCTTCTGGATGATCCAAAATCGTGTGTTCGAATGAGTGTCTTGTCTAAGGGATGGTTTACTCTAACGGCTTCTTTTCCTATTTTGTATTTCCATTTAGACGGGTCATGGTTTTGGTCGTTTTCTAGAAAGTATGATCATGAGTATATCACAGAGAAGTTTTATAAATATGTAGAATATACCGTGTCTAGATTCTGCGAGCAAAACATCAGTGCACACACACTCAACATCTTTGCAGAAATCATAAATTTAGAAGAAATAGAACTTTTTGAACGTTGTCTTGATTTAGTTCTTGAAAAAGGCTTGCAAATGATGGATATCCATTTATGTTATGATCATGTGAATCTGCCAATGTTTCGTTTGCCTAACACACTCTTATCTGCATCGTCGTTAACATCCTTGACATTGCATAAGTGTGAGTTGCCTCCGTCCTTGATGATTGGTGTTGTGAAATTCAAGTCATTGAGGTTGTTGTCGCTTTCGTATCTCCCGGTAGATGAGGGTGTGATCGAGTGTCTGACCAACGGTTGCCCTGTTCTTGAAGAAATTTATCTCAGATATTGCTATGGCTTCAAAACGTTTTGTGTTAAATGGCATCAGAATCTGCTAAAACTTGAGATTTACTCGAATACTGGACTTGAGAGAATAGATGTTGATGCTCCAAATCTAAGCTATTTTCTTTTAGTGTGTAACAAAGACAAAGCCCCCTCCTTGTCTTTGGATTCATGCAAAAAGCTAAAAACATTTTGTTACCGTGGGATTCCGTTAAAAAGTTTCAGTGACCTCTTATCTAATTTCCCATTCATCGAAAATTTGTGTTTAGAACTTCCATCTCATGTCAACAACCTGAAGCTGTCAAACCATTCCCTGAGGAGATTAGAACTAGAATCGCACTGTGATTTGGAAGAAATTGATTTAAATACACCCAGTTTACTTTTGTTCGAGTATTTTGAGCGACCCTATGGTGGCGTTATCAGACCTTTATCACGGAAGCACTCATCCATGTCGAAAGGATGTATGAAATGTGTTACACGAGATTCTCATGATATTCTTTGGTACCAGAAGTTGAGAAAATTCATGGAAAAGAATAGCATTTTCAAAGTTTTGAAGTTGGTTATTCGTTCGGTATTTTATCAAGTTCATTTATTTTCTGCAATTTATTGGTTTTACTTGTTCCCAAACAATGATACTTGTATAAAATAATGTCTGACACAAAGTTGTGTTTACCAATTGTCTTACAGAAGAAGCGCATAGGTGTTCAGGAGTTAAAGTTGTTCCAGTCGTCACCTTATGAACTTGAGCATGTTAAGCTAAAACACCACAAGCGTTGGGAAACACAGCTTTATGTAGCTCTTGTGGATGCTGTGCTGTGGTGTTTTCGGCCTCGAACTCTAACTTTAAAACTGGATTTCTGTACTGACACAAGTCATGTTGCAAAAGTAATATTTATATGTTTTTACATTCTTGAAATGTTAATCATCTGTTAGTTGATGTATTGTTTCATTTCCATTGCAAAAAACAATTAATGCGTCTACTCTTTTCTCTCCAGTATACATATGAGAAACTAATTCAACAGGAAGACAAGGACCAAACTAATATTAAGTTTGTGATGATTTCCTCTTCCAAAGACGAAAAACAGTTCAGTGACTTGAATTCACTGTTAAAAGCTCTATCTCTTGATCAATCAATCTGGAAAATCACCTTTATAAAGGAAGAAGGTACACTATTTATCCTTTTCTTTTGTCAACTAATACCATATAATTTGCATGTGTATAACGCATTCTTCCGTCCTTTCTGTCAATATCCAAACAGCTGTCCAGGAAGCAGGATAATGGAGTATGCAAATCGCGAGATTTCGTGATCATTTGGATTAAGGAGTGTATCCTGTGATGACAGAAATACAAAAAGCATGCAATACAAGGAGAAATTTGGATTTTGTGTTATAGTTTTGTGGAGCACTCAGGTTTAAAATTTAAATGAAAACTTACATTTTTGCATTTAGATGTCCTGCAAATTTAGTTTGTATTTTAAGACAGTTGATTCCTATCCTATATTTTGGATAATAAAATTGTTTTAAGGGTTGTTGTGTTAATGGGCCATAACTAGCCCAAAAATACTGGTATCTCACCTTCTACCCATAAACAGCAACCCAAGAAGCCTACATGCTAAAGCCCATTAATAAAAATTACTTGTTGCTCCTAAAGTACATACTTGAACTCCTCATGTCGTGTATTGTTTCTGGTAGCCATGCAAATGATGATGGCCCGGTTGTCAATGAACGGATCATCGGGTTTCTGGTAGGGTCAGTCATATGTGTGGGCCCAGTAGACGTGACTCCAACTCCTCAAATTTGTGTTTAATGGTGTCATGGTGGTATGCATTTGCTTGAGAGAGGCTGCTAGTCTCCTGAACTTATTGTGCTTAATGGATGCATAGTAATCTTCACCATTTAATAAGAAGATGCTACAAAACACTTTGTAATTTAAAAGTCATACTATTCAGCACTTTGTTTTCAGGATATGAGGCATTAAAATGCATATTATGGTAGAGAAAGAAATGGCGAGGCAGTGATTTTACTAGCTGGCGCAAATTCTACGTTAAAGAGTATAACTGGACATTTACATTTGTATTCTTTAAGGCATATTTTGATTAAAATTTTGGGCCAAAATAGTCTCATTCTAAGGAGTTTGTATATTAGTTGTGCAACGAAATTAACTGTTCGTGTCATTTGTATGTCGAGGAGTGAACTAATTCTTTCATCAAAATTACATCGACTCGTGCAGGGAAAATTAATCACTATCCACGAGATTCAGGTAGTTTTCAACATAAACAAGTTATTATAAACCTCTATGATGAAAAACGACGAAACTATATGACATTACACTTTATCGAAGAAAACAAGATCTCTCATTTAACAAACGACTGCACGAATATTCCCTTTAATCCTTTATGTACATTTATAAGAGCTCAAGGTGTCCCGGAGTTAAGCTGACGCCATCTGACGTGTCAAGACGCGTTAGCGCCGCACGATACTTGAGGGAGATGCGCCATTCGCGGCGTTAAGTGCTTGGCTTGAGCCAAAGCACATTTGGTTTGAATTTTTTGACCGATTTGGAGCCGACGTTAACTTATGTGTATCTTTTTATTTATTTAAAACAATTTAAATATATACTGTATTTTATATAAACTCTTAAAATAAAATAGAAACTGTCGAAAGTACAAGGACTATCATTGAATTTAGCCAAATCCCAATACTAGTAAAAAGCCATTGTTATAAAAGACTCGTAAAGACGTGAGGCTTGATCATGCCGTCACGCCGACTTATGCCACATGTTTTTGTAAACTCGATATATATGAATTATGATATAAATATATAAATATTTTCATACTTTGTGCCGCGAATTATAAACGCAAAAGCTTCGTCTTAACCGCAAAGACGTGAGGCTAGATCATACTTGAGCATTTCAAATGTTGATGTTTACTTCATTCTGATTCTTATTCATTCACTTTCCACAACAACAACAACAAGGTACAGTTCACAATTTTATCCAACCAACTGTTCGATCAAATTCCTCAGTCAACAACTCATGCTTGTATTTTTTAGTACTACTGTATTTTACTTTAATATTACACTTATACCCGGGTCGAACCGGATTTATCCGGGTCTAGCCTGGTCTTGTTTGTATAGTGGTGGTTTAGAAAGATATAATGTTATTTTATGAAATGTGCACCAACTGTTTGATAAAATGTCTCAATGAACTACTTTATAGTGTAATTTTTGTCAATAAGTACTCTTTACTTGGGTTGTCTGGGATTTGCTTTTTTCTCTCTAGCTTATAAGTAAGCACTTATATGACTAATATTGTGAATAATAGAATGGTGAATAATGAAAATAAGCTGGATTTTAAGCCAACTGTTCTTAATGAAGATGGTGAGGAATTTGTTGTTTTTGATGAGGATTTAGTTGTAAAAGGCAGCCTAAAATGGAAGTTAACTGTTTGTGGTCATTTTGTGGGTTGTTACATGTTTGTTGGGGAATTGAACTATCATTTGAGAAGAATGTGGAGTAAGTATGGCCTGTTAGATGTTCAGGTTAATGGTAATGGTAAATGTTTTTTCAAATTTAGAAATGAGGAAGGTATGAATGAGGTTCTAAGGCAGGGTCCATGGATTGTGAATCATAGGCCATTATTTGTGCAAAAATGGGATCCAATTATTGGTATGGAGATTAAAGAACAGACTAAAATTCCAATTTGGGCTAAACTAACTAATGTGCCTTTGGAGGCTTGGAGTTGTGATGGAATGAGTGCTCTTGCTAGTAGCCTAGGTACGCCAATTATAATGGATAATACTACTACTCAAATGTGTAAGTCTGGTGTAGGAAGGGCTGAGTTTGCTAGAGTCCTTGTTGAGTTTGATGCTAAGAAAGGATTTAAAGATAAGATTCATATTCAATATAGGAATAAAGATAATGAGGTGAAAGGTTCAAAGCTTGTGAATGTAGAATATATGTGGAAGCCTGAAGTGTGTTCACATTGTTTAGTATTTGGGCATGATTTCCAAAAATGCTGTAAGAGACCAAGGACTGAGAAAGAATTGGAAGATGAGAAGAGGAAATTAGAGAAAGTTAATGAAGACAAAGATGAATTTATTGAAGTACAGAGTAAGGGGCAAAGGAAAAGTTATGAGGGAGTTAGGAACAATGGCAAAAATAATGTGTCAAGTAATGATGGTATGGGTAGGAATGGTGGTTTTTGGAAGAAAAAAGGAGGTGAAAATATGAAGCAGGGAAATAGCAGAGGTGATAATAATGTTACAAAGGAGGGACAACAAAGGGCTGGTAAAACATGGTCAGTTCCACAGAATTTTGTAGAAGACATAAGGAGATCTGCAAATAAATATGCTGCTCTTGGTAATACAAGCATAGAGGAAAGGGATGAATTAGCGATTTTGAATGATAGAATGATTGTTGATCAGTATTTAAACAAAAAACTTCAACCTTGTAGCCAAATTTTGAAGGATTGGACTCCTGATATGGCTGCTTATTTCAAAGTAAAATGGGATGAGGATAGAAGGAAAGAGGCTGATGCTCTGAATAAAAATGATGAAGAGGTTATGGAGAATGTGAATGCAGCTGCACAGGTTTGGTCAGCTGATGTTATTAAGGATGGTATCACAACTGCTCTAAATTGACAGTTGTTTTTTATCTTTTGTTCTTATGGATTTTAAAATTGCATCATGGAATATTAGGAGTATGAATCAAATTAAAAAGCAGGATGAAATAATTCAGTTAATTAGGGAGGATAGAATAAATGTGTGTGCCGTTTTGGAAACTCATGTGAAATCTCACAAATTGAATAATGTAGGTAATAAAGTCTTTGGTAGATGGGATTGGTGTTCTAATAGTCTGTATAGTCTAAATGGGTGTAGGATTCTGATTGGATGGGATAATAGTATAGTAAATTTGATGGTTGTGGGGATGTCTAGACAAATGGTATTATGTTTAATTGAAGGCATTAATACTAATTTGAGATGCTTCTGCAGTTTATCTATGCTTCTAACAGTGGTACTGAAAGGAAAGGCTTATGGAGAGAATTAAATGCTGCCAAGTCTGTTATAAATGATGATCCATGGGTACTTCTTGGTGACTTTAATGTGACTTTAAAAGCTGTTGAGCACTCTGCTGGAAGTTCTACTATAACCAATGACATGCAAGAATTTAGAGACTGTGTTAATGGAATAGAGGTAGAGGATCTCTGTAGTTCAGGTTTATTTTACACATGGATTAAGTCTCCTCTGAAAGTATCATCAAGTATCATGAAAAAGCTAGATAGGGCAATGATTAATGAGGGGTTTATGAACAAATTTGGAGCAGCTTCTTGTCAATTTATGCCTTTTGTTACATCTGATCATAGTGCTGCTGTTGTGTCTATTCCAAACAGTCTTCCCAAGAAATTTTTGGCATTCAGGTTTGCTAACTATGTTGTTGATAAGCCTGAATTCTTACATATTGTGAAAGCTGAATGGGAGAAGGAGGTGATTGGTTGTAACATGTTCCAAGTGGTGAAAAAACTCAAAGCATTGAAAAGCCCTTTGAATAAACTGAATTGGAAAAACGGGAACTTAAGTGAGAATGTTGGTAAGTTAAAAGAAGAATTGAAGCAAGCTCAAGTTATTATGGAGAAGCATCCTCATGATTCATCTTTAAAGCTAAAGGAGGCTGAATGTTTGCAGAAGTATAATGAGGCTGTTGCTGATGAAGAGAAACTCCTATATCAAAGAGCTAGAATTGATTGGCTGAAATATGGGGATAAAAACAGCAAGTTTTTCCATAAAATAATCAAAAGTAGAAGACAGAGAAATAGGGTTCTCAGCATTTGTGATGAAACTGGCACTATGTATGAAGGGAGTATGGTAGCAGATAAATTTGTAGAGCACTTTAAGAACTTTCTTGGGTCTAGTGATTCCATCACTCAAATTGCTGATATGGAAAGCCTCTTTAATGTGAAATTAACTAATGATGAAGCTTTGGCTATGATTGGTGTAGCTACTGATGCAGAGATTAAAGATGCTATATTTGATATTGGTGATTCAAAGGCCCCTGGCCCAGATGGATTTTCCTCAGTCTTCTTCAAAAATTCTTGGAGCATTGTGGGTCAGGATGTGTGTAAAGCAGTAAGGGATTTCTTTATTAATGGGAAGATGCTCGGTGAAATTAATGCTACTCTCATCTCTCTTGTTCCTAAGATCCAACACCCCTCCAAAATTACTGAATTTAGACCAATTGCTTGTTGCAATATCATTTACAAGTGTATCAGTAAAATTTTAACAAACAGGATAAAGTCTGCTCTCCAAAAATTAGTCAATTGTAATCAGAGTGCCTTTGTCCCTGGAAGAGTAATTCAAGACAATCTTCTTCTATCTCAAGAACTGCTTAAGGGTTATAACTGCAAAAATGGGGCTAAAAGATGTGCTATTAAGGTGGATATAGCAAAGGCTTATGATACAGTTAATTGGAATTTCCTTGAAACCACTTTAAGGATGTTTGGCTTTCATGGAAAAATGGTGAATTGGATAATGACTTGTGTGTCTACTGCAACCTTCACTATCTGTATGAATGGAGAGAGGCATGGATACTTCAGAAGTGGTAGGGGTTTGAGACAAGGAGACCCAATTTCTCCCTACTTATTTACCCTTATCATGGAAGTATTTTCATTGATGTTAAAGAGAAGAGTTCAACAAAATCCAAGCTTCAAATATCACAAAGGCTGCAAGGAGATTCAACTCACTCACCTCTCATTTGCAGATGATCTCCTTGTGGTTAGTCATGGTGATCAAAGCTCTGTTGGAGTTATTAAAGATGCATTAATTGAATTTAGTAATGCTTCTGGATTGCAGCCTAACATGGGAAAGAGTACCATTTTCTTTGGTAGTGTTAGTGCAGTTGATAAAGCAAAAATTTTAGAGGTTTTACCTTTTAAAGTTGGGAAACTACCTGTGAAGTACCTTGGTCTTCCTCTTCTTGCAAGGAAAATTGGGATTAATGATTGTAAAGAGCTGGTTGATAAAGTGAGAACTAAGGTGACTGACTGGAAAAATAAAGCATTGTCTTATGCTGGGAGATTGCAGCTTATAACATCTGTTTTAGCAGCTATGCAAACATATTGGGCTTCTGTTGTTAAGCTTCCTAAAGCTACAGTAAAGGAGATTAATAGCCTGCTTAAAAGCTTTCTATGGAATCAGGGTAGGAGTATTAAAGGAAAAGCAAAAGTTAAATGGTCTGTGGTGTGCAGTCCTAAAAGTGAAGGTGGTTTGGGTTTAAAAATGTTAGATCAGTGGAATGAGGTCTTACTTATGAAACATATTTGGAAGCTAGTCTCAAATAAAGAGAGTCTATGGGTGCAATGGGTGAATAGGGTGAAGTTAAAAGGTAGAAGTTTTTGGGAGATTGGTGCTGAATACAATGATAGTGGTACATGGAAGTCTTTGTTGGATTTAAGAAGATGGAGGAAAACACGACAGATACAACGGACCGGATTTCAACGCTTCCTGTCTTTATTGTTCACCACATACTTTCGTATCTTCGGAAGAAGAATACAAAATCGCTTGTTCGAATGAGTGTTTTGTCCAAGGAATGGTTTGCTTTAACGGCTTCTTTTCCGTTTTTGTATTTCCATCTAGGGGTGTGGTATGACTTGTTTCTATATAAGTATGGTGGGTATATCAGGGAGATGTTTTATAGATATGTTGAAAATACCGTGTCTAGATTCTGCGACCAAAACATCAGTGCACACACACTCGACATCTCTGCAAACTTTTTTAATCTTGAACAAATAGAACTTTTTGGACGTTGTCTTGAATTAGTTATTGAAAAAGGCTTGCAAGTGTTGGTGGCTAAAACTGATGTTCGGGGTAAGAATCTGCCAATGTTTTGTTTGCCTAACACACTTCTATCTGCCTCTTCGTTAACATCTTTGACGTTGTGTAAGTGTGAGCTGCCTTCGTCCTTGATGGTTGGCGCTGTGAAATTCAAGTCATTGAAGTTGTTGGCCCTTACAAAGCTCCTGATAGAAGAAGGAGTGATTGAGTATCTGACCAAATCTTGCCCTATTCTTGAAGAAATTTATCTGAAATTTTGCTATGGTTTCAAAACGTTTTGTGTTAATAGGCATCATAATCTTCTAAAAGTTGAGATTTGCTGTGAGAGTAGACTTGAGAGAATAGATGTTGAAGCTCCAAATCTAAATTATTTTCTTTTAGTGTGTAACCAAGACAAAGCCCCCTCCTTGTCTTTGGATTCATGCAAAAAGCTAACAACATTTTGTTATAGCGGGTCTCCATTAAGAAGACTTCGATGACTTCTTATCTAACTTCCCGTTCCTCGAGAATGTGTCTTTAAATCTTTCATCTCCTGTCAAAAACCTGAAGCTCTCAAGTCATTTCTTGAGGAGATTAGAACTACAATCAGACTGTGATTTGGAAGAAATTGATTTAAATGCACCCAACTTACTCCTGTTCAAGTATCATAACCGATTCTGTGATGCCAGTTTCGGACCTTTATCAAGGAAGTACTCATCCATGTCGAAAGGATGTATGAAATGTGTTACACGATATCCTGTTGACATTCTTTGGTGCCAGAAGTTTAGACAATTCTTGGAAAACAATGGCATTTTCAAAATTTTGAAGTTCGTTACTTATTCGGTATTTCCTCAAGTTCAATTATTTTCTGCAATTTATTAGTTTTTACTTGCTGCTAAACAATGATATAAAATAATGCCTAACATAAAGTTGTGTTTACCAATGGTCCTACAGAGGCTCATAGATGTTGAGGAGTTAAAGCTAATCCAGTCGCCACCTTATGAACTCGAGCATGTGGAGTTAAAGGTGAAACACCTGAGTTTAATAAGGGAATCAAATGAGGCTCATAGATGTTGTGTTTACGTAGCTCTTGTGGATGCTGTGCTTTGGTGTTGTCGGCCTCGATCACTAACTTTAGTACTATATCGTTTTACTGACATATTTGATGTTGTCAAGGTAAAATTTATTTGTGATTACGTTGGTGAAATGTTAATTATCCGCTAGTTTATGTATTATTTCATTTGCATTGCACTTCAACATGGTTCAGATTCTGTTTCTATGCAAAAATCAAGTAATCTATTTAATCTTTTCTCTCCAGTATACACATGAGAAACTACTTCAACAAGAAGATGAGGGCCAAACTAATATTAAGTTTGTGCTGATTTCCTCTTCCAAACGAGGAAAAAATCACCAAAACCAGTAGATCTCCAAGAGGGAAATTTGCAAATAAGATTACAAGTAAAACTACAAACAAGCATAAAGAACTATAAAGCTACATCAATAACCGAAGGACATAAAAAGAGTCCGACTTTCAAGTGATCCAGTTGATGAAACTTTCTATATCTTTGTTAGATATCCAAAGCAACGAAAGTAGTTGGGCTTGAGTAAAGACACCAAAGTTGCTTGAACGAATTTGTTACGCCATGAAAAATATATATTATTAGATAGCCTGATTGTTGGTATTAGGGTCTTGATAATCAAATGATTGTTTGGATAATTCTTGAATCGTGTATAGTCCACTTTCCGAATACAATATTTCGACCCTATTTGGTGCCTTGTGTTACACGAAATTTGTATATGGGATAAGATAAGAACAAACTCAATGTCTAGGTACAAGAAATTGAGTAAAAACATCGAGAATTATTGAGTTTGTGTTGTTTGATATGAATCATATATTAATATGGGGCATTTTCATATATCCCCACATACACATCCATATTCACATTTTTTCCCAAACAGTGCTTTAACAGGCTTGTACATCATGCATGAAAATCTTTTGTTTGGAAAAATATGTAAAAATGGTGTGTATGTGAGGATGTATGAAAATCCCCCTATTAATATTAAAAAATCAAAATCAGTTTATAAAGGATAAACATACGGCGGTTGGCATGAAGAGTTGTCATTTAATGAAAAGTCATTACCCATTAAAAATAACTCCTCATTTAACGACAATTTGGATCTGTCACAAGGGTTGCAACGTTTGGTGAGGCTCCTAAAGGGCTTAGTGACTCCTTAGAATGTCGCTAATGTTGTTATCACCGACATTTGAATTAGGATCAAATAAACTTATACGAGTGTGCATCCCGCACCACCTAACTCGTGTTATAGTTTAACTTTAATTTTTTTGGTCTTGGGTAAATGACTATTTCATAAAATGCTTGATGACACTAAAATCACCAACACGGTTGTCATTCAAACAACAAAATAAAAATGGTTATTTGCATAAAGAGGCATTATACTTCTCACTTTTTATCATTATATGTTGCGTACTTTTTTTAGACCATTTTCCCTTATATTTATGTATAAAAAGATTATATAATCGATAATGGTTACTAAAAGACCCATACAATACGTGAGATTACTAATCAAATATCAAGTCAACCTCAATGAATCGTTAATACATGAATGGAACTAAATTGATTTTCTTAAAAGTTAGAAAATAGTTACATAGTTTTATATAGCTCGGAGATTATAAAGATGATGATGATGAAAAAAAAAAAAAAAAAAAAAAAAAAAAAAAAACTTTTTATTTGATTGTATAGGAACACTACAACAAAAATGAAAAGGTTACTTTCAGGGGCAGAACTACATGTAACTTAGGGGGGGGGGGGGGGGGGCGGTGCCCTCCATGGTTCGCCAAAAATTATCAATTTTTAGTGTAAAATTTTTATTTTTATGACCATTTTATTAAAGTGCACCCGTTACAAAATCAAATTGCCCCCCACCCAAGATCAAACAATGTAAAAAACCTTAGATCTCTATCTTAATCTAAAAAAATATCAATTTTTACTGTAAAAAAAAAATTATAGCATTTTTATTAAAGTGCATCACGAATTTTATCAAAAAAAAAAATTTTTGCCCCCCGCCTTCTAAAATCCTGAGTCCGCCACTAGTTACATTCACCTGAGTTTTGATTTTGACTAAAATCTATACACATGTCGTGGAGATGTCAATAAATAGGATTCAAGTATGTATATCAGTTCTATAATTAAGCCCAGTAAAAAGAAGAGAATTTAAATACTTGGTATTAATTAATTTATATAATGGATGTAATACATCTTTCATGCCACATGGAAAACAATAAACTTGTACAGTGCCATACTGCCATATGCAATTTGGTATTTATAGTCGATGAATTCCTTAGTGACAAATTACATGACGTGAAGAATGACCAACTTATATAAAGTAAATCAGTTATTTTTCATGATTGGTTCATCTAAAACATAGACATTTTATTGCACAAACAACCCTAATGACAGGTCAAGGTTATTTAGCTGCTGAAATAAGCTATCCAAAGAACCCCTAATTGCCCGGCTCATTGATATTCAAAAGCATAGCTCAAGAGTAGGGCGTGCAGAATTCGGGTTTCACCCACAAAATCCGAAAAATGAAATGGATCCGTACCGAAAAAACCGAACCGAACCGAACCAAAATAGATATTCGGTTCCGGGTTCGGATATGATTTTGGCACAATGAACCAAAACCGAATTTACGTAAATATATACGGAGTATATATTTTTATATATTTATAAAAAAAAAGATTAAAAATCATTTACATACCAAATTTTTCTTACATACCAGTAGATCAATCTTCACCCTCCATATATGATTTCTCATGCAAGTTTAAACAAAAATAAATAAATAAATAAATAAAAATAAAAAAACAAGATGAAAAAATGAAAAAAAAATGTCAAAAGTATATAAAAGTGCCCGTCTATAGAAAGATAATTAAATACTCACCGCGATGGTGTAATTATTTTTGCTTAATGATTAACGGTTTAAGAGATATTTAAATTCTAAAGTAGGAAAATATTAAACTGCTTATAATTTCGACCATTGATTTATTTTCAGATGAAAGGTGTGGATAAATCTTTTGATATGTGAAAAAAAATTAATATGTAAAATAACTCCCCTCTAAAAAAAAGACATTAAAACTCTTTCATAGTATAGATATAACATATTTTAAGCTTGAATTTTTTTTGACTTAATCAGTTGGTTTGGTTTTCGGTTTGATTTAATCAAATTTGAATTTGGTCGGATTTAACCCAGTAACAAAATTTAACTGAACTAATCCAACCGAATAAACCAAAAACCCGATAACCGAACCGATGAATACCTCTACTCAAAATTTTTGAGCTAATTGCCGTTCTTAAAAAAAATATATAAAAAATAAATAAAAATTTTTGAGCTAATTAAAATTTCAAAAGTTAAATAAGTCCATTAGCCGGCCAATAAGGTTAAATAACATCCCCTCGACATATATAATAATTAAAAAAAGAGTAACGATCAGAGTCAAGCATAATTCATCTCGATAATCACTTGGAAGTCGTTCATTTCGTACTGATTATTCTTCTAAGCAATATCAACAAGGTAACTTTTCTAATGAATTGCGTTCGATTAAATGTCTCAATAATATATACTAGTAATTTTCGTACTGAATTGCATGTTAATATGTGGCGAGGCTAAGATATTGGCTTTCATAATAGGGTAATTTTATTCAATATGAACTACTGTAGTTTTCTTTAAGAGGGTGTTTTGGATTTGCTTATTTCTCGCTAACTTATTAATAAGCACTTGTAAATAAAGCACTTCAGGAGATGGTGTTTGTAATTACTTATTTTGTGGAAAAAGCAATAAGAAAACAATGATTTGTTGGAAGTTCTTAGTTGAATCCATTTAAATAGGTTTTCGGTTAAATATATTGTTAAAACAATGATTTTGAATTTGATGACACAAAAGCAAGCCCAAACGCTCCGTAATTAAGTTTTGAAGAAGAATTAACGTGTAATGGAAACTTGTTTAAAGTTGAGGTTGATTGTATGGTATTAATGTATTATACTTGTTTTATATAAAGTTTATATTTTTTGTGTGGCTTTACATTTAAAACTTTAAGCGGATATGTAATTTTTTTATGACATGTTGAGTAGTTTGATTCATGGGATTTGCTTTCATTAGGGTAAAAAAGAAGATGGAGGAGAACATGATATATACAACGGACCGGATTTCAATGCTTCCTGACTCTATTGTTCACCACATACTATCGTATCTTCTGGATGATCCAAAATCGTGTGTTCGAATGAGTGTCTTATCTAAGGAATGGTTTGCTCTAACGGCATCTTTTCCTATTTTGTATGTCTGTCAAGACATGTGTTCTGTTGATGAGGGTATCATGGAGAAGTTTTGTAAGTATGTTCAATATACCGTGTCTAGATTCTGCAAGCAAAACATCAGTGCGCACACACTCGACATCTCTGCAAACATCATAAATCTTGAACAAAGAGAACTTTTTGGACGTTGTCTTAATTTAATTCTTAAAAAAGGCTTGCAAGTGATGCGTATTTATGTTTATTATTATTCTGAGAATGTGCCAATGTTCTGTTTGCCTAAGGCACTCTTATCTGCTTCTTCGTTAACATCTTTGACGCTGATTCGTTGTGAGTTGCCATCGCCCCTGATGGTTGGTGGCATGGAACTCAAGTCGTTGAGGCTGTTGTCGCTTTCGTATCTCCCGATAGACGAGGGTGTGATCGAGTATCTGACCAAAGGCTGTCCTATTCTTGAAGAAATTTGTCTCAGATTTTGCTATGGCTCCAAAACGTTTTGTGTTAAAAGGCATCATAATCTTCAAAAAGTTGAGATTTACTGTGACAGAACAGTTCTACTTGAAAGAATAGATGTTGAAGCTCCAAATCTAAATTGTTTTCATTTAGTGAGTAACAAAGACAAAGCCCCCACTATGTTTCTGGGTACATGCAAAAAGCTAACAACATTTTGTTATAGCGGGTCTCCATTTAAAAG
Organism: Chrysanthemum seticuspe; assembly: GCA_019973895.1. Lineage (NCBI taxonomy): Eukaryota > Viridiplantae > Streptophyta > Magnoliopsida > Asterales > Asteraceae > Chrysanthemum > Chrysanthemum seticuspe. The sequence continues at coordinate 15,478,776 of BPTQ01000005.1, forward strand.
ACTCAATGACTTCTTATCTGATTTCCCATTTCTGGAGAATGTGTCTTTAGATCTTTCATCTCCTGTTGACAATCTGAAGTTGTCAAACCATTCCTTAAGGAAAATTGGACTACAATCGGAAAGGATGTATGAATTGTGTTACACATGATTCTCTTGACATTCTTTGGTGCCAGAAGTTTAGACAATTCTTGGAAAAGCATAACATTTTCAAAGTTTTGAAGTTGGTTATTTATTCGGTATTTCCTGAAGTTCATTTATTTTCTGCAATTTATTGGTTTTTACTTGCCTCCAAACAATGAATAACATAATGCATGACACAAAGTTTTGTTTACCAAATACCAATTGTCTTACAGAAGCGCATAGATGTTGAGGAGTTAAAGCTATTCCAGTCACCACCTTATGAACTCGAGCATGTCGAAATTATAAACTTCAATATAAGTGAATTATCATTTCATGTTGCAGCTGTGGATGTTGTACTCTGTTGTTGTCGGCCTCGATCTCTAACTTTAGAACTATATAATTTTACGGACAGAATCCATGTTGTCAAGGTAAGATTTCTATGTGCTTACATTGGTGAAATGTTAATCCTCCGTTGGTGTATTATTTCCCTTTCATCTCACTTCAACATGGTTTTGAATTTTGATTCTGTTTCTATGCAAAAGTTAAGTGAAATTTTATTCTCTTCTCTTCAGTACACATATGATAAACTGCTTCGACAAGAAAGTGAGGGCCAAACTAAGATTAAGTTTGTGCTGTTAAGTGAAGTTTTATTCTCTTCCCAAGACAAACAACACTTTAGTGACCTGAATTCGTTGTTGAAAAGGCTATCTCTTGATCAAGTAAAAAGCAAATTATTTGATGGCATAATAAGTAGGAAAAAGATTGGGAGACCTAAAAGTCATGACTAATTTTGTGACTAACTTATGTGTCATTACTTAATTGGATTGTGAATGAGTGGGTCCGGTTAATGCAACCAATGAATTGTTGCCACACATATTTAGTCACAAAATTAGGCATAACTTTTAGGTCTCCCAATCATTTCTCTAAGAAAAATCACCTTTATAAAGGAAAAAGGTACACTGTTTACCTTTTATTTTCCATTTACATGTTTATAACACATTTCTTCATCCTCTTGTTAATATCCAAACAGTTGCCCAAGAAGCAGGATAACAGAGTATGCAAACTGTGAGATTTCGTGATCAGTTGGACTAAGGAATGTATCCATGATGACAGAAGTACACAAAGTGACCAGTATTACTAGAAAATTGGATTTTGTGTTTAGCGTTTTGGAGGAGTCAGGTTTAAAATTTGTGAAAATCGACTTAGGGTGTGTTTGTTTCATTAAGATGTTTAGGGTCTGAATCTGACTACCGCATCTTACTGGTAAGAGGTGGCTAGAAAGTCTAAATCTGAACGAAATAATGTTGTTTGTTTTTGTATAATTGTCCGAATGATTTTAAGTGCTCGTTTTTGCAATTTGTTTATTAAACCAACGCAATACGATAATAAGTAACTTATGTAAATATGAAACAAGACTTTTTATCATAAATATAACATAGTTAATAAACAATCAAATATATTGTATAAAGTTTGCAAAACAAGTAAGAGCCAGTAAGACAAGTCTCCCACCTCTTACTGAGTAAGATGTTATATGTCTAACTGGGTCTTACTCAAAAGAAAAAAACAAACAACCAAAACGTCTGCCCACCTCTTACTGGTAAGAGTAAGAGGGTTAGTAAGACTTTTTTTTAAAAAACAAACACACCCTAGTGAACAGGCTCACGTAACTCTATTATCATTACTCTGTTTTTTGATCGTTACGTTTGTACTTACTTATGGTTTTAAATTCTAGTAACATTGTTTTGCCTCAAGTAGAAAGTAGAAGTATATGATCCACGTTGTGTTTGGTTGGACTACCTTGTGTTTGGTAAGTGGTTGGACTAGGTTCTTTTGATCATCTTCTGTAGTTTTTGCTTCTGGTGGCGATCCATTTTTAGGTGTATGGAGCATCAATGAGGTGACTTTTTTAGATGATTATCACCGTGTAATTAGTATAAAGCTTATAGGCAGTCTCTGACTTAAGAAATGCAAACAATGTACGTGCAAGTAGTTTTTTTTTAGCCATTGTTGGATGAAAATCTATCAGCCTATTTAAGAACCGTCAACCTAATAATATGTAATTCTTTTTACTTTAATTGTTAATATTCCCACTTGTTATATGCTAGTATCTTGTTTTCTTGCTAAATCTGTTGTGTGGGTAGATAATTTTTTTCTCTTTTCACTATATTTCTACTAAATCATTTTGTCTTCTACTTAGAAATGCTGCGGAACTTTTCATTTATAGGATTAGTAAAATTGGCTTACATAGAACAGATTAAACCCCAAATTTATACTCCATGCATGGAAGACGATTGGTTTATTAATTTAAAAGTAGCTAGGAAGTTTCAAGTTTTTTTCCTTTGTTGAAGAACAGAAAAGGAAACTCATGAACACAGCCGTGATGGTGAAAATTGGATGGTTTTGAGGATAGGCATTGTTTGCTTGACAGAAAGTCATGGAAAATGAAATACCGTCTGGGGGTTTGGTTTGCAAAGTGTTTTATCTGGTGTTTGGTTTGCAAAGAAATTTGGATGTTAAATAAGTCTGGTTTGCGGAGCTATTTTAATAGTGTAGGAACCCATTTTGTATCAAGAATCACACACAATAATACTTTTAGAGAGAGAAAGTGGCATGTAGAGAGAGAAAGAGGAAGAGAGTCGTGGAGAGCAAAAATACACAGTGTGTGAAATGATATAACACAAATGAACTTCCACGCCCTCTCCCTAGGTAGAAGAGGATATTTATATTTGGTACTAGTTAATTCTTTTAGGCCGTACGGCCCATGATTGTTTCATGTTCAATTTAGTGGTATACTCTTAGGAATTCTTTAGAATACACAAATATATAATACATTGTAATATCATATATAGAAGTGAAATAAAGAGAAACAACAATGTTATATGTAGTCATCTTTTTTGCTAGACATAAATGTCATCTACCTTTTCCTTTTGTTGTAAATTTTTAAGCTAGAAATGATGATATGCTTCATCTGACTTACCTGACGGGGACATATATGTAACTATGGAGTATGCATATTTGATGATATTTTAATTTGAGTATTTGCTAAACATAACCTTATGAATTTTGTGAACATATAACAGTATTTATTTCACTTATATTATAAGGCAACATGTTCTATCTATAATATGTGAAGGAAAACATATTACAAAGTTGAAATTTATTACAATATTCATAGTGTGAGTTCCGAATTTAATCAACACATTAAACACAACATTTCCTAAAAACACAAAATTTCCCAAGTAATATTTGCTTTTATTTTACATATCTTCCAGAAAATCTTATGTACATGCTGGAGATGTTTGAAGAAATTGTTTCTTATCAACCAAAAATCATTAATATATCCAAGTGTTGTTTGTGTAAAAATAAGTTTTATGATTGATGGGATAAAGGATATATGTCCTAAGAGTAGGTATGTAGCCATTGACTTTGCTACATATATCAAAGATCAATCGAGTGATTGACCATATTCTTTCCTTACTCACTTTCGAGTTTGTACAAACTACTGCTCATGCCCATGCCCATGCCCTTCTAGTCACTCACCCACCCTGCATGACTTATTACTTTTTAGAAAACATCCCATGCCGACACCCTTCTTGTCCCTTACCCTACTCTATAGAACTTTTTAGAGAACATCTTTCAAATAAGTTAAAATCTTATAGAATAATTAGTACAATCCATTATCATTATCATTTGGTTATAAAACATAGAAATACATTTATGTGCTCGTGCAAACATGAAGCAACACAAATTTACAAATTGTCATGTAACATGCCAAAAGTTGAAGACGCCAACATCTGATACACACATATTTATTCACACCAAATTTAGGATATTAACACAAAATAATTTCTATTTTTTGGTTTTTTTTTAAGGCAAGACCTAATAACGTTATGAGAAAAGATCAATACGGAACAACATTTATCTAAAGAACAAATGGTTAAATCTCCACCATTCAATCCTTTTAGATCTGACGGTGTAGATTAATCTTTAATAAAAAACGAAAGGGTCTTTTGGTAATTTTCCAACTTCACCTAACACCCCCTATCCACTCAAACTCACACACTCACTTGTTTTTCTCTCTCATCAAAATTTGTATCTTCATCAGATCTAAACTCCCAAATTCAATCACACACACATAAAAACACGTTTACTGTGTGAAAAGTTTGATTCAATTATAAACACACACATTTACACGTTTACTGTGTGTGTATAACTTGTTATTAATTCGATTGATCTGTGCATTGGAGAGGGAAGATAAAGATTTATACATTTTTTGATTTTTCAAGTCAAAATAAAAAATTTATAATCCGTTATTAATTCGATTCATATACATTGTTTGATTTTTTGATGCAGGTTGACTTTGACTTGAAGATAAAGTATTTTGACCATGACTTGAAAAATATGCAGGTTGTAGTATGACTTTTTGCTCGTAGTGTCATTTGTTATTAATTCGATTTGATTGATAGTGCATTCGATTGATCAATTAATAAGAATCTTTATGACTTGAAATGAAAAAAATTAATAACAAATTATACAAATTATATGTAATTGTATAATTTGTTATTAATTCAAAAGGAAGATAAAGAAAGGGACAGTTTGTATTTTGTAATGATTGTGTAAACCAGATGATCAACTGAGGATTGAATTTGGTTCAAATGGATCTTTAATCAACTATGAAACAAGTTGTTTTTTTAGTATTTGTGAAATGTAGTATAGTATATTGCATTGAAGTAGAAGACCTGAAGTTAGCATATATATTTTCGGGTTCTTTTCAATTTTGGGGAACCCATGTTTACTTTATACTTCAGATACAAATTGCGCATGTTTGCAGCTCGAAGTTAATGCTTGTAATTGGCATGGACCTCATTTAGTCCAATTATATATCAACCTTTATTGTGTTTATAAAATTGTACTTCTAGGATCAAGATATATAAATTAGTGTGTCATATTTAGTTTACTTTTTGGTTGTTTTTTGTTTTTTTTTGGATCTTTTCTTTTTTAATTATCTTGTTAACTGAGGAGGGATGTCATGTAATGTATCTAGTCTAGTGATTCTTTTAATGAATCATTTGTGATTCATACAGAATCTCATGGGATTTATACAAAATCCCATGAGATTATACAGAATCCCATGGGATTTATACAGAATCACATGGGATTATATAGAATCCCATGGGATTTATACAGATTACTCATAAGAGCAAACATAATATAAGTAACAAACATTATATATTCAAAGTAAATAAGATATATTCAAAGTGAACAAGAATTTTTCTCATAACATTACACAACAAAAATAGAATATCAAGTGATTTTATACTTCCATTTTATATAAAGCAAAATAAAAATCCCATGGGATTTATACAGAATCTCATGTGATTCTGTATGAATCACATAAAAGATACTCGTCAAGTATTTTTATGGAACACATGAGATTCTATATGAATTCTAATGGATCAGAGAGAATCACAAGGAATTCTGTATAACAACATACAACTTCTTAATAAAGAGATTCTAAGAGCTCTTTTCAACAATCATATAAAAAACATCTACCTTTAAAAAGTTGTGACATAAAAGTATAAAACAGTGATTTACTCATTTTTACAAATCACTTGTGATTTTTACGAATCACGTGGGATTTTTTTACGAATCCCGTGGATTTTTCTGGACGGAAATTTTGAAAAAAAAAAAATCGTCTTTTTACGAATCCCGTGGGATTTTTCTGGACGGAAATTTTGAAAAAAAAAGTTCGTCTTTTTACGAATCCCGTGGAATTTTTTTACGAATCTTGTGGGATTTTTCTGGACGAAAATTTTGAAAAAAAAAAAGTTCGTCTTTTTACGAATCCCGTGAAATTTTTTTACGAATCCCGTGGGATTTTTCTGGACGGAAATTTTGAAAAAAAAAGTTCGTTTTTTTACGAATCCCGTGGATTTTTTTACGAACTCCGTGGGAATTTTTTACGAATCCCGTAGGATTTTTCTGGACGAAAATTTCGAAAAAAAAGTTCGTCGAAAGTATATAAAAGTGCATATCAATAGAAAGATGATTTTTTTCTCTTCGCGATGATGTATTTTTTGTAGCTTGAAGATCTACCGTTTGCAAGATATGTTATTTTTTAAAAAAGGGTGAAAAGTGGGTTTTTATAGAATTACATTTTTACCCTTCTTTTGTTAATTTTTGTTTTCATCTCATCCATTGGATGAAAACAAGATGAATGGTTGAGATATTATGATTTGTTCTTTAGATGAGATGTGTTTTGTATTGATCTCACCTCATAACGTTATTACTTTCTTCTTACAGAAAAACGATAAATATAAATATAAACATGTATCATGTTTTAAGATTACATGAAAATGGGCTTGAACAAGTTCAACTATTAAATGAAAACCCAACCCAACTAATACAATGAACCCTGATGAAACTCAACACTAATAAGCAAAGAAAATATAAGGAAGAAAACTTAAATCTAACTCGAAATTGTTGTACACCTTTGTGACAGTAAGGATGCTAGTCTAACCACAATCCTCCTTTCTTTTGAACAGTTTTGGAGCCTCTTTCCCTTTAGCCTCCTGCAACAACAAACGCTGAACACGCAAACACACAAAGACATAATTACATAAATTAAACTTCATTACTCATCAAAAAAAGAAGAAAAAGATATCACAATTTCAATATAGAAGACTTAAATAAGATGATGATCAACTACATGTATAGATTTTCAACAGTTATGTGAACAAAGACTACGATGAAAAAAAAAGACAAGATATCTATCACCGAATGTAGGGTCTTCTTCAACACATTTAAACAAGCTAATGGCTTTCTTTTGCTTAAAAGCCTCGTAGCTTAAAGTCTTATACAACATATTGCTAGGAAGCTCAAATGAAAAAAAAAAAAAAAAAAAAAAAAAAAAAAAAACAGAAGTAACCCAGGAGCATGCATCTCAAATTGAGATCAGGTATAAATTAAACTTTAAGAGAATGATAAAAATAAGTGAATTTAATTTATACATACCTTGGATTTCTTCTTGACAAATGAGTGTCGGCATGTTCATGTATTGTGACAACTAAAACAAAAAAAAGACCAAACATTGGCAAATTAACAAAAAGAGACATAGATACAAAGCTGAAAAAAAACTCATACTAAGGAACTAACCATTCAAATTGAAGATCTTACTTCAGAGCGTAAGATCTAGTAAATGAGAAAGAGTGAAGATAACTTTGGTGTAGAGAGAGATAAAGTTGTTGAAATGCAATGGGAGAAATGACCAGGAGGAGGATAATAGAATATATCAAATTTCAAAGCTCGAACAGAGAGGAGCTATTTGATGCTGAGTTGTCAATTTTTTGAAGCTTCACAGAGCTGATGTGTCATTTTCTTAGGGCTATACAGTAAATATTGAGGTCTTACTTATATAATAGGTAGATACAAGGCCTCATGGGCCGGACTTAACACCGAGAACCGGGCTTGGCCATTAATGTTCTCGATGGGCTTGTGACATAGCTTATGTTCCTATTACACCCGTTACATATTCGTTTGACTAATACAAGGCTCGTTGACTTTGGAATGATCGCCTATTCTAATATCAACAAAAAATATGTCTCTGTTTTTATTGCATGATTGGTAATGTAAAATAAGTTTGTTTTTATCCATAGCAAGGTTTTGTGAAGTGAATGGATTTGGTGTTGTTCTCGTTTACTTAGTTATCAACGATTTATTAGTTAACACTTAAATAACATGTCTACTAACAATGGTTTACACATTTACATGTTAACAGTTTAAGCACAATAATTTTTTTTTCAATGTTTAACTATTTATTGATATATATCAAATAATCAACAAAGTGTTTGCGGAATAACACTTGGGATTGAATGACAATGTAAGTGTGATAGTCTCCTCACTGAACTTAAACACAAACCATATTTCTTTGTTTAAGTAAGAACTATGCTAAACCAATTGATTACAAATCTAGGACTTAGTTCGATTTTGAAAAGGAAAATAACTCCTAAAAGTGTTAGAAACTTTTAATACAAAAGATACATTTTCCTTCATTATTACACTCTATTTATATCCGAGGACAAATTGAAAACTTGTGGGGTAAAGGATACGTGTCATCATTTAATAAGAAAAAGTACATCTTGTCCTCTTGCTTTTATTCCTAATATGGCACCAACATACTTTTGGTGGAACAATAATGAGAACTATTTTGTACCTTTACCAACTAAAGTAATGTTTTGACTTTGTGATAGAGTTTTGCACTTATCATTTCAAAATACTTTCCCGCCTATTTATCAGAGACTTAAACATCCTACCAAAATGTTTAAGTCTCAGAGAATGTCTTCAAAGGTTGAGGAGATATTGTCATCACTCACTGACTCCATCGTCTTGATACTAGTCCTTATCTTCATGCTCAAAGTTCTGCCTCAGATTGTGATGAGTCTTCTTTTTCAAACTCTAAAGAACCTTTTGATGATGACTCCCTGAATGTTTTATTACACATTATGTATATCACTTACGTTATCTTTAATTCAAATCTATACAAAAGGGAAGTAGGCACTGAATTAGCCCAACATTTGGTAATGCTCTTATTCAAATCACCTACTTGCTAAAACAACCCAGGAAGCCTACTTTCTAAAGCTCATTAATCAAAAATACTTGTTGCTCCTAAATATGCATGTATATACTTCAACTCAAGTCGCATATCTGTTTGTTGTTTCTGGTAGTCATGCTATATTTCATCTCAAAACTTTATTTACGGTCATGAAATGATGAATGACATAGTTTTCAGTGAACGGGTCATCATATTTCTGTTAGGGTCAGACTCATTTGTGTGGGTCAATAGCTAATTTTAGTAGCATCATGGTGGTATATCGTCTTATCTTTCAGATGATGAAAATTGTGCGTTCGAATGAGTGTGTTGTCTAAGAAATGGTAAACTCTAACAGCTTCTTTTCCTATTTTGTATTTCCTTAAAGACACATTGCGGGTACACTCGTGTTAGTTGATTGTGATCATGAGTGTATTACGAAGAAGTTTTGTAAGTATGTTCAAAATAATGTGTTTAGATTCTGCAGTTAGTAACCCTTGAGCATCACATTCAGGAAAGGCACTTATTGTAGTAACATGGGGATAAACATCTCTTTAACTGTGCGACATGGAACACTGGATGTGAAAGGTTTTATGGATATTTAAATATACGTATGTCTGGATTCGAACTCGAGACTTCGGGATTGCACACATTACGTATGAGAATTGATGTTAAATAATTAATATATATATAAAATGTTATTATTATTAACTATTAGTCACGAAATAAATACTTAACGATAGTTAATATTTAACGAGGTTTGGCTAACGGTCGTTAAATATAAACTTAAAGGACTAAAGATGAAACTATAAGTCGGGAAAGATCTAGAACCCCTTTGGGTTGCTTTGGCCGATCGGTTGGGGTTCCCTAACCCAACCCACACATTAACTTGTCCTCCAAGATTGGTTACCTATAAATACAATCCCATTGTATTCATTCTAAACCTAATCTTGGTGACTTGCAAACCTAATTTCTCTCCTTCTCCCTCTTTCTTGTGTGTGGCCGATTGAACACCCCTCCCCATAGGGTTTCGATTTGCTTAACTCAAGTTTAAGTATTTGGTTTGTTTCGTGATCAAGAACCTAGCTTTTCACTTCAATTCGCTAATAGTACGTGTGTACAAGAACGAAGGACAAGCGCACTTGTGTTTGTGAATTCCTTGGTGGTCGATTTTTTGTGGGTCGAATTTGGTGAAACCCTAAGTTAGGGTTTGGGGTTTTGATTCTTGTTCACATTACCGTTTTGGTTCTTGTTTTGCTAAAAGGTACGCGTTTTCTTATTCGGTTAATTAATATACATATATTATTCATTATACTTCCACTGCATGCTTTGATGATGTTTATTTGATTTTATAATTGTTATGATTAGTAAAACCCAATAGTGGCATCACGAGCCGTTAATATGATGTAATTAATTACCGAAACACATAAAAATTGAATCTTTATGATTATTGCATGCTTTTAATGGTTTCTAGGGTTTTGAAATTGGAAAGCCTAATTTTTTTTAATAGGGTCGATTACCCTAATTTTATTTAATTAGGTTTTAATTTTTGTAAAACTTGTAGAAACCCTAGGATTGCATGCTAATTTTATGTGGTTATTATGAATAAATTGTTATGTGCCATGTTTCTATGCGTATCTTGGGTGGTAATTGTTATGCGGAATCCATGGTGGAACATGCATGTTTTACCATGGAGTATTGTTTTTTGATAAATTGTTTAGTGATATACACATGTTTTATTTATTTGATAATTATTGAATTGGGGAAGACCTCAATTATACTAATAAAAATTCGTTATGTGCTATTTGGTATACTATTAACTTTGGCTTACGCAATCGACTTGTCGATGTATGTGGCTCATCTACTTGTAAGTGAAAGCTCTAGTTAATGTATGCATTATTTTACCCCTAGAATTGTTTATTAGGTTTTATCAAAATAATTATGCATGTGGCTAACTGTTTTTACATATGTTAAATTGTTTATATTATTTGAGTTTGTTTAATTTTTATTAAAGTGCTTTTTTGTTTATATATTGTTTGACATATTAGTAAACAAAAAGGGTTTTTTGAATAGAAAATTAAATGGACTAAATAATGGCGAAATTGATTTGTTATCTAAGTAATAATTCTTGAACTTTTAATCGATTGATGCGACTGTACTAAATAGTTAGAACGGCTCACCCACTAGAACAAACTATAAAGGGGTTAATAAAGAAGTGTGCACAGTCACACTGAAATGATGTCTAAGGTTATGCTTTTCTCTGCTCCCTGTGAGTTCGATTTGAGCTACCTAGTATAACCATTCTATGTACGAAGCATCTTAGTGCAAAGTTGTAAGTTTCTCAACGCATCGATTAAAACTTTGTAGAATTTAATCTTAGCAATTTAAATTTTATGTAAGTTTTTTCGAAAATTTTATGCTATCAAGTTGTATGCATGCTTCTTTATACATATGTTTTCATTACACGTCAAAAATTGTACCCTTTAAATTTAAGTTTATGCCATCTAATGATATGAAACACTTGAATTTGTAATTTAGTTATGTGAGACCTTGATCTAGATTACAATAACAAGGTGAATTTTTTGTTGTGTGAGACATCAGCTTAATTATTTGCAGTTTCTAAATTAGACAACTTAATTAAGTTAGTTAGTGAGACCTATAACTTAAGGCATAAGATGGGATAAAACATGCTTACGTTTTGCATAAATTGTTTTGGCAAAATTGTAAATCCCATATAATTTTTGGAATTGAAAACTTGTTTGTTAATTATTGTTTTTCAATAATTACCTATTCTATACTTTCACCACTAGCAGATCAACTGATGTGGTGAAACTATGATAATGAGGATCCAAAATTCAAGGAAAATTCTATGGTTCAATATGAATATTGACCAAAGGGTATTTTATTTTCTTGAATGTTTACTTATCGAAAGTACTAACTTTTGAACTTTTATTTTCTGTAGAAATGGCTCAAGCTGAATCTACGACACTAGCCTCGTCGTTCAAATCTATGTTTGATCGAGAGAAATTGACTGGTAGCGCGAATTTCAATGATTGGTATCGGCAACTCAGAATTGTCTTGAGGGTTGCCAAAAGACTAGATTATTTGACTACGCCTTGTCCTCCTGAACCTGCAGCAGGTGCTACTGCTGAAGCACGAGCTGCATGGCAATCTGAGTATGACAAGTATAATGAGGTCGCCTGCATTATGCTTGGGAGTATGAATTCAAACTTGCAAAAACAGTTTGAGAATTACTTCCCTAACCTCATGCTCGAAGAATTGCAAAGGTTGTTTGAAAAGCCTGTGACTGTAGATCTGTATGATCTGATAGATGCTTTACACAGTTGCAAGCAAGGAGAAGGGAAACCTGTGAGTGCCCACTGCCTGGAAATGATGAGTTACATGGACCAGCTCTGGAGACTCAACTATGTCTACCCTAATGACATACAAATTGGCCTTATCAACAGATCCCTTAATAAGGAGTTTGATGGTTTCGTGCGCAATTACAATATGCATTGCACGGGGAAGGCAGTCAGTGAGGTACATGCAATGCTCATTGATTACGAGAAAGGTTTGCCCAAGAAGGCCCCTACACCTGCGGTTCTAACCATCCAAAAGGGTAGGATTTCTAAGCCTAATAAGCCGCTAGCGAACAAAAAAGGGAAAGGTAAGGGTAAAGTTGATAAGGGAAAACAAGTTATGGCTTATCAACAAGAACCCAAGAAGTACCCTCCCAAAAAGCGTGAGAATCCCAAGAAGGATCAAGCTTGTCATCACTGCACCGAGGTAGGACACTGGAAGAGGAATTGTCCGCTCTACCTTGATGAGTTGCGCACTAAGAGGTATAAAAATACTGGCACTGTGGCTAGTACTTCAGGTACTCTTTTGATGATAGAATTATTTGCTTTTCCTCATAAAATAAATTCCTGGGTATATGATACTGGATGTGGTATTCACATTTGTAATACACTGCAGGGACTTAGAGGTGCAAGGCAGCTCACCTATGGACAACAATACCTGCACGTGGGTAATGGAGCACATGCAGTCGTTGAAGCTATAGGCACGTTTGATTTAGTTTTACCTTCGGGTTTAGTACTGTCTTCGAATGATTGTCATTACGCACCTTCTATTGTTAGGGGTGTCGTTTCTGTTTCCTTGTTAAAAGATATTGGTTTTATTCATACATTTACTGATTATGGAATTTCGGTTTCTTTAAATGGTGTTTTTTACTTTAATGTTATTCCAGTAAATGGTGTGTTTGAATTGATTTGCATGATAATGTGATTGATAAAAATAATTCTGTCTTTAGCATCAATAATAAAGAATCAAAAGTGATTTGGATTCTTCATTTCTTTGGCATTGTAGACTTATTCATATAGGCAAGAAACGCATGCAAAATCTGCAACACGATGGGCTTTTTGCAAGACATCAATGATGAATCATTTGATAAATGCGAATCTTGCATATCTGGTAAGATGACCAAGAAACCTTTTACAAATAGTTTAGAAAGGGCTTCTGATCTTCTTGGTGTGATACATACTGATGTATGTGGACCACTAAGACATGTGTCAAGGAAGGGTGCTAGCTATTTCTTAACCTTTACTGAAGATTTCAGTCGTTATGGTTATGTTTATTTACTTAAACATAAACATGAAGTCTTTGAAATATTTAAGGTTTTTAAGAGTGAAGTAGAACTGCAACTAGGAAAGAAGATTAAAGCTCTTCGATCCGATAGAGGTGGTGAATATTTAAGCCAAGAGTTTAAAGATTATCTTGCTGAGTGTGGTATCGTCCAGCAACTCACATCTCCATATACTCCACAACAAAATGGTGTATCTGAGAGAAGAAATCGTACACTGCTAGACATGGTGCGATCAATGTTTAATCTTACAACTCTTCCCTTATCCTTTTGGGATTATGCTTTAGAAACTGCTGTTCGCATATTGAATATGGTTCCAACTAAGAAGGTTGATAAGACTCCTTATGAAGTGTGGTATGGGAAAGCTCCCAACTTGTCTTACTTAAAGGTCTGGGGTTGTGAGGCGTTTGTTAAACGTGACTCTGCTGATAAGCTGCAACAAAGATCTGTTAAGTGTATCTTCGTAGGATACCCAAAGGAAACTATGGGTTACTACTTTTACTTTCCACCTGAAAACAAAGTAATTGTTGTTAGGTATGGAGACTTTCTTGAAAAGGATCTCATATCTCATGAATTCAGTGGGAGAGTTTATGATCTGAAATATGATCAAGAAGATACAACACCTTCTAAAAACACTAGCCAACCTCAAGTAGAACCTGAAAGTCTGAGTGTTCCACCTGAAGTTGAAGTGGTTCCCATTCGTAGATCTGCAAGGACTAGGCTTGCACCTGAGCGTCTATGTCTTAACGTAGAAGCTGAGGAAAATTTGTTAGGGGATCTTGGTGAACCTGCTAACTATAAGGCTGCCATGATGATTCCTGAAAAGGATAAATGGCAAGTCGCAATGAATGGGAAAATGCAATCCATGAGAGATAACGAAGTCTGGATAGAGGTTGACTTACCTCCAAATGCTAAGGTAGTTGGAAGTAAGTGGCTCTATAAGATAAAGACTGACATGGATGGCAATGTACACACCTATAAAGCTCGTCTTGTAGCTCAAGGTTTTACTCAAACTTTTGGGATTGACTACGAGGAGACATTTTCTCCTGTAGCAGACATTAGAGCTATTAGGGTTCTTATAGCCATAGCTGCGTACTATGACTATGAGATATGGCAAATGGATGTCAAAACTGCCTTCTTAAACGGTCGCCTAGATGAGGACATCTATATGGCGCAGCCTGAAGGGTTTGTGAATCCAAAATTTCCAAAGCGTGTATGCAAACTTCAAAGATCCATTTGTGGGTTGAAGCAAGCATCAAGGCAATGGAACAAGAAGTTTGATGAAGAAATCAAGAAATTTGGTTTCACTCAAAATCTTGATGAGCCATTTGAATATCACAAAGCTAGTGGGAGTAATGTTATTTTCCTTATCTTATATGTCGATGACATATTGATCATGGGAAAAGACATTCCAAGTTTACAAGATGTAAAGTCTTATCTTGGAAAGTGCTTTTCTATGAAGGATCTAGGGGAAGCAGCATTTATTCTGGGAATCAAGATCTGCCTAGATAGATCAAGGCGGTTAATTGGACTAAGCCAAAGTACTTACATTGATAAAATATTGAAGAGATTCAATATGCGAGATTCCAAGAAGGGATATTTGCCGATGAAACTTGAACATGGCTTAAGTAGTGAACTATGCGCGTCAACACCTGAAGAGGTGGCACACATGAGAAAAGTTCCTTATGCTTCGGTTGTAGGATCTATCATGTATGTTGTGAGATGTACAAGGCCTGATGTGGCGTTTGAACAGAATATCACCAGTCGATATCAACAAAATCCAGGTGTGAAACACTGGCAAGCTGTTAAGAACATTCTTAAGTATCTAAGGGCTACTAAAGAAATGTTTCTAGTGTATGGAGGAAATCCAGATGCAGAACTTGATGTTACAGGTTTTTGCGATGCGTCTTTCCAAACTGATAAAGATGATAAGAAGTCTCAAACGGGATACGTCTTTGTAGTTAATGGAGGAGCAGTTGACTGGAAGAGCAAGAAGCAGACAACGACTGCGATGTCTTTTACAAAAGCTAAGTACATAGCTGCTTCGGAAGCTGCGATGGAAGTTGTTTGGATTAGGAAATTCAATAACATTTGTCAACTCTGCTGCAATAACATTTGTCAATGAGCCTGGAGTCATGAAGGGCGCCAGACATTTTCCTCGTCGATATCACTATGTTCGAGAACAAGTCGAAATAGGTGAAATCAATCTACTCAAAGTTCATACAGATGATAATCTAGCTGATCCCTTTACGAAGCCTTTGTGACCCCAAAAGTACACTTACTCAACTTAGCATACAATTGATGGTCCCTCATTGTCTGTAGAATCAACCTCAAATGTTCTAGATGTGATTCCTTATTGGGACTATAGACCAATATGTCATCAAAAAAGACCAATGTAAACTTCCTCAGATAAGGTTTAAAGACTGTATTCACTAAGGATTCAAATGTAGAGGGAGCATTAGTAAGTCCAAATGGCATAACTAGAAACTCATAATGTCCCTCAATTTTAAAGGATGTCTTAGCAACATCACTATCATGCATCCTAATTTGGTGATAACCTGACCTCAGATCAAGTTTGGAAAAAATGACAGATCCACACAACTCATCTATCAACTCTTCTATCAAAGGAAAAGGGAACTTATCTTTGATTGTCAACTTATTGAGTTGTCTGTACTCAATACACATCCTCCAAGACCCATCCTTCTTCTTGACCATGACAATAGGAGAAGAGTAAGAACTTTGACTATGCCTAATTACTCCAGAATCCAAAAGCTCCTTAACCATAGCTTCTATTGCATCTTTCTGTGTAGGAGGGTGTCTGTAAGGTCTAATATTCACATGTTGAGCTCCTTCTTTGAGTGGTATTCTGTGATCATGGCTTCTTTTAGGTGGAAGACTGGATGGAACAGCAAACACATCTTCAAATTCTTGCAACAATGGAGTTAATAAAGGAAGTGAACTATCAGTTCCAGTTTGCTCAGCCTGTAACATGGTAGCTGGATAGACACACATAGCCATGGAAAAACACTGAAAAGGACTAATTCTTCCTTGCATCCATTGGAGAGTTGCTTTTGTAGATCCTCTTAATGTCATCAATTTGTTTTTGTACTTAAAACTCATTCTCAACTCCTTGAAGTTAGACAATATGTTACCCAAAGTTGAGAGCCATTGGATGCCTAGGACCATTTCACACCCACCCAATGGTAATAACATCACTGAAGTTGTGAATGTTTCACCTTGCAGAGTCCATGAAAAATCCTTACACATAGTTTCACTAAGAATACTGTTCCTTCTTGCAATGGCCACGTGCATGGGACAAGTTTTTGTAATCTTACACCCAATCTTCTTGGCAGTGTTGACATCCAAAAAATTGTGTGTACTTCCACAATCGATAAGGATACATAGCTCATGCTTGCCTACATCCCCTTTGACTTTTAAGGTCTGATAACTACTGACGCTAGTGATAGCATTCAATGAGATCCGTGGACTCATTGTTTCTACACTTCCTGGACCTTGTTCCCATGGAATGTCCTCATTAAAACACAATCTCTTCCCCTGTTTCCTCCTTCTCTTCATGATCCATTTCTGCAATCACTTCCAAACTAAACACTTGCCCACTACACTTGTGTCCTGGTGCATACTTCTGATCACAGTAAAAACACAAGACCTTTGCTCTTTTTTCTTCCAACTCCTTTTGGGTTAATTGTTTCCTTTGTGGGTTGTTTTGAGATGTAGATGCCCTATTCCTCCAATTGGCATTTGGAGCAGGTAAGGCTAAAGGTTTTGGGCTAGTAACATTATGTGTGTTTTGAAATCTTGCTGTGGGAAGTATGGCCATCTTTTGTTTCTATTTCAAAATCCCAGTCTTAGTTTCTTCCAATTTACACAATCCATACAATTCTGCTAAAGAACTTGGCTTAAACATTCTAACTGCCAACTCAATCTCAGTTTGTAATCCAGCCATAAAGAAACTCATGGACTGTTCATCAGGAATATCTACTCTACTTAACAATGTATCATAAGCATCAATGTAATCCTGCACAGATCCTACTTGCCTTAGTTTCTTGATCTCACCCAAAGGATCATCATATTCTTTACCAAACCTCTTAAGAATAGCCATTTTATATACTTCCCAATTAACATCATCACCAACAAATCTCACAAACTGTTTATGCCACATAAGTGCCAAATCATGTAGATGGATTGAAGCAAGATTTACCTTACAATTGTCTTGTACCCTATCCACTTTGAAGAACTGTTCACACCTAAATATCCATCCCCTCACATCATCACCCCCAAATCTTGGAAACTCAATCTTGGAGACTCTGGTAAACTGCATTTGTTGACCTCCATTAAAACTTCCATGATTCTGATTCCCATTGCTAGTTCCTTCACCATATCTCAACCTCATGAGCTCAGTATTCATTTCTTGCATCATTCTTTGCAATTCATTGACTGTTTGTTGAAGGGACTCCATTGAAGGTTCTTGAATTCTACTAGTATTTCTTGTTTCCACCATTATCACCATTATACCAATCACATTATCACTCATCAACAATGGAATAATGTCTATTGGTGTTGTTCTTGATTACTCAACCCAATTGCTTTTGATCAGCTTGTTCAAAACTAGAGGATTTAAGCAACCAATGCGCTAGTCTTGTGATCATACAATTGGTTGACACTAATCAGATTTAAGAAGAACAGTGAAATTAGTGGTGGCTAATTTCTTGCCGGAATCTTTGTATATTGCCGGAATTTGACCGGAGAAGACAACCGGAAATCAAGAAAGTCAGTGTAACAATCTTGATTGTGGTTTGCCAGGAAAGAGGCTCTAGATACCAAATGATAGACTACAAATATGTTCTTCCGGAAATCGATTGAAATGAAGAAGAACTATTCAAAAGCAGGAACTCTTTGAACAAGAATAAGAGATTCGAACTTGAGAAAGGATTTGTTATTAGTTTGTTGAGTTTGTTACATAATAGAAATGTTTACAATATCATGAATGAATCACTAAGTGTTTACTAGCAGCTATTTATACAAATGAGATTACAAAATGAATGGGCGGGAAAAGTGGTTAAATGGGTTGTTGACTTTGATGTTTGACCAATATGTTGACTTTCGTTGACTGACTCATTTGCTCCATATCATTACCACACTCAACAACAACCATAATTAACATAACCATATTCACTTCATCCGATCAGTTCCAGATTACAAGACAAGCCTTAACAATCAAAATCTCTTAAAATTAACCCAAATTTGAATCAAACTAAGAAACCCTAACTTTTACAAATCCCTAACATGTGCAAGTGAGATTGAGTGTGAAAGTGTGTGGAAACCCTTGTAATGCGCGGCTATAAGAAGGTAAACAAGAAGAAGGTTTGACTATATCTTTCTTGGTCTTGAGTTGAGAAGAAACCTTTTTTGGCAAAGCTCTCTATCCATCATCTCTTCCAAGAAACTCTTGTGAGGCGCGTTGGGAGGAGGAAAACGAGAAGGAGAGGGAATGAAAAGGATGGCTCCTTCATTCACTTTGAAAAGCTGGAAAGGGAAACTGCTTTTGTTTCTTTGTGTTGGGGAGTGACGAAAAAACAGAGAGGGGAATAGATAGGGAAAAACTAGGGCGGTGGATGGGGGCCATGGGGTTAATTGTTTATATATATATTTTTTATTTCTTTATTATTAGTGTATTAAGTGTACTCCGTGTCGCGTTGAGCTTCGGTGTAAACGTGATACCTCCGTTCGGTATAAATGCGAGAAAATGGATTTCTGGGAATGTTTTTATAAAAGTAATATAAAAACTAAATTATTGACTCCGAATAATAGTTATTGGATTTATGTCATTACTAGTATAGTGTCGGTACGTGTGTTGGTGTCGTTTTCTCAGTACAGGTAGTTAAATGTGAATATAAAACTTTAAAAAATAATTATTTTAAGTTTTAAGGTTTAAATTATGATCTAGAAAATGACGGGTTGTTATAATTTTATTACCGGGACAGTGTTGTTGGTGTTTTAACACCTTAACGCCCGGTGTTTATTAATTTGATGATTAGCTGTGGGTGGCATGTGTATTTGCTGCTATGCATGCATGCCATCGCTCTTTCAACATGGCTCATTTTGAAAAGCTGGTATCTTGGCAAGGCAGCCTTAACCTTGCGGTGGTTGCCGCCATCGCTGATGTTCGCCTTTCTGAGCCAGTACGTGATGACCAACCATTTTGGATGCGGATGTCAGTGTGCGTATGTATATGTCACGGTGTCTCTTTTTTTCCCAGGTATGGTGCAATTTCATGATCAGACGTTTTTTAAACCCAATTCCTGTAGTTTTTTTCAGGTAAAAAAAAAAACTTTAATGATGGCTTTTTATGTGCAGGTTTGGCAGTTTTCAAGGTATTTGAACGACTAATAATTCGGCTAGGCATTCACACTGTTATCGAGGTTTATCTATATAATTTATCATTAATATGATTTGTTAAGACTCACTGTTACTTTTAAAAATTAAATAACTTGACGTTTTTTGTATGTTACAATGCTTAGCCTCTTAGCTAATTGGTAGACATTTTAAGACCACATGAAACTGTTTTATGCATGTTGCCAAATTCAGTTGCACAAAAGGCTCTAATCATTGGTAGAGTTCATTTTACCAAAGAAAGATGTGAAACAAAAGAGAATGGAGGAAAGTTTGAAATCAGATCAATGGAAAAAAGTGCATTTTACCAAAGAAAGATGTGAAACCAAATAAATATTTCAGAAAAAAAGTTTGAAAAAAAAATGTTTTTGTAAAAAAATCGAATAAGATAACAAAAAAAATTGAAAAAGAATTTCGAAAATAAAAATTTGAAAAAAAAAATTATTTTGAACGGAGTTTTTTTTTTTCCAAAATTTTTTTCGAAATTCTTTTTCGAAAGATTTTAAATTTTCGGATTTTTTTCCTAATTTTTTATTCTATTTTTTTTTTTGAAAATTCTTTTTCAAAATTTTTATGTCAATAACCTTTTTTTTTCTGAAATATTTCTTTTAGAAATTTTATTCGTCACATGTGAAAAAACTTGCGAAAACATAAAAACATATAAAAACGGCCGAAACCATATAAAAACGGATGAAAACGTGCGAAAACATATAAAAACGTAAGTAAAATGGACAAAAACGTAAAAGAACGAACGAAAACGTATGAAACGAACGAAAACGTATGAAACGAACGAAACGTAATTTAAAAAAATATTGACTAAATTTGTTATACCCCACAAACCACAAGGATCTTATCCTTAAGTGTAATTATGTCATATATGTAAATTTAACGGTCAAACAAACGGAAAAATTTGTCAAATGACCAAACCCGTTACGGGTTACAACAACAGGGACCAAACCCATTAAAAATAACAAAATCCTTTAAACCTGACAGACCATACTCCACCATGAAATTAGGGCCCGTTTGTTTGGGGTGTTTTGGATTCAGGGAATGGTTTCAATGTGATACAAGTTGTTTGTTTTGAGTATTTAGGTTGTGAAACAGTATTTAATTCCCTTGGTCATGGTCTTTCATGAAACCCACTAGTACGCATAAGATTTCTGACAATATTTTTCATTTTCGATGACTTTAACATATATCACAATAGTTTCTTGCATCTCACCCACATATAATCATTATTTTATTTTTTATTCTATTCTTTTTAACTTTTCAAAATTTATATTAATATATAAATTTCAAATCCAATGTTGAACCCATCAGATAACAAACATTTGCATATACATTACCTATCATAGTTTCTATCATTCAATACCAAGTTTAAATCTTATTCCAAACCCACTTACAAACCAAACAGGCCCTTAACTTTTAAAAAAAATAAATAAAAGAAAGAAAAAAAAAACAATTGAAAATGTGATTCAGCTAAACTCCAAAAATCACCATTCAAAAACAGCATTTCCAATGTTGATGCATATTCCACAACAACAATAAGGTACAGTACTCACAATTTTATCCAACCAACTGTTCCAACAAATTCCTCAGTCAACAACTCATGCTTCTCATTTTTAGTCCTACTGTATTTTACTTTAATATTACACTTATACCCGGGTCGAACCGGGTCTAGCCGGGTCTTGTTTGTATAGGGGTGGTTTAGAAAGACATAATGTTATTTTATGGAATGTGCACCAACTGTTTGATAAAATGTCTCAATGAAATACTTTATAGTGTAATTTTTCTCAATAACTACTCTTTACTTGGGTTGTCTCGGATTTGCTTTTTTCTCTCTAGCTTATAAGTAAGCAGTTATATACGGCTTCAAATTAAGCACACTATAAGAAATTCTCATTAGCTGGAAATTCTCAGTCGAATCCACTTAAAATAAGGTTTCAAGTAAGCACTTTGAAACAAGTAGAATCGCTAAAAACAGCGCCTGGGTTATGTACTGGAGTATCACTTTTTTATGGCATTCTTCGGTATATGAATGTAATGTCTGATCTCACATTTTTAAACTTAAAGCAATTATGTAGTTTTTGTCTATTACTTGTTAACTAGTTTGATTTATGGGATTTGCTTTCAGTAGCGTCGAGCAAGAAGATGGAGGAAAACACGACAGATACAACCGACCGGATTTCAACGCTTCCTGTCTTTATTGTTCACCACATACTTTCGTATCTTCGGAAGAAAAATACAAAGTCACTTGTTCGAATGAGTATTCTGTCCAAGGAATGGTTTGCTTTAACGGCTTCTTTTCCGTTTTTGTATTTCCATCTTGGGGCGTGGTATGACTTGTTTCTATATAAGTATGGTGGGTATATCAGGGAGATGTTTTATAGATATGTTGAAAATACCGTGTCTAGATTCTGCGACCAAAACATCAGTGCACACACACTCGACATCTCTGCAAACTTTTTTAATCTTGAACAAATAGAACTTTTTGGACGTTGTCTTGATTTAGTTCTTGAAAAAGGCTTACAAGTGTTGGCGATTAAAACTGAAAATCGGGGTAAGAATCTGCCAGTGTTTTGTTTGCCTAACACACTTCTATCTGCCTCTTCGTTAACATCTTTGACGTTGTGTAAGTGTGAGCTGCCTTCGTCTTTGATGGCTGGCGCTGTGAAATTCAAGTCATTGAAGTTGTCGGCCCTTACAAAGCTCCTGATAGAAGAAGGAGTGATTGAGTATCTGACCAAATCTTGCCCTATTCTTGAAGAAATTTATCTGAAATTTTGTTATGGTTTCAAAACGTTTTGTGTTAATAGGCATCATAATCTTCTAAAAGCTGAGATTTGCTGCGAGAGTAGACTTGAGAGAATAGATGTTGAAGCTCCAAATCTAAATTATTTTCTTTTAGTGTGTAACAAAGACAAAGCCCCCTCCTTGTCTTTGGATTCATGCAAAAAGCTAACAACATTTTGTTATAGCGGGTCTCCATTAAAAAGACTGAGTGACTTCTTATCTAACTTCCCGTTCCTCGAGAATGTATCTTTAAATCTTTCATCTCCTGTCAACAACCTGAAGCTCTCAAGTCATTTCTTGAGGAGATTAGAACTACGATCGGAATGTGATCTGGAAGAAATTGAATTAAATACACCCAGTTTACTTTTGTTCGAGTATTATGACCAATTCCATGTTGCCAATATTGCACCTTTATCAAGGAAGCACTCATCCATGTCGAAAGGATGTATGAAATGTGTTACATGATATTCTGTTGACATTCTTTGGTGCCAAAAGTTGAGGAAATTCTTGGAAAAGAATAGCATTTTCAAAGTTTTGAAGTTGCTTGTTCATTCGGTATTTCCTCAAGTTCATTTATTTTCTGCAATTTATTAGTTTTTACTTGCTCCCAAACAATGATATAAAATAATGCCTGACGCAAAGTTGTGTTTACCAATTGTCTTTACAGAAGCGCATAGATGTTGAGGAGTTAAAGCTGATTGAGTCACCACCTTATGAACTCGAGCATGTTGAAATTATAGACTTGGATGTTGACGTTGTACTCTGGTGTTGTCGGCCTCGATCTCTAACCTTAGAACTATATCCTTATATCGACAAATGCCATGTTGTCAAGGTAATATTTATGTGTTTACATTGGTGAAATGTTAATCCTCCGCTAATGTATTGTTTCTATGCAAAATTTAAGTGAAATTTTATTCGGGTTAATAACCTATTAAAGCATCATACTTGTCACAAAAAGCAGTTCGACGTAGCAAACAAAAAAAATATCCCTTTTGGCTACTAGACCCGACTATTTTGTCCTTTATATGCATTTTACATGTTACTCCCGGTCACCACCTATTACTCCCAGTCACCTCTTACAGTCGCCACCTATTACTCACAAAACTCATTTCCAAACACACTTTCTCTTCCACCTTTACCACCACCACCTCTTTCAGCCACCCACCATTGCAACATCACCCAATTTATGAACACCCCTTTCTGTTAACACAGCCACCACAACTATTTTCAGCCACCACAACGCACTCCCAGTCACCACGTCTGATTTCCACCCACTAAATATATTAAAGTTTATTTATTATTATTTTTTTTTCTGTTGTGGAGCAAACACGAAACAAACAACCACCACTAACTAAACCATAAGAATCAAAAGATAAGCAAATCCATTTCCCAAACCCGTGAAGTGGACAAATCCATTTTACCAGTGGATCCTTTATTGCTTCGACTCATTTTACCTGTTACTCCCAGTCCTTTATTGCTTCGAAACAAACACCCACCACTAACTATTGATCCGTGAAGCAAATCCGTTTTACCAGTGGATCGACCGAACCCTAAACGGGTTCTTGACCCGAAACCCAAACACAACCGATCATCTCTCTTAATTGATTTAACCACACAAATCTTTTATCAATTAGTTTTTATTTTTGGTTTATAATTCCGGTTTAGTGTATACTTGTCATACCCAAGGACGAGTGGGAGAGAAGGTGATGAAGGAGTTGCGGCAACAGGAGATAGGTGGGTGGTGCCGGCTGTGACGGTTGGTGGTGAGGTGGTGAGCTGATGAGATAGGTGGGTGGTGCCGGCTGTTAGCGGTTGGTGGTGGGTGGTGCCGGCTATGACGGTTGGTGGTGAGGCTGTGACGGATGCCTTGGGTTGATTATATTATGTTTTGTTACTTGCAACATAAGAACTCTGCAGTTAAGATGAGAGTAATATATGATGTTTTGTTAACTGCAACAGGAGACGTGTACATTAAACCGGATACCGGCTGGGTAAGTGGTCAAATGCTTATAAAGGACAAAATAGTCGGGTCAAATAGCCAAAAGGGATATTTTTTTTGTTCGCTACGTCGAACTGCTTTTTGTGACAAGTATGATGCTTTAATAGGTTATTAACCCATTTTATTCTCTTCTCTTCAGTATACATATGATAAACTACTTCAACAAGAAAATGAGGGCCAAACTAAGATTAAGTTTGTGCTGGTTACCTCTTTCAAAGGCACAGAACACTTCAGTGACCTGAATTCGTTGTTGAAAAGACTATCTTGTGATCAAGTAGACAGCATATGGTATATATTTGACAAAAGCAAAATCACCTTTATAAAGGAGGAAGGTGCACTATTTATCTTTTTATTATATCAACTAATTCCAATTACATAAACACATTTCTTCATCCTCTTGTTAATATCCAAACAGTTGTCCAAGAAGCAGGATAAAGGAGTATGCAAATTGTGAGATTTCGTGATCAGTTGGATTAAGGAATGTATCCGTGACGACAGAAGTACACAAAGTGACCAGTACTACCAGAGAATTGGATTTTGTGTTTGGCGTTTTGGAGTAGTCAGGTGCAACATTTAGTAAAAATTTGATATAGTGATTAGTGGACACGTTTAAGTAGATCTATTATGATTACTCTTCTTTTTTAGGTTTACATTTGTACTGATGGTTTTGCATCTTACTGACAATGTTTTGTTTTGTCTTAGAAAGTAGAAGTATATGATCCTCATTGTGTTTCGTTGGAGTACATAACGTGCCTCAATGTGATCGGTCGTAATAAGTTATTTTAACAATCTTCGGTACTCTTTGCTTCTGGTGGCGATCCATTTTTAGGTGTATGCAGCTTCATATTGAGTGGCTTTTTGGTTAACCATTGTTGTGTAAGTAATGCTTAGCAGCAGTCTTTGACTCGTGAATTTTAAACTAAGTACATTCAAGTAAGAAGTTGTTTCTTTGTCCAATCGATGAAAACATGTCAACTGGATAACATGTAAGGTGCTTTTTTTCTTGAAGTGTTCATTTCTGTTGTTATATGTTACTAATCTTGTTTAAGTTTCTTGCTAAATTTGTGTTGTGAGTGTGTTTTATCTGTGCTGAATTTGTTCTCTACTTAATGATTTTCATATCTATCATATGTGCAAATTTGAGGGTGGTTACGTTAATGGGCCAAATGAAGCCCAAAATCCTGGAGACTATTTGTCAAAGTCCATTAATGAAAAATACTTGCTGCTTCAGTATGCACATACATATTCTAAGTAGACTGCCAGTCATGCAGTATATCATCTTACAACATTATCATTGACATTTAAGCCAAACCGCAAAAACAGTCACAGTATGCAAGACATAAATGTAACATGCCAAGTTAGTGATAGTTGTCGCGGTCACAAGACTGATGTGAGATAACATGCGATGTACTGATGTAGAGTCCGTGTGTGAGCAATTAAAATTGGACACAACCACGATGGGTCTTAAAACGGTGGAACAACGATCAACCATATAGAAGAAACGTACCAAAGTATCGTCTACCTAAAAGTCATGCTTATTGCCTAAAATAGGCTTGATTATTTTTCGAGTTCACGTTCTAATAAGAAATAAATTATATTTATTGATACGAAGCATTAGCATTTCGTGAAATTCATATTCTCAAGGCCTAACTTTGATGAAAGCAATAGTTTCCACTTGAGCATTGGAATCTTTCACTATCTTATATTAATTTGAATTTGGTTGGTTTCTAAAATAAATTCACATATTTTTCCTCATGTTCAAAACAACCACAATTCAAAACACATATTCTAACGACTAACAACTACACACAGGATTCTAAAATGCACGTCATAACGGCGCTAAGGTGCCACTAAAACACGAGGCGTGACTTTCTTGTTACGAAATATTAAGGCATCGGCTCTAATTGTGGCGTGAAATGAGGCGTGAAAATGCGCGATAAGGCGCGCTAAAACACGAGGAGTGACGCCTTTTATGAATCAACTCCGATGAAAAATGGGTTTTTTTTAAATGAATAATATTACATGCAATGATAGTTTCTTGACTTAATTTTTTATGTATAATACTTTTGTAAACTAGATATATGTGAAATATAATATAATATATAAATCTATACATATTTTTATATTTTGTGCCGTATTAAAAATGTTATGGTTTCGCCATAACTACTAAAGCATTAGGATTGACCATGCCGTCATGGGTCACGCTATTTATATAACCTTGAGTAAGAAATCACCTTGGTTCATGTTTGTGCTTCTGTTTCCTGATGACGTATAGTCTGGTGTCGGGTCATAAACCCGACCACGCTCCATTACTAACAAAGCCCGGTACGACCTGGGCCACTTTCAATAACGGTTTGGGCTCATGAAAGCCCAAGCCCAAATCTATTTACGGAATGGATATAGATATCTTCTAAAATATGAAGATAATTATTCACAACCGACTTAGGCGGGATACGCCGAAGGTTGGGGAACACGGAACCAACAAGGATTCCGTGCATATATAAAGGGTATGATACCCCTCGTTGAAGGTACGATCTCACAACCCTAAACTCCTTAAACCCTAAACCGATTACTTACTCTCACGCCGGAGGATAATCGTGGGAGATAATCACACGGTAAGCCTAACGGTGTTTCTTGTCTCTTAGTGCGCAGGTCTCAAGCAGCAATTCTCAATTGGTACGAGAACTGGAGCTCCAAATCAGGAACGTCCATCTTTTGTATCAACAAGTGGCGCCATCCGTGGGACCCTACACTAAGAATCGACACTAGAATGACAAAACACGGCAATCAGCGACCGCAGCCAGATCTTATGGGGAAGAAATCACAGAGTGGATCAACCCCTAAGCAGACCTCTGGGACAACCAGCGCTGCTAAAAATAAGGGATCAGGTCAAGACTTGATTTTCCCTCTGGTAGAACCGCACTCGGGAGTAACCCAGGTCACTACAACCACCACGAGTGGAGTAGACCCATTGCGCACTCGGGAACAACCCGTCTTTACTACTCCCTTCCAATCGGTGCTAGAAACTGACCTGACAAAGGTACCTGAGGCACATGGTCGGGATAAGAGTGCAGCAGTAGAAACAAACGCACTCACTCTCGAGGGAGTCGCACCAGAATTAGCACCAGAAGCTTTCGTATCCCAAAACTACGAAGCATTGGCTGCCCTCATGCAAGAGGAAGAGAAGAATAGAACAGGGCGGAACCTGAAAGCCCGACTCAATTTCGACTCAGAGTATGATACTTCCCCACCGCGCCACCAGAAGGAAAAGCGCAGAAGAAGCGGGCATAAACCCCCAGTATTCAACAGAATTGGGAGGAGAATTGAGGGTGATGAGACATCTCACTCGCAACACTTGAGTGATAGTGATAGAGAAGAACGGCGTACCAGTGTTTACGCCAGACTGGGTAGCCGTAGAGTGCATGACAGACTGGGGCGAAAGTATTCCCCAAGTGAAAGCCCTTCAGATCCAGACTATGAGTCAGATTCTGAGGATGGCCGGCGCAAACGCCGTAAGAAGGTAAACTCATCTTCTGACAACTCCTCGGACAACGAGGATAGTGATACTGGGCATTGGAAATCCAGAAGCAGACGCGATAGCCAAGAGGAAGACATGTCTCTCCCATGGCGCCGTCAGAAAGTGGATGCGTTCACCAGACGCATTAGTGATTTCTCTGAGAACAAGAAAAGGCGCATGCCTGCAAATGTTAAAACCTATGATGGGACAGGTGATCCTGATGATCACCTAAAAATTTTTGAATCAGCCGCGACCATCGAAAACTGGCCACAACCAGTTTGGTGCCACATGTTTAATTCCACACTGGTGGGAAGTGCGCGGAACTGGTTCAACAAACTCCCACGAAGGAGCGTGAATGGTTTTGAAGAGTTGAGAAAGGCGTTCCGCCTAAATTTTACTCAACGCAAAAAGTGTGCTAAAAACCCTGTCGAACTCGCCAGGGTAAAACAAAACCAAGGAGAATCCACGAGCGCATTCATGGAACGCTTCAAAGATGAATGCATGCAGGTTAAAGCGTGCCCTGAAGTCCTAAAGATCTCGGGCTTCATGAATGGGATTAACAACCCAGAACTCATCAAGAGATTGAACGACAAGATCCCTGAAACCTTCGATGAACTCATGAAGCGCTCTCGATCTTTTGTCCAGGGAGAAGCCGCCGCGGCGGATAGCAAGAAGAACCATTCCAGTTACCGGTCACAGGAACAACCTGGGAGACAATCCAATGACCGAGGTAATAACCGTAATCGGAGCTATCGCAGCCAGAGGAGCGGCAGAGATAGGGATAATGACAGGTATACTCCCCTGATCAAAACCCCAAAGGAAATACTCGCAGCAGAAGGAGCGAATTTCCCAAGACCGCCGCAGATGCGCACACCAGAAGATAAGCGCACTGGGAATGGATACTGTGACTACCATGCACAAAAGGGTCACACCACTAACGAGTGTGTCCAGCTGCGCCAACTCATCGACAAGATGGTCAAAGGGGGTAGGCTAGACCACTTAGTTAAAAACATTAAAGAGGGAAGAGATAAGCAAAAGAATGAAAGCAAGAAGGAGACACCCAAGGATAAGGCCGACACAATCTATATGATACAGACGTGGCAGCGAACCACCAGACAGAAGGTCAGCCAAGAGTTTTCCCGAAGAAGTGAAATCTCTTTCCCTACTTTGACTGCGGACAACGCAGCGTCAGAGCCCCTCACCATCGAAATTAGTGCGGGTGGTCACGACATACACCGCATGTACATCGATGGTGGGGCATCGGCAAATATTATGTATGAGCATTGCTTTAAGAGACTACGACCTGAAATACGTAGTCAGTTAAATCTGGTCAACACCGCACTCACCGGTTTCACAGGTGAGAAGATATGGCCTATGGGCCAACTGCGATTGCTAGTCAGTGTTGGCAACATAGAGCACTCTACAACAACCTGGATGGATTTCATGGTGATCAAATCCCCTTCATCATATAATGGCATTATTGGGAGACCCGGGATATCAGCCATGCGCGCGGTGCCGTCAACAGCGCACGGGATGCTTAAATTCCCAGTTGAAGGGGGCATTGTCACTCTTTACAATGCCACGGTGCCAAACAGAGAATGTAACACAGTCACATGCGAAATGGAACCAATCCCGAAGCAGTGCGCAGCCAAAATTCCAAACTTTAAGGTCGCAATTCACCCAGAATATCCGGACCAGGAGATAACCATTGGAGGATCATTGTCGGACAACGGCAAAGCGGCTGTGTGCGCGCTCCTACAAAAGAACGTGGATATTTTCGCATGGGAGCCCAGACACATGACTGGAGTACCACGCTCGATCACGGAGCATAAACTCAGAGTCCGACAAGGATACTTACCCATACGCCAGAAGAAGCGTGGTCAAGCTCCAGAGAGGGCGCAGGCAATCCTGGCAGAGGTACAGAAATTGGTAAACGCGGGAATCATGCGTGAAGTCTATTACCACGACTGGCTCTCTAATCCAGTAATGGTCAAAAAAAGCGATGGCAGCTGGCGAATGTGTGTAGACTTCACCGATCTCAATAAGGCATGCCCGCAGGACTGCTATCCATTACCAGAGATAGATTGGAAAGTAGAGTCCTTGTGTGGATACCCGTTAAAGTGCTTTCTTGACGCGTACAAAGGGTATCACCAGATACAAATGGCCCAGGAAGACGAGGAAAAGACAGCTTTCCACACAAGCCAAGGCGTGTACTGTTACACAAAAATGCCGTTTGGCTTGAAGAATGCGGGTGCCACCTACCAGCGGCTGGTAGACAATGCCTTTGAAAAACAGGTGGGCCGCAACCTGGAAGTCTACGTGGATGACCTGGTCATTAAAAGTCACACTGAAAGTGAACTTGTGCGCGACATAGAGGAGACATTCAAGACTCTACGAGAGATCAACATGAAGCTAAACCCTAAGAAATGCACCTTCGGCGCTACCGAAGGCATGTTCTTAGGGTACTTGATAGAATCTGATGGAATAAAACCCTGTCCGGAAAAGACCAAGGCAGTAATAGAACTTCCTTCACCACGCACGCTGAAGGAGGTCCAATCCCTCAATGGAAAACTGGCCGGTCTCAACAGGTTCCTATCTAAATCAGCAGAAAAGTCACTGCCTCTTTTCAAAACACTCAAGAAGTGTATAAAAAAGGGTGACTTTCGGTGGACAACGGAGGCGGAAGAAGCTTTCACCACACTCAAACAGCACCTAGCAACACTCCCAACACTCGTGGCACCCCGACCAGGGGAAGAGCTGATCATGTATCTATCAGCAACTCATGGGGCAGTCAGCGCAGTGCTACTAACAGATAGGGACTCGGTGCAAATCCCTATCTATTTTGTCAGCAAAGCTCTCAAGAAGACGGAGATGAACTATAGTGCCATGGAAAAATTGGTCTTGGCATTAGTGTTTGCCGCCAAGCGTCTGCGCCGATACTTCCAAGCGCACCCGATAGCGGTAATCACAGATCAAGCCATCAAGCAGATCATCTCCAAACCCGATGCGTCAGGACGACTCCAGAAGTGGAGTGTGTTGCTAAGCGAACATAACATCTCTTACAGACCACGTACCGCAATAAAAGGACAAGTTCTGGCGGACTTCATCATCGAGAAGCCAGATACTGACGAGATACCTACACCAAGCGAAAAAGCACTACAAGATCCATGGATTTTGTTTACAGATGGGTCCTCATGCGTGGATGGCTCAGGAGCTGGCCTTATTCTCACAAACCCAGAGGGAATGGAATTCACTTACGCACTGCGTTTTGAATTTACCTCGACAAACAACGAGGCAGAATATGAAGCCCTGATCGCTGGACTACGCATTGCAGCTCGAATGGGTGTACGTAACTTGGAAGCAAATGTGGACTCCCGGCTAGTGGCCAACCATGTGTTGGGTGAATACGTGGCCAAAGAAGAAAATATGATCCAGTATCTTGAAAAGACTAAGGCACTGATCAAAGGCTTTGACAGATTTACTATCAAGCAAGTCCCTAGAGGAGAAAATCGCAAAGCAGATGCACTGAGCAAGATAGCCTCGACAAGCTTCGCACACTTATCAAAGCAAGTGCTGGTGGAAACACTGAAAAGCAAGTCAATAGCGGAGATGGAAGTCTCCGCAATCATAGAGGAGGATGGTCCTACATGGATGACACCGATTGCGGAATTCCTAAACAAAGGTACCTTACCCCAAGAACAGACAGAAGCTCGCAGAATACGGCGCACAGCGCAGAGATTCGAATTGCGAGACAACATACTGTATCGACGTTCTTTCCTCCAACCATGGCTCCGCTGCGTCGGCCCCCTACAAGCTAACTACGTGCTGCGAGAAATCCACGAAGGTTCATGCAGCATGCACGCCGGACCACGGTCTGTTGTAGCACGCGCCATGCGATCGGGATACTACTGGCCAACCATGCATAAAGATGCGCGGGATTTGATAAGAAAGTGCAATGATTGCCAAGTCCACAGACCCGTACCGCGCAAACCACAGCATGAGTTAACACCAATCACGGCGCCGTGGCCATTCTACAAATGGGGCATTGATATCGCCGGTCCTTTCCCAATAGCAGCAGGCGGTCTCAAGTTTCTCATAGTAGCTATAGACTACTTTACCAAGTGGATAGAGGCAAAAGCAGTGGCGACAATTACTGGCAACCAGGTGAAACGCTTTGTCTGGGACAACATTGTATGCCGCTTCGGATTACCTGGCGAAATCATCTCGGACAACGGGAAACAATTCAGCGACAATCCCTTCAAGGATTGGTGCGAAAAGCTAAACATCACCCAGCACTTTGCGTCGGTTACACACCCACAATCCAATGGTTTAGTCGAGCGCGCAAATCGAAGTCTGGGTGAAGGAATCAAAGCACGCTTGGACAAGCACAAAGGAAGGTGGGTCGAAGAACTTTCACATGTACTATGGGCGCACCGCACCTCAGTTAAATCCAGTACAGGGGATACCCCCTTCTCTCTTGTCTATGGGACAGAAGCCGTTATACCAACTGAGATCGGCATGCCAACTATCCGCACTACGGAGATTAATGTGACTACGAACGACGACGAAAGACGTGTCGACTTGGACCTACTGGAAGAAAGACGCGAACGCGCGGCCATACGGGAGGCAAGGTCGAAGTCAAAGATGAAAGGATACTATGATGCCAAGGTACGCAGTGTTTCATTCAGACCAGGCGACTTTGTCTACCGCGCCAATGAGGCGAGCCGCGCTGAAGATACAGGTAAGCTCGGACCAAAGTGGGAAGGACCTTATGAGGTTACTGAAGCAACGGGCACAGGCGCGTACCGGCTACGAGGTTTGGATGGTCGTGATCTACCGCGCACATGGAATATCAGCAACCTCAAGAGGTGCTACCTATAAGGATGGCTACGGCATAGCGCGCAGACATTCATGTACTCAGTTTTTATTTTTCATATTTACTGTTTTCTTTGTTACTTCTTGATAAACTTGCAAGTATTAATAAAAACGTCGCGGTTTCTAGCTAACTCCGCGACACATTTTAAAGTTGTTATCTCCATATACTGTATGTGTTAACAATTTTTTATTTCTTGCCCACGATGGCGTGCATGCACCACAAGTAAACCCACGATGGTAACAGGATAAGTTGACCTACTAACTGACTTGTTGAGTAAGAGGGTTGCAAACCCATCAATAATGGATCACGTATCCTTGTTAAACACCTTGTTCTCAAGACGTTGGAATAAGCCATTTGCGCATCCCACGACGGTTGCGCATCAATGCATACGTGCACGTTTAACAAACTTAGGAACCAAGATACTTGCTTCCTTATTGCGACATTTACAGTACGCTGTGAATCATAACATACACGATTATGACAAAGTACTTAGAATTATTTCTTAAAGTATAATACGGTTTTTTCGTACATGATTACGGATTTCCTGTAGCCGCACCAAAGCACATGTTTGTTCCTTCGGCCACAAATACATCTTTTACATAAAGACAAACAGATATATATGCATCACAAAGTTCACAGCAAAACAACAGATACTTTCATTTATGACTACGAGTTAT
Organism: Chrysanthemum seticuspe; assembly: GCA_019973895.1. NCBI lineage: Eukaryota > Viridiplantae > Streptophyta > Magnoliopsida > Asterales > Asteraceae > Chrysanthemum > Chrysanthemum seticuspe. Next base: position 15,512,395 of record BPTQ01000005.1, read on the forward strand.
TACAAAAGATAAAGTATTTTGCAACAGATCTACTACCAACTGCTACAACGCTTAAGGGAAGAGGTCCCAACATCTTTGACCTCACTAAACACATCCGCACCCTGACGCGACACGGTAGCCACACTAACAGGCACTCCATCAGACCTTGGCAAGTGAGCCGCACCTACCCCACACAAAGTGGCCTTACCGGCGATCCCCTTTTTCTTAGCAAGACGGGTCGCATGCGCCTCCAAGACCTCCTTCAGAGGTACTTCCTTCTCCAAAGCAAAGGGATCCTGACTATCCCTGGGACGCGCAAAGACAGGAACTTGGAGCTGAGACTCATGCGGTTTCAAATAATAGTCTGGCTGCGCTTCAGCACTCTCGGCACGATGACGCGCCAAGGTCAACCCCGCCATAATCACATTTATGGGATAATCTTGATCGCGCTCCATCTCAGAAATCATGGGCAGCTCCAAGTCCTTCATTTTCTGCATGGCAGCAACCAAGTGGTCATAGGACTCAGCGTCATAATTAGGTACCTTATCAACGGGTGACTTCAGCAGTTCGGCCTCGTGAAGTTCCTCAATCGCCTCTGATTTACCACGCTGAAGAGCGCACTGCACAACTTCTCCGAAGGCATTAACTACCTCCGATGATTCCAGAGTGCTAAGCGCAGCAAGGCGAAGACCGTGGCCTATGAGCCATCTGCGCTCTGCTATGGTGGTCATGAGCTGAGGATACAATTCCTCGTCGTACTCAATGCTCATCTTGCGCAGTTTGGCCTGCTGCACCTCCAAGGACCAACTTACCGTGGTCCCAAGCTCCTCCAACTGTGCAAACATATTTTCTTTGCCCTGCTCTAGATGTTTAAGGGCCCAGCGGCACGCAGACTTATACCTGGCAGCCTCAGCACGATCCTGACTTATTTGACACATGAGCGCCATCTTGTCCTCGGACTGTTTTTGCGCATAAGCACTGAGATCACTAGCCTCCGCACGGGCGCTATCCAGTTGTGCTTGGGTACTTGCCAGCTGCGCCTCCAACAGAGCTATGGTTTGGTCCTTCTTTGAGCTTTGGTCCTCTCCACCAGATACTTGATCTTTCAGCTTCACAATCAACGAAGCTTGATGGGCGGAAACTTGAACCAATTCTTCAACTATTTGATTCAGGGGCGCATCGGCATCAGCTTGATTTTCAGTCTCCTGTGAATGCGCTGACTGTGTTGGACTCACCTTGGGGGGTGATTCTATGACCTGCTCTATCCTGCAAATGATCACCAGCGCCATGTTAAAATCACAAATAGCACATTCACCAACTAAACAGGAGGATATACACGTATGGTTTTACTTACTTGGGCTCCGCATCATCGGCGGACGGGTGCGACGATGCTTCATCCGTGGAGGACAACTCCACAGTTTGAATCACAGGACGCTTCTTCCTTGACGGGCCCGCACCATGATCTTGTCGAGTCCTTTTGCGACTCAGCGCGACTTCTTCTTCTTCCTCTTCAGGCTGCGCCACAGCTAGGAGAGATGACTGCGCCACCACCGGTGTCACCTCAGGATTAGGACGACTTTGCAAAGGCGTTGCCTCCACCGCAACGGAGGAACTGGTCCCTGTATCCCCTGCGGCCAGTTCCATGACCCGCCCTGCCGTCGCAGCTAATATTGGTTCCTCGTCATCCCTCAGCGGTCGTACTCCTGTCTTCACGGCTGTGGGCTTCGCTAGCTGTACAACTGTAAACAGATCCATCTCTGCGCAAGACAAAAACGCATATACACACAAGTTATATTATGCGCAACATGTACGGAAGATTGTTCTTACAATATTTACACATTGAAGTACAGAGGAACAAGTACCCACCCTGGCCACTGGCGTCTAAGAATATAGGGATCTCATCTTCAGGGCCATAATAATTGCGGCTGATTCCCATGTGCACCAAAAATCCCTCAGGATACGCACTGATGGGGATGCGGTTTGCATTTATCAGTTCCGCATCCTCGACGTTATACGACCCAGGCACTGGGTACTCATCCCTCTGTAGCGTCCCCTTGGTATAAAAATCATAATTCCAAGGAAAGCATGTATCATCTATCCAGAAGAAGTATTCCCTCCAATTCCTAAGCGCATCTAACTTATCGGTGTAGCACTGTAATCTACCCGCGCGTTTTGAAAAGGAAACCCACCCATGCGCCCATGTGGTGTGATAAAAAGCGCGGAATAAGTGGATGGTAGGGTTAATCCCCAACAGACGGCAATTTACCTCGAAATTGGTAATTTTAGCCGCGCCAATACAATGCAGCTGCGATATGTGTAAGGTATAATAGTTTAACACATCGCACAGAAAGCGTGATAGGGGCACACGTTGATTCGCAAATTCGAATAACCGTGTATATACACCCACTTTCCCTTCGGGGAAATCCGCAATCGTAGCACGTGCATCCGGGACCACCGGATGCACGTCCCGGGGTATAAAATAATCAGAGGTAAATTCCATCAGGTCGATCAAATTAAGGTCGGAGGTGAAGTCAGACAACTGTTTCACCATGGTGATATATTTTTCTGTTATCACGCACGCGCGGTTACCTTTGTGGTTGGTTGCTCTTGGATAAAGACTCTTGCTTTGCTTTAGAAATGGTGGAAGGTGTTTTTTACTGTGAGAATTGCGGTGAAAATGAGTCCCCAAGTTATATACTTCTCCCCTTCCACACGATTGGCGACACGTGGATCCCACTAGGCTTCATTGTGTGGACGAGATGCCTTGATGTGACAGCGGGGCAGTAACTTTCCCCCGATTAACGAGGCTTTGACTATTCACATGGATGTCTCGATACATTGTACCTACGGGTAAGTATATGGCTTCTTGGATACGTTTCTTATATTATTTGTTTTTTGGGACTACGGTCATTAGTCTAGCATCCGCAGTTACGCACTGCGCATACTAGACTGGGGGGACATGATGACGTATAGTCTGGTGTCGGGTCATAAACCCGACCACGCTCCATTACTAACAAAGCCCGGTACGACCTGGGCCACTTTCAATAACGGTTTGGGCTCATGAAAGCCCAAGCCCAAATCTATTTACGGAATGGATATAGATATCTTCTAAAATATGAAGATAATTATTCACAACCGACTTAGGCGGGATACGCCGAAGGTTGGGGAACACGGAACCAACAAGGATTCCGTGCATATATAAAGGGTATGATACCCCTCGTTGAAGGTACGATCTCACAACCCTAAACTCCTTAAACCCTAAACCGATTACTTACTCTCACGCCGGAGGATAATCGTGGGAGATAATCCCACGGTAAGCCTAACGGTGTTTCTTGTCTCTTAGTGCGCAGGTCTCAAGCAGCAATTCTCAATTGGTACGAGAACTGGAGCTCCAAATCAGGAACGTCCATCTTTTGTATCAACATTTCCTATTTCCATTTTTTGTTGACCTCTATATTTGGCTGTTTACCGAAAAAATAAATATTACATAAATAAATAAAACATGAATTTATTTTATTTTTTTGTTGCATGCTCATTGTTAGTGATGACGTATCAAAATGAATTGATAAACCTTGTCTATAGTTTCTAATTAGCTCCATGTTCCGTAGATAATATATCCAGACTTATGGTCGAGCACCTTTCTAATTAGCTCCATGTTCCGTAGATAATATATCCGGACTTATGGTCGAGCACCTTTCTAATTAGCTCCATATTCCGTAAATGCGACAAGCGCCATATAAAAACAATTTATCTTACTCATGTATCAAAATGAATTGATAAACCTTGTCTATAGTTTTTATTCGGTTATCGTAACATGACTTCTATTAAAGTACTTCAAACAATACATATTTTTTAATAAACGAGCTTTTTAAGTTTAATGCTACTAAAAAATATAGCACCGTTAAACTTGGGGGCTATAACGGTATGATAATACCATTAACTATATCTTACTTGATACTGACCCGGCATTTATTATAATGCACATGAAGTATTATTTCATTATGAAGGATGAGCAGCCTCATAATTAGCTCCGTACCTGAAAGTAATATTCTCTAAAAAGGACGAGGAGGCGTAACCTTCGGATTAACTCAAATACGCAAGAGGCATTGCAAGCCCGGTACTAGAAGGCGTAACTTTCTAATTAACTCAAGCGTATAAGCGGTATTACAAGCCCATCGCCCAAGCCGAATTCAATATTCGCACCAAGCCGAATTCAATATTCGCACCAAGCCGAATCCAATATTCGCACCAAGCCGAATCCAATATTCGCACCAAGCCGAATTCAATACTCGCACCAAGCCGAATCCAATATTCGCACCAAGCCGAATTCAATATTCGCACCAAGCCGAATTCAATATTCGCACCAAGCCGAATCCAATATTCGCACCAAGCCGAATCCAATATTCGCACCAAGCCGAATTCAATATTCGCACCAAGACGAATTCGATATTCGCACCAAGACGAATTCGATATTCGCACTAAGACGGGTAACCTAAAAATTAACCCAACTACGGAAATATATTCTTCGAAAGTCTGAAGACTAATGTATATTTGCACTAGTGTTCATACCCCTAGGAAGATGGATTCGAGTTAGTGCAGGGTGGCCACACCTTTACCTCTTCCATCACATATTGCCTGGAGACCATCTCCATCTCTAAACCATTTGTGTCATCCTCTACTAAAAGATGAACACAAAGGTACCAGGCCGATGCTAAGTGTTACCCCGACTATAGAAACATCGTTCTTATTACGGGGTCTTTACCGCTCAAAACGGGAAACCAAGCATCCCACCACCACCACCTGTCATACGAGGTGTAACCGGCGCAACCCAGAACGGGGATGATTGATGGTGATCCTTAATTGGATATAACAACAGATCATTCGGAAGGAAAATGATGGCGACTGATAAAGTATGAGTCTAGCACAACATGGTTAGAACCATATCATACTAGACTGGGGGACATGATGACGTATGGTCCGGGAAAGAGTCTAGGCTGGAGCAAGCCCCATCCGGGGCTGGAGCAGAACCCATCCGGGGCTGGGGCATAACCCATCCGGGGCTGAAGCAAGATCCCATCCGGGGCTGAAGCAAGATCCCATCCGGGGCTGAAGCAAGACCCCATCCGGGGCTGAAGGAAGACTCCTTCCGGGGTTGAAGCAAGACCCATCCGGGGCTGAAGCAAGACCCCATCCGGGGCTGAAGCAAGACCCCTTCCGGGGCTGGAGCTATCCGGACCTGACATCACAGTTTCCCGCCTAAACGGTTTCCCGCCTAACGGTTTCCCGCCTAAATGTTTCCCGCCTAAATATGTCTCTATCACCAGATAAAGACAAGGGAACCCGCCTATAAATAGAAGGCATTGATCACTCTACAGGGTATGATATTCTCTCTCACTAAATACACACATACTACTCTATAATAACTGACTTGACCGTCGGAGGGTGGTTTCGGGGCTTCGGCCTCGGACCCCTTCTAACCGGTTTCTCTCTTGTACTGTAGTAGATCTCTACGCTCGGGATGACATAGAACGGCTCAACCCATCGTCAAGACTAGCCCGACCGATTATGCTTCAACAGTTAGACATGTAAAAACAGAACTTTTCTTTTCAATTATCATCTGGTTACTAGAATCAGGTTATGCATACATAGCTTAGATTATGGGGTGTCTGAATTCGCTTTTCGACACAAGTTATTAAGCTATCGTGCTATCAAAACGTAATAAGTCATTTGAATGTTTTGATATAGTCAAAACTCAAAAAGCTTAAGATTATTTACTTAAGCAAGTTGTTTTCATAAGCATATTTAGCATATTTATCTAAATCTTGTTCTTATTTGCAATTTTATCTAAATCTTTTTCTTTGTTCTTCTCCACTTTTTTCACCTTTTGTCATTATTTTTTGGGTCATTATTCATTATAAGCATTAAGCTAATCTAAACGCTGTTTGAAAAGGGTATCGCCATTCGCCAAACGTTAGTTTTTCCTGCAATCTCAATGCTCACGCAGTCACGTTAAACAGCCGAAGGCCATCATGTGAATGGCAAACTTATACTAATCGGTTTTATGTAAAAGGTTTTCTCTGAATAGCTTCACTTGAGCTTAAATAGTGACTTATATTCTTTTGTAGATCAATCAAATCTTGCATATGACTAAAGTTTGTCGAGGTGAATGTGTTGGAATCATTAGTTCTCTCGCAACTAATTGTTTCGATCAAATAAACATAGTAGAAATACCTTATTGATTTTTTGACAACTCATAACAGCCTCATAAGACCGAACCGAGCAAGTTAGCACAACATACCCAACGCTGGAACATGTGAAACTCAAAACCAAACATAACAGCAACAAGTATCATCACCATGATCATCTCGCGTCTTCAAAACTGTCAAACACGAAAAAACAGAACCGTACGGGATGTCAAATCCCTGTCCTTTAAAGTACTTTCGGCACTCCATAAGTTGCTCGAGTCTTCAAGCCTAAGCACCCAGGATTAATACAGTTCTACACACGTAATCGTGGAGTAGCAACAACCCAAGATTACAACACAATGGTGGCTACAGAAAACAAGAGATACCGAAGCATATAACAACTACGTGTTTTGATTGAATATGGCAATTTTTGTATATCTCTTCATGCACTCACATAGTCACATGCTATCTCTTTATAGCAAATGTTGGAAGACGTGATAAAGATCATACACCAAAAAAATAGGAGATGGTGGGAGGTTATTGGTTTTAATATCTAACCAAGTCCACCACTAACCATATGATCAGGTCAAACACACAATATACAAGTGCTACTCCAACTTGTACAAATAGCTTTGTTATAAATACAATAAATTGCAGCTTCAAGAGTTTGTACTTTTTGCTTCATAAGTGGCCAAACTTGCCAACATTACTTTCAGTCCCAACAGAATGTGTGTCACAAATGGCAATAAACTTCAACTTCTAGATTCAACAATCAAATTTAATAATACCATAGTGGATAACACAAAGTATCGAATTTTATATATCATTGAAAAGAAAAAGATTAAACAACACATGTCAAGAAAAATATGTGACATGCATGGAGTGATTTTAACTTTAGCTCATAAAAGTTAGAGTAAATTGCATAAATGGCCCTTGTGGTTAGGCTAAAACTGCTTGTTTAGTCTTAGAATGCAAATAATTACACCAATGGTCTTTGTGGTTGTCTCAATTGAGTTGACCGGTTTTTATTTTCGTTCTTTCACATTCACAAGGACCATTTTTGTAATATATTAACCACAGGGACGATTTGTAAAATAAATTTTTTATTCTAAAAATAAACTTGAGTAGGATTCGAACTTAGGACCTTCAGGTTATATAACAAGCGGCCCACTATGCTAAGTAGTAAAATATTTGTTAATATGCGCAAACAATATATATTTATCCTTTAGTATTTCAGCTTTTTTACAACCAACAGCCACCACCACCACCGCCTATTTTCGAATCATTTCACCCACCTACCATGACCATCCACAACCACCACCGCTACCACTCACCCCCACCACCGCCGCCGCCCACCACCACCTACCACCACCGTCACTGCAGCCCACCACCTACCACCACCACCCATTTTTGAATCATCTCACCCACCTACCACCACCACCCACCACCACCGCTGCCACTTACCATCGCCGCCGCCCACCACCCCCACCCACCACCTACCACTGCCGCCGCCGCCCACCACTGCAGCCGCCGCCCACCACCTACCACTACCACCCATTTTTAATCATCTCACCCATCCTCTACCACCACCGCCCACCACCACCATCGCCGCCCACCGACCTACCACCACCGCCTACCACGACCCACCACCGCCCACCACCTACCACTACCACCTATTTTTGAGTCATTTCACCCACCTACCACCACCACCGTTCAACAGCACCACTACCACCCATTTTTGAATCATTTCACCCACCTACCACCACCACCACCGCCCACCGCCACCACCACCACCCACCACTAGCCGCCACCACCATCGACCTTCGGAGGTGGTGGTGGGTGGTGGTAGGTGGTGGGTGGCGGTGGTTGTGGTAGGTGGCGGTGGGGGTGGGGGTGGCGGTAGGCGGTGGTGGTGGTGGTGGTGGTGGGCGGCGATGGTGGTGGGTGGTGGTGAGTGGTAGTGGTGGGTGGGTGGGTGGGTGGGTGGTGGGTGGCGGTGGTGGCGGTGGTAGTGGTGGGTGGGTGGTGGGCGGCGACGGTGATGGTAGTAGGTAGTGGGTGGTGGTGGTGGGCGGCAGCAGTGGTGGTGGTAGGTGGGTTAGGTGATTCGAAAATAGGCGATGGTGGTGGTGGGCGTTGGTTGTAAAAAAGCTAAAATACTAAAGGATAAATATATATCGTTTGCGTATATTAACAAGGACTTACAACTTAGCATAGTGGTAAGCCGCTTGTTATATAACCCGAAGGTACTGAGTTTGAAAACTACCCAAGTTTATTTTTAGGATAAAAAATTTATTTCACAAATCATCCTTGTGGTTAATATATTACAAAATGGTCCTTGTGAATGTGAAGGGACTTACCACTTAGCATAGTGGTAAGTCACTTGTTATATAACCCGAAGGTCCTGAGTTCGAATCCTACCCAAGTCTATTTTTAGGATAAAAAAATTATTTGACAAATCATCCCTATGGTTAATATATTATAAAAATGGTTCTTGTGATTGTGAAAGGACGAAAATACCTTTATCGTTAACTTTCAATTGGATGAAAATTTGGTCAAAAGATCGGTCAACTAAATTGGGAGTACCACAGGGATCGTTAGTGTAATTTTTTGCGTTCTAAAACAAAACATGCAATTTTAGTCTAACCACAAGTACCATTTATGTAATTTACTTTAAAAGTTATAAATAAAAAAAAGTGAGAAAAAAATAATATTAATTGGAGTGAAGAAGTAACTAGAAGGTTGAATGATTTGTAAACAGTCAGCCACACAAGAAAAGAAATCCCAGTTTGCATGGGCCCCACTTTCATGTATTTTTAAGAGTTCAAACGTGAATTCGTGTCTGCCTGTCACTTGGGATGACAAAAACTATGCTCCTTTTTATATCTTTTTTTAATTTATTTCAGGTTTCTAGATTCAAATCGCATTATTGACGTGGATTTTTCTTAGCTAACGTGTTTTTCTAGATGACTCATTTATTATTATTAAGTTGCGGTTGGTTTATGAAAAAATTTCAAGGTTATAAATAGCGTGAGGCGTGGCGTGACAGCATGATCAAGCCTTATGCTTTTGCGGTCAAGATGAAGCTTTTACGTTTATAAGGGGTGATATAAGGCGGCACAAAATATGAAAATATTTATATATTCATATCATAATTCATATATATCGAGTTTACAAAAACATGTGGCATAAGGCGGCATAGCGGCATGGCGTGGCGGCATGGCCAAGCCTCACCCCTTTGCGAGCCTTTTAGAACATTGAAAATTTTAAATTTTAAGAAATTTAAGTTTTTGAGAATTTTAAATTTTAAATTTTTAAATACTTTTGCATGGTTTACAGAAATTCATAATATTTTGAAATATGTTATTATGTTATTATTACAAGTATTTTAGGGAGTGACGGATAGTGGTGTCAAAAAGCCCGACCCGACCTTGATTAAGTGTATTCGGTTCGGTTTCTTAGGTCAAAAAAAATATATGAGTTATTTGGGTCAACTCGAGTAATCTGAATATTAAATAAGGTCGGGGTACTGGGTTGAAAATTTTTGAGAACTCGGGTTCGAGTCGATCCGATTGACATGAATAAATATTTTTATTTTTTTAGAAATAAAGTTTTATGAATATTCTATTAAAACGAGTAAAAAAAATATTTTTATTATATTTTACTCATATTCGGGTGGACCCGATGCCGAACGGATCCGACCCGAGTTGACCCGACGTGAATTGACATGAACCAAACTACCCGAAATTCAAATAGGGCCAGGTTCGAGTATGAAACTTTTAACCTTGACTCGAATTTAAACCGATCCGAATTGACCCAAACCCGAACAACCCCATACCCGACTAACGCCCCTAATGGTAGATTTCCTTTGATTTAAAGAAAACAACAAAAACAACAAGAGAAAAAAAACAAAAACAACAAGAAAAAAAATTATAAAAAAAAATTCCATGTAAATTTTAATTTTCTCACTTTTTGAAAGCATTCTAATTCTCCTTATTTTGACAATTCATGAAATTTTAATTCTTTCATTTGAGATACCAAACACAATATTTGAAGGAAATTAAAATGCAAATGCAATGAATGCCCCCAATATACCCCATCCAAATACATCCTTAGTGTTTTTTTAACTTATTTCCGGGTCATAAGATAAAAAGGTAAAATAGTATAAAAAAAAGTACTTAGTAACAAACAAAAAAGTATTTTATGGATCCCAGAATACTTTTTTGTAGATCAGTACCTTCTTATCTTGTGCCTTAAAAGGCACAAGTTAAAAAAATCCTTATTATTAAATATAAAAACAAGAGTATGGTCGAGTTTTACTATATGGAAGAGGATTTATGCATTTAAATTTTTCTATTTGCACATTTTAATGTACAAAATAATAATATTGCACAAGTATCTAATGCATGCATTAAAGTGTCTGAAAGGATATTCATTGTGTGCAAACCAATTCCTTTACTATATTGGCTTTATTTAAATTATTATTATAAATTTCAAATAAGACATTAATTAATTAGTTATCGGTAAAAATGACATTCTATAAAAATAAAATTAAAATTTAAAAATATATCAATAATAATGATATTTTTCTTAAATTGTTAGTTTTTATCAAGGGACAATTATTTTAGGACAATTATTATAGGGCAATAAGAGTAGTATTTAGTTTTAGTTTTCACATTTTGTGAATCAATTTCTCCATATTCATTTGGGTGACAAATTAATCTTGAAGAACGTTGATAACCAAAGACGTTGATTTACTTGTTTAGCGCAAACGATGATATGATAGAGTTGATGTTTAGACTGACTCAACGGCTTATTAAAGAGGAGAATGTTTAATAGCTGTGAAAAATGTGATCATTTTTAACAAAATCAACTAGATTAAGCGTTTGAAAGCAGAATTTGCTATGTCTAGTGGAGAATATGTAACTCAACCACTATGGAGTATATTACGTTAAATAATGAAAGAATCAACACATAAAACATGTGATATTATTGAAGTTTTTTTATGACTAGACGAGTACCCGCGCCTAGCGGCAGCGATGTCTAGTTTTCTGCAAAGTCCCGATGACCCATAAGTTTCTTTCAACAAACTGTATTTGTAGCATTAGAGAATCCTTTTCGAATAACTACAATTCTGATGCGTGGTTGCATAGCAGCATAAATATATAGTTTTTTAAAAAATTATGTGGAGTCGATCTAAGTGTGTGAGTATATTTTCTAACAGGATTGTTTTAAGTTATTAAAATTTTTAGTAATAATAGATTCAAGCATTACAAAAAGCAACGGTATTATGTAGTTGGCTATATTATATTGTAGTTTAGAGGTATAGCCAACATGTGTGACCGCTTTTTCTTGTTTTGTCAGTAATTTAGGCAGTGATAACTATTTTTTTTACATGTGTAACGTTTATCATTTGGTGTGTGGCTTTTAAAATTGTAACTTTGCAAATTGGATATCACCATATAAGATTATTTTGTACTATTAATTTGTATAGATATTTATGCATTGTTCAAAGCTATTTGTTTGGGGTACAAATAATTATCGCTAAAAATAACAATACTATTTATTTTTTGTGATTTTAATAAACTTACATAACATTATTGATACACTGGACAAAGGGCTATACAATATATATTAACTTTTAAACGACGATTCATATATGCTAGTCCCTTAAATGGTGCAAGAGCAACATTTTTTAAAATAACATTATACAAATGACAAATTACATGTGTCAAAGCAAAATAAACCAAAAACTACAATTACTTGGTCTCTCATTTCAAAAAAAATGTCACGGGTTCCACAACTACTTCATCATTTCTCATATAATTTTGTCAAATTTGAAACCCGATTTCACCCGGGTGGTTCAACTGGTTGAACCGTTCTGATAAAAAAACAGGTCGATTTAAACCGAGTCAAACCGATAGGTTGGGTCGAAAAAATGTCAAATTAAACCGGGTCAGCCCGCCGGGTTTGAAGCGTCCCGGGTCAACCCGGTATCGGTTTCAACAGATCAACCCGGTATCGGTTTCAATTGGTTGTTTTTAATTTGGTAGATGTGCTTTTAACTGGGTGTACAATGTGAATAAATTATTGTACTTTTAAGTAATGGGGTGTTTTAATAAGAGTATTAATTATATTATTTATTTCTCTCTTCATTGACCATGTTTTCAACATTCAACTTTCAACATTTTTCACTTTTTCCACTTTGACCATTTTTCCATTTTATATAGTATAGATAATTATTCTAAAAGAAAAGGTTATACAACAAGAAATGGGTTTAAAGTAATAGTTACTACATAAACGGCATATATAAATTTTGCAGATCTATCTTAACCATGGTTTTTAAATTGAACCGAACATCGAACCAGGTTCTTTTTTATTTCCGGTTAAACCTGATTTTTTCTGGGTTTTTGAGTTTAACCGGCCGAATCGGCCAGTCAAATTTTGATTGAACGGGGCGGTTCAGGCGGTTTCCAAACACTGATCTAACAATAGTTATAAAGTTGTTGTGAACTTGTGATGGTAAATTGAAATAAAAGAACAACGAGGGCAAATGGTGAGTTCAAATGAACCGCTTACTTCAAAAGAAAATTCATCTACTCCAAAGCAATATAAGAAATTCGATTGAGCGTAATAAGACCAAACCGTTTTGTTGGTGTGCCTAAACCGGACACGTTTTACTCTACTACGGAACTGAACGCGTCCCCCCCCACACACACACACAAATGAATTGTTTTGGTATGCAAATGGATCGAATGAATTGTTTGGTTTGTGTGCGTGCTTTTTGGTTTTATTTAATTTTGTATGGTATGTTTTGGGTTGTGAGTGTTGTCCTCTTACTACGAACATTTGGTTTTGTTTGATTTAAGAGAGCGAAAGCCGAGTTTGCGCTGATGTGAAGGAAGTGTATGTGATCTTGGTGTGCTCTTATTACTATGAGTCTTGTATGTGTCCGTGGATGATTTAATACATAACTTAAAATAGCAATAAAATAGTAAGCGTAAAAACATAAAAGAGAAATGCACAAATGTTGATTTACTAATAGTTCAAACTTCAAACTTCAAATACAACATTTTCGTTTATCAAAGACCACATTCGATTATTTCACCAAATAAGTTCCAATGCATACAATTTCTTAAAACTATATTTATTATTGTAATATCTTGTTTTATTTTTATAAAGGAGTACGAGACATCTATTGCTCCAATCTACATTTCATGTTATATACACAACTCCATGACAGATCATGTACTACTACATGGGGGTCGGATCCGAGCCCGAAGAGCCAACTACAATGCCATGTTAGTGATTGATCGTGTGTGAAGGATGAAGTAAATTTTGTGTGAGTGCTTCATATGGTTTCATATGTCTGACAAAGCTAAACATGCAAAAGGTGTTGACATAATAAGCTCATGACCCAATAAAAGTGATGGTGTAAACGAACTCATGCTTGAGCACAATATGCTTAGGGAAATCAGGTATTTGATTGTCAAAGATGACTATATCTATATTTATGTGACAACGATAATTAATGTGAGAGGCTTAAGAACATATGTACGATAGCATACTAACTTTAAGAACAAATGTGGTATCATTATATATGGTAGAACTAAAGTTAGCTACACGGGCTCACACATAAGGAGATCTTACATATATATTACGGTTTTATGTACGTAGATCATATATCTTGTATACATGCTAGATAAGTGTGGAAATGAGCCGAGCCGAGTTCGAGCTCGTTTCGAGCCTCATATTTTGAGCTCGAGTTCGGCTTGTGAAAATTTCACTAGCTCGAGCTTGGCTCGGGCTTGACTAATTGATTTGACGTGTTGAAGTAAATAAAGCTCATATGAAACTCAACTCATTAATCACACTAGGCTGGAGCTTGTTTATACATACGTATATATTTCTAGGGCTCATGTAGGCTCACGAGCCTAGTCGATCTTTATATATAAAGCTCGAGCTCGATTAATAAATGAGCCCAAACTTAGGCTTCAACTAGGGCTCCAGCTCATTTAGGCCCGATTATTTCGAATTTTTTACCGCTCTGATTTCAACCTTTTCATGAGCGATTCAGGTCGTTTTTACCCCGTTAAAGGTCGGGCAACAAATATGCCCCTTTGAGTATTGTCTCTTTGGGGGGGGGGGGGGGGGGGGGGCAATTTTTTTTATTTTTTTTTAATCACGAAATAGTTCAAAGAAATACAACAAAACATGATAGTGGCAAACCAGATAAACCACATAGATGTATTTTGAAGTTTACTCTTATTTTAAAAAATAAAACTAATATGTTCTGTAACATATAGTTAATAAGTATACCAGTCAGACTAATATGTTCTATAACAAAACTAATATGTATAAAAGTAATTGTCCTAAATGGCAACTTACGATGAACAAACACATTAAGTCATCAATTGATCACATACCAGTTTATTAAAATTTTGACAATTGATAAACACTATAACTTAACAAATAACAAGTAATAAGCATACAATCAATGAAACAATTAATAGTTATTATTTATCAAATATTCAATTGATCATTAATTTGCAAAAAGAAAAACACTCGGGTGTCTCGGTTCTTCATATATCCGAAAGATTCCAAACACAAAAACTAATTTTGATCATTAATGAAAACAAAATAATAAAAAGCATTGAATACTATGAAATAATAAAGAGCATTGAATACCTTTGTGAAAATTTTTGATCGGTTTGTTATTGACACTTTGAGAGGACAGTTGGATTCTTTTTATTATGAAGAAAAAAAAAAAAGTACTAAAGGTGTGTTTGGTATACTGTCATGAATGATAATGGGTATGTGTTTGATAGTAGTGGTGGGTTCCTCACTAATGAAAGATCCATTCATACCTCTTTAAATGTATATGAAATATGGATTATATTTATCATTCATTACCATAGTGGTGAGCCCCTCATCTTAAACAAACATATTTAATCACTTTTATAGTTATAGTGGCATTCCCATGATGAGATATCAAACGCACCATGAGGCTAGCCCCAATGATCAAGAATCGTTGTCGATCGAGCACCCTGGACGATCGAGTGGGTGTCGATCGCCTCACTGCCACCCCAATCGATCGCCTCCCTTCTTACCCAATTAGATCGTGTAGCCGATCGACATTTCCAAAGCTTATCTTGTGTACGTTGCAATCCAAAAAAAAAACATTACCCTATAAATACAACTAAAATCTCATCACAAATCTCACAACATTTTACACACTAAAACTCAAAAATCTCACAATCCTCTCTATCAAAAATCTCACAATCCTCTTTATAAAAAATGTCTAAGAAAACACCACCAACCAAAGCCCGAAAATCCCGTTTGTCACAAAACGTCCCGCATATTTTAACACCGGATCCGAATTTCCGGTTAACCGGTGTCTCACTGTTGGGATATGAAAGTACTGAAGACATGAAAGTACTGTAAGCTGCAAAGTACTGCAAGAAGTCAAATAGTCAAAGTACTGCTAAAGACAAAGTCAAAGTACTGCTTTATGAAGTCAAAGTACTGCAAGAACAAAAGAACTGTTATATTCGTTTATGGAAAGAATTGTATTCTATGTTTAGATTACTTGTCGTACAAGGTTACAAATTGTAAACCGACTAGGATATCCTTGAGCCTATAAAAGGACTCCTAGATTGGCATTAGAGGTACGATTCCAGAAAAAGAGTTTTAGAGTTTACGAATTAGTGTTTTAGAGAAAAGTTCGATTATCTTAGAGTTGTATTAGAGTATCTGCATAATAAGCAGATTTAGAGTTTATAATAAAAGTTATTCTTCTTAGCTTTGTTAAGTAAATTCCGCGTACTTGATAAAGATTGCTCAGTGTTTCTTTGTTAATAACTTAGGATTTATCCGAGGTTATTAAACCTTAACAAGCTAGTTAAAGTTAGTTTGATTAAAGTATATCGATCCAACAAGTGGTATCAGAGCTTGTGTGGAAACTCTGACTAGGAAGAAACCCTACTTCAACCATATTCAAGATGTCGACTGAAGCTGTTCCACCACCCTCAATCACCTCAATCAGAATTCCAATAATCAAGAAGGGAGAATATGATCTCTGGTGCATGAAGATGAGGCAGTATATTGCCATCACAGACCATGCTCTATGGAATGTAATTGTGAATGGGAATGAAGTAGTTCAAGATCCCATTAATGTTCCTGGACAACCTATAGCACCAAAGGCAGTCTTACCAGCAGCAACCCTAAGGAATCAAGAGAAGGCTCTAAACATTCTCTTGTCTGCCATTCCAGATGGTCATCTTCTCAAATTTCATGATGCTAAAGATGCTAAGCAGCTCTGGGCTGCTCTCAAGACCATATTTGGAGGGAATGAAGCCTCTAAGAAGATGCACAGAAATTTGCTGAAGCAACAGTTTGAAACTTTCACAGTAGGAGAAAGAGAGAGTCTTGATGCTGCATATGATAGGTTTCAAAATCTCCTCAACATGTTGGAGTTATACAAGGCAGAAGTATCAGTTGAGGATGCTAACTTGAAGTTTCTAAGGAGTTTGCCATCTACATGGCATGTGATTGCTACCATGATCAGAGGACAACAAGGATTGGATGTTATGGACTTTGATGATCTCTATCATCAACTGAAGGTGTATGAACATGAGATGAGTGGTCAACCAAATTCCAAATCTCACAGTATTGCTTTTCTATCATCTGAAAAGAAGAGCAGTACTTCCAAAAGTACTGCTTCTCCTTAAAGTACTGTTCCTCAAAGTACTGCTGTTTACAATTCCCCTTCATATGCTCAGCAGGCCCCACCATCTACCACTTTACAGTCAGATGAAGTTGTGTGCTCCTTCTTTGCACAACAAGCAAGCTTACCTGTCACTTATGAAGAGGATCTAGCACAGATTGAAGAAGATGCACTTGAAGAAATTGATATCAGGTGGCAAGTTGCTATGATCACTGCAAGGATCAAAAAGTACATGAAGAAGACAGGCAAAAGTATTGATTTCAAACCAAAACAAGGAATAACTTTTGACAAATCTCAAATTGAATGCTTCAATTGTCAAAAGACTGGTCACTTTGCAAGGGAGTGCAGGTTTGCTAAGTATCAAGCAAACAGAACATCTGAGAAGCCAAAACTTGAGCTCAAAGAAATTCCAATAACTGAAACAAAGGCTTTGGTTGCTCAAGAGAAGTTATCAGAAGTTGACTGGAGTGAAGAATTCGATGATGAACCGGTGACTTACTGTATGGTTGCTTTGGAGGAAGAAGTTGAAGACACAGTGGAAGCATTGGACTGGAGCACTGCTTTTGATGAAGAATCTGAACATGCTGCTTTGGAATCTGATGATGGCTTTGGAGGATTTGATTGGAGCAAAGAAAGTGAAGATGATCCTGTTCTTCTTGCTATGGTGGCTACTTCACCAACTCAGTCTCCTATCTCTGAGGTATGCTCAAACTGTTATGAGTTTTATCTAAAACTGATTAACAATTATGTGATTGAAAGAGATAATTGTATTAGGGCTAGGTCTGAGGTAGCAGGTTATTAAATCACTTTAGAGTCTATGGAAGCCAAAATATTAACTCATGAAAATAATGAAATGGCTTGGGCTGAAAAATATGAACAACAGGATTATCAGTTAAAACTCAGTGAATGGAAACTAAACTGTAAAATTGCTGAAATTGAGAAATTGACTAAGGAAATAGATGATTTGTTAGCTAAGTTTGCTGCCTGGAATGAATCTGGCTTGTCCCATGTTACTTATGTTGAAAAACAGAGAAGGGCTTACATTAGAACAGGCTTAGGATTTGGAATGGACTTTAGTAACATAGATGAAAACCAACCTAGTGATCAGGATGATGGTGTTTTTGAGGACATAACCACTAGTGATGATGAACTCATTAACTACGTAGATACATCTAGTAATGAGGGCTCAATAAGTGAACCACCTCCTGAGTATAAGAAAGACAAGGGATATAATGCTGTCCCACATCCCATTAGTCATCAACCCATAAGGCCTGATGTTTCTCGCTTTGGAGTAGACAGTCTAGAGTTTAGGAAGAAGCTTGTAGCTCAATCTAGGTCTGAGAAACCCAAAGAAGCTGTTGAAAATAATGTTCAAAATCAAGCAGTACCTTCAAAACAAAGTACTGCTCAACAAGCAGTACCTTCTACAAAACCTTTTCAAAACAGTACTGCTAAACCTTTTGGGGATAACTTTGGTCAAAACAGATTTTATCAGTCACCAAGAAGGCAAAATAATTTTGGGCATAGACATAGAAGAAATCACTTTGGACATATGGGTCAAAAACTGTGTTTTGTGTGTTATAGTCCTAATCACTTAATCAAAGATTGTGACAAACACTCAGAATATCTAAGCAAGTTTCCAAGGAATAAGTCTACCAACCAGAAACCTAGAGAGCATAAACCAGTTTGGAATAATTTAAATAGGGTTAATCACAGAAAATTCACACCAGATCATAGATACCCACATCAGAGAAGACCTTCAGTATCTCACAATACTTTCCAAAGTACTGCTCATAAACAAGGTACTGATCACACAACTTGGAATAGAAACTCTAGGAGATCTCACTATCAACCTAGAAAGATCTACAATTCACAAAGGGGATCTAGATCACAGGAACCACGTGCTAAACCAGAATGGGTTAAGAAGGAAGGTACTACTGAGGGACACACAGTACTTTCAACAAAAAGTGAATCTGATGTTTTTGTAACACAAGAAAATGCTAATAAACTGGTGAAAGAGATTTATGTTGAAAAACCAGAAAGTTTTGAAAATCCACATGCTAAAAATCAAAAGATAATTTTGGATCATCATTTGAAGGATAGTGGGAATTACATACTCAAAGAATTTGAGTTTGTAACTCCACAAGGGGAACACAAGTCAGTAATGGCTTGGGTTCCTAAAAGTTTCTAACTCTTTTCTTTGTGTGCAGGGCAACCCAGAAGAGGAGCTTAAAGATCATCTTATAGTGGACAGTGGTTGCTCTGGAAGTATGACAGGAGACAAAGAGATTCTGTCTGATTTTAGAAATATTAGTGGAGGAAGAGTTGCATTTGGGAATGATCCCAATGGAGGAAAGATTTCTGGCAAAGGAACTATCAAAGCAGGGCTTATTGACTTTGAGAATGTTAGATATGTGAAGGAGCTAAAGTTCAACTTGTTGTCAGTCTCTCAAATTTGTGATAAAAAGCATCCTGTGTTATTCACTGACACAGAATATCTCATTCTTTCATCTGACTTTAAACCTGTTGATGATGACTTGGTAGTACTTAGAGTACCAAGGACAAATGATGTGTATAGTTTAGACATGAAGAGTCTACATTCTTATGGAAGGGCCACCTGTTTAGTGGCAAAATCACTTGGTCGTGAGCATTGGAATGATTAACTACTAAGCTATATTTGAGGGGAGGACTATAAGGTGTTAGTATAGTCTTGTGTATTGCTTGAGGGGAGGATACTTGTATATATTTATTTTCTATGAAGGAATTTGGCAAAGTACTGTTTTTCCTGAAAGTACTGCTTGGGAAAGTACTGC
Organism: Chrysanthemum seticuspe; assembly: GCA_019973895.1. Lineage (NCBI taxonomy): Eukaryota > Viridiplantae > Streptophyta > Magnoliopsida > Asterales > Asteraceae > Chrysanthemum > Chrysanthemum seticuspe. The sequence goes on from BPTQ01000005.1 coordinate 15,532,098, forward strand.
TTATGTGGAAAGTACTGTTTGTCGTATTAAAGTACTGTTCCAACGGTAATATTGATGGGTAATTGATAGTAACGGTAACTTTGTTATTATAGGCTGTGATTTTTCAAATCCCACCTATAAATAACTACTTTCCGATTTTCCCTCTCATATTATTCTTACTCTTTTCCATACTTATCTCCCAATCACCATCTCTTTCTTATTCGATAAAATCTTTATTGTGCTCACTTATTCAACACATGGCGAATCGATTAACTGTTTCAAAGCACAATATGGTGGCTAATTTAGACAAGACTAAGGCGAATGTGGCTTTTTATGATATCATTGATTATCTTACTGGATCGCCTATTAGTTATGCTCTTTTAGTTGAGCAAGATATCATTGAACCTTGGATTCAAGAATTTTGGGCGAATGCTAGAGATAATATGGAAGAGGATGAATATTATATAAGATCAACAGTTGTTGGACGGACTATCAAGATTACCGAGGCCTCTATTCGCGAAGATTTATTATTTGGTGATGAAGATGGGGCTATTCGATTTGACAAGCAACTGATTTGGGATACTTTTAGAGATCTTGGTTATGAAGGGTCTTTGACAGAACAAACATTCAAGAAAGCATTATTCTGTCCTCAATGGAAGTTCTTGATTCATGTACTGCTTCATTGCATAAGTTCTAAAAGTACTTCTTGGGAGCAGTTTGGGTCAAATATAGCATCTGCAGTGGTTGGATTAGCTACCAACAGAGTGTTTAATTTTTCAAGGCTTATTTTGGATGGGATGCTTTCACATATATCATCTGGGTCAAAATGGTTGATGTACCCAAGGTTTGTACAGGTTTTCTTAAACAAGCAATTGGCTGATGTTTCAAAACCTGCTGCTTTGTTACCTGTTATTGTGCAACAAGCCAAAATATTTACATTTATGGCTAGGCGAAGTGCTTTGTTCAGAGGAGGAGACATTCCATTGACTACTACAATGCTGGAAGTTGTTCAAGCTGTACGTGATGAAGCTGGAGAGGATGAGGAAAGTGAAGGTATTGCTTCTGTACATGGTACTGCTTCACAAAGTGCTGCCTCTCAGAGTGCTGCTTCTCAAAGGTCTGCATCACCGAGTGCTGCCACACAAGGTACTGCTTCTCAGCAACGTACTGATGCTTCAGAACATGTTGTTGTTACTCCTCCACTATCTCTCCACGAATCTCAACACGACGTTAACTCACAATCTCAAGGAGATGAAGTTTCTATGGCATCTGAAGGTCAAGTTCTCAACAATTATGCTTTAACTAGAGAATTGACAAGATTGAAGAAATCTTTTGGAGAGCAAGCTAAAGCGCTTAGGAAGTTGAGGCGTAAGTATATGTGGTTAAGGAATTTTATTAAACCATATATTCAAGGTTACAACTTATGGGTTAAAGAGGAAAACAAACGCCGTAAGCAACTTCGAAAGGAATTAAAATGTAAGAAGGTTCATAAAACATCTTCTGTCCATTTGGGGAGGAAATTGAAAGAAGATGATAAGGAGAAAGCAGATGATAAGGAGAAAGAAGATGACAAGGAGAATGGATCTCAAAGTACTGAAGAACTGGTTAATATTGAAAGTACTGAAGAAAGGACTGAACCTCAAAGTACTGAAGAATTGATTATTGATGATCAAGGTACTCAACATCAAAGTACTGCTTTTCATGGAACTTTCAGACAAGAGGTAATAACACCAAGAGTATTGAATTTTGAAGAAGAAGCTGGTCCTTCTACAACTGTTATACAAGAAGAGGAGGAAGCTACCTTTAAACCTATTCATTCTGCAAGTGATGATGAAGTAATTGCTACAATTTTAGATTTGTCACATCCTAGAGGTGGTGTTACTATTAGAGATGTACAAGAAGAAGAACAAAGAACTTCTCAACCTGCAATTGATCCAAAAGATAAAGGGAAAGGTCTTCTGGTTGAAACTAAGAAAAAGAAATTAACTTTAGCAAAACTTAGAGCAATTGAAGTTGCTAGGAATGAAGTTGCAGCTAGAAAAGTTCAAGAAGAGTTAAATGCTAAAGATAGAGAAGAACAGGAAGCTCAAAAAGCTCAGAATAGATAAGCAGCTCAAAAGGTACAAGATGAATTAGATGCTGAAGCTGCTGAACCATTACAGTCACCTGTTCCAGTTAGATTTATGCCAAGACTTAATAAAGCTAAAGACAGAAATGCTATGATGGCTTATCTGAAAAGTCAAGGGTATAAAGGATTGCAGAAGTTTAACTATTATGAGATGAAAAGATTATATGATGATGCTAGGGAAGATTATAAGAAAGATGTAGCAGGCATTAAAGATTTTAGAGAAGAAGCTACTTGGACTGAAGCTGAAAGAAAGAAGAATTTAAAAAGAAAAAGGAAAACTGAAGTTACAGATGTTCAGTTCTCAAAGAAAGTTGAATTAAGATCTGAGACTAGTGATGAATTAAAGAATTATCTCAGAGTGGTAGATTTTGATTATACAAAGGAAGATGATGACATGAAGATGAACAGATCAAAGATTAGTGTTTTTAAAGTTGTGAAATCCAAGGATGGAGATTACATGATTTTTCATAAAGAAGATGAAAGCTTCAAAGTTTTCAAAAGGCTATGGGATTTACTGCACATTATTGATAGAGTAGATCTATTCTACTTGTATCATATTGTAAAGGCTTACTTTGAAGATAATCCATTAGAAGGGATTGGTTTGGTTTTACATGGTGATCTCATAACTGCATGGGAAACTGAAGAAGAAAGCACTGATGATATCTGGAAGAATCAAGAAAGCTGGGAAATTGTTTGCTGGAGATTCTTTGAAGAGTCTGGAGTTCATGTTTTAGAGCTGGAAAATGGAACAATGATACACATGTTTGCAGAAAGAAGATACCCTCTCACAGTTGAGCTCATGAGAAGAATGCTAGAGCATGGATTAGAAGTAGAAGAGGATAATGAAACTGCTTGCATGGTTATCAACTTATTTATCAACTGGACTACCATTGCTGAAGATGATCAATAACTGGTATGAATGTTATTTGAATAAATACTTTTTGATATATCAGTACTTTTATTCAAAGTACTGCTGATCAGACAGTACTTTCATCAAAGTACTGTTTGCAGATATAAACCAGTTAAATGAGTTTTAGAAGAAACCTTTTGCTAAGTAATAAATATTTTGAAATAAAGGTTGAATAAATGGTTTTTGTGATGATAACATCAATAGGTTATCAATCCACCATGGTTACAAAAGGATTGACTAATCCATGAGCAAACGGCTCTGGTAAAGATATATCAAATCCGTTTTTAGTTGACAACTTGCTAATAAGTTGGATGGTAATTAACTCACCATATCAGTAATGTGAAGAGTTGGCTAGCCCACAAGAAAATGGCTTGTGGTAAAGGCTGTGGAAAAACCATTATTGGTAATTAGTTCACCATTCATAGAAGAACTAACTAGTCCAGAAGGGTACAGCTTTTGGTAAAGACACATCAAATCTGTTGATAGCTGGTGGTTTGCTAAAAATCATATGGTTATCAATGTACCATGGTCTTACACACCAAAACATTTGGCTACTCCAGAGATAATGGCTTTGGTAAAGAGATCTAAATCCATTAAATTTTCAATGATTCACTTGGAAGTGATGAGAATAGTATGCAACTTAAACTGAATTAATGTACAATTTGTCATATGTTGCTGTGTTGCTGAAAAGATGGAGATTGCTGGATGCTGCTGTGAAAAGAACAAGTCTAAGAGATACAATCTAAAGACTAAGAAACAATCCGTTTTTAAAGATGAAGCTGTTAAAGATATATTCACAAAGGAACTTGAAGTCAAGCAAGTAGAATTCAAGTTAGGGGAGGATTGTTGGGATATGAAAGTACTGAAGACATGAAAGTACTGTAAGCTGCAAAGTACTGCAAGAAGTCAAAGAGTCAAAGTACTGCTAAAGACAAAGTCAAAGTACTGCTTTATGAAGTCAAAGTACTGCAAGAACAAAAGAACTGTTATATTCGTTTATGGAAAGAATTGTATTCTATGTTTAGATTACTTGTCGTACAAGGTTACAAATTGTAAACCGACTAGGATATCCTTGAGCCTATAAAAGGACTCCTAGATTGGCATTAGAGGTACGATTCCAGAAAAAGAGTTTTAGAGTTTACGAATTAGTGTTTTAGAGAAAAGTTCGATTATCTTAGAGTTGTATTAGAGTATCTGCATAATAAGCAGATTTAGAGTTTATAATAAAAGTTATTCTTCTTAGCTTTGTTAAGTAAATTCCGCGTACTTGATAAAGATTGCTCAGTGTTTCTTTGTTAATAACTTAGGATTTATTCGAGGTTATTAAACCTTAACAAGCTAGTTAAAGTTAGTTTGATTAAAGTATATCGATCCAACACTCACCAATAATCAATTTCCAACCCCCTGCTTTCGAATATCAATCCCAACAAGCTCCACAACAACACCCTAACAATCCATTTAGTATGAATTGTCCATTTGTTCCACCGCAACAAAACATCCACTACCAACACCAACAACAACAACAAAGCTACTCCCGTCGAAGCAACCAATCTATGTATGGGTCACATGAATCTGTGTACCGTCCAACAATGGATTCATCAACGTCTTCATATTCAAATTATCAAGAATATTCTCCGGTTAACCGTATCAATCTTGAGGGTTTTGATTTTGATGACCAACTATACAACAATCCTAATTTTTATGCTGGAACCGGATCGGGTTATCCGGCTCAAGAGTATCACGGTTCGGGTACCGGTTCGGCTCATGGATCGTATCACGATTCGGTTAACCTTGATGACGTAGAAGAAGAAGAATGTCGAGAAGAGACGTCACCGGTCAAACCAAAGAAACGAGCTACTAAGGCGAAGAAGAAGGCTGTCGAGAAAGAAGGCAAGAATGATTCGTTGCCTTGGACCAAAGAAGATGAGATCGCCTTGTGCAACGCTTGGTGTGATGTATCCGAGAATAGTATAACCGGAAACAACCAAAATGCTAGAGGATTTTGGCAGAAAGTCATTGCTTACTTTGAGAAGGAGGTTGGTGCAGAAAGAACGTACAACTCTATCGTTACAAAGTGGAAAAATAGGGTTCGTCCTAGAGTTGGTCAATTTTGTGCCATTTACAACAATGCTGTCAGGAATTACGGAAGTGGTGAGAATGACCTCACCGTTTATACACGAGCGTGTGATGAATACCAAGTATTGTGTGGTCATCCGTTTGTTTTGGAGCATTGTTGGAAGATTTTGACGGACCATTCTGCTTGGAAGGATAATGAGATGCTGGTTTTTTTAAGCCAAGATGAGGGTCGCAAAAAAGCAAGGACTTCAACCGACTCGGATGTGCCTTAGTTTGTGCCTAATAGACCAACTGGTCGTGATGCCGCAAAGAAGAATAAAAAGAAATCTTCGGAGTCTTCGAAAGATAGGATTATGGAAGGTGTTGCCGAGAAGTGGGGCAAGATCAAGTCCGTGGCATTCGGGCAGAAGAAGGAGCTGGCAGACCTGCACTATGGTTTGAAGAAGAAAGAGCTAGAACAACGACAAATCGAGTTGGAGCTACAGCAACAAAGAGAAGCAAGGGAAGACAAAAAATTGGCACTAGAAGAACGAAAAGTTGAATTAGAGGCTCAAAAGAAATATGATGCAGATCTCATGTTCTATTGCACGCCAATCGACCCATCTTTGCCCGCAATAGAACGCCAAACAATGCAGAAACTCAAAGAGGCGATCAAGGCACGCCACGACCTAGATTTTGAATAAGTGTTGTAATGTTTTAATAAGTTTCGTAATGGTTTAATTTTATTTGAATTATTATGTAACGTTTTAATTATTAATGAAATTTTATTTTGTGTTAAAAATGTTTAAAAAAAAAAAAAAAAAAAAAAAAAAAAAATTGAACTTGGTCGCCCTTACTGGGGCACCTAATCGCCTGAAGGTCGCCGGAGAGAGAAAGCTGATGTGGCAGGGAAAAAGAGGGGGATTGAATCCCCTCATTGGGGCTAGCCTGAATTGATATTGTTGAGATTGGGTGGGGCCGAGTATCCAAATTCCTAAAACAATAAACTTCTTGGGCTATAGAATTATGGCCTAAGTAATCCAAAAATTCGTTTGTCCATACTTGCGGCTCCAATATTTTCATACTTTTGCCTTTCTTTCTGAATCTAGACGAGTCTTTTTCTAATTTTCTATAAAAATTGCATGGTAGCTCTTTTTTATTCTTTATCCTTTTCCAATGAGAATTGATTTGTATATTTTTAATTTTTATTTGTGCACACCAAAACTATGACCCACTTTAACTACTTGTACACTAAAGTGTTAAAATCAAAAACCAAATGTGCAAATCACATCTCTTTTCTACTTATGCCCAACCTTAACTTAGTAACAACAACAATGTTCAATTCTGCAAGCTAAGGGTATGCTTGGCGTAAGTAGCTATACTTGTTAGTTGAAGATGAAGCTTGTAAGAGCTTGAGTTTATATGTTTGATAAGTATCTGAAGCTTATATGTGTAAAATGACGTTGAAGGACAAAATATACATTCACTTCTACTCTCATGTTTACCCTAAAGGTAGGGCAATGATTTGTCTATACTTCATTTTTCTCATACCTCGTTTTGACTGGATTAGGTATTGTTGTTGTTTTGTGGGGGTATGTACTTAAACATACAAGAGGCTTAAGGTTCTTATAAAAGCCCCTCATATATAGCTTCTCTTTAAGAGCTTATGAAATCTAAAAGCTCTAACAAACTCATGTACAAAATAAAATTTATATTACAAACTAATTTATTCTAAAAGCTCATGCTACCATAAGCTCTAATAAACTCTGGACGAAACATACCCATAAGATAGTAACTTTTTAAGAAGGGGTGTTTGGTTAAGTTTATGAATTGGGCTCATACTTATATTATATAAGCAATTTATAACTTATATATCATAAGCTCTTGTAGCATGTTTGGATTAGCTTCTATTTTTAATAAGTTGATAAAGTCAAGTGTTTGGTTTAACTTAGGTTGATAAATGACTAAAAAATGACATGGTTTGGGAAACATGAATTGTAATTTGTGATGTAACATGTTATATAAGCTTAACCTCCTTTATTAAATTAGAATTTTGAGACTTATCAAAAACCTCTTATATAAGCTCATAGGCCCAATTATATGAATTTAACCAAATACCTAATTTAGATTTATTTGACACATATAAGTTAATAGGCTCATAAGCTCATCTTATAAACTTAAAATGGGTGTTATGGTCACCAAACTTACCACACCCACATCATCATTCAACACATAACTAAGGCCACCACCAAACAGGTGTAACGATCCCCATCAAACTAACCATATAAATATAACCGCACTTTATACAAACATACCCCCTCCAATATACATCATAATTAAAAAATATATATATAAATGGGAAAGAGTTTGGTGGTATGCATCACAAAACCAATGCACAAAATAGTCAGTAGCGCGCAATTAGTTTCTATGAGGATTGTGCGTGATGTGTTGAACCTAGTGTTGCAAAAAAAGGTCTGCAAGGCCAATTAATCGCCGTCTAGGCGCTATTGGGCCACCAACATTTTCGATTTGTGTAAATCGATCAAACAAATCGGTCAACCATGGTTTACAGCGTTCAACGACTATCACCGGTGGTCAAACATGCTGGAAATACCCAAAACTCATCGTAAAACATGCTGGAAATACCCAAAACTCACCGTAAACTAGTTTTAATCACTTATAATCACTGTTTATATCTATTACAAGATATTTTTTTAGAGAAAATATAGCCGGGAATAACAAAAACTTACCGAAAATGTCAATCCAATTAATCACTGATTAATTCCACCTACACCGATTACAAGCTACAAAAAAATCAACCACCCAACTGCCAATTCACAATTTTTACAACCTTGATTGCACCACCAGGTCGTCGACCACCACCATTATACCACTATATTCCATGGCCAAAGAACCTTAACCCTTTCATTTAATGACACATCCATGAATAAGACAACCAAAATGGCAAGACTAGTAAATAACTCCAAAACAATGTCCAATAATAAGTTAACAAAAAAGGAAACAAAAGGAAATAACAAGGTGGATGCCAAAGCCAAATAATGAAATCATAAATCCCTACCACCAAAATACCGCTGGCCATCTCTCTCTCTCTTATTTCCCTATCCCTATTTTTCTCCAACTTTTTTAATTTTTTTTCAAAAAAAAAAAAAAAATTCTTCACAAACATTAAAAAAAAACCCTAAATTTTTTTTATCACATTTCATGTTCTATAATTAAAAGGGTATCCAGATCAATCAACAAATGACAATATTGTTTTGTCATTAAGTCTATATTCATTCAAAGGTAATGTTTTTGAGTTAAATGTGATGTTTTTTTAATGATGTTTTTCTGGTTCTCATGTTTCAGATCTGCCTTTTTTTTAAGAAAAAAAAAACATGTTTTTTTAAGGTAGTAGTTTTTTTGTTACCTTTCCTGTTTTTATTTTTATAGGGGGAGGTGGGGGGGGGGGGGGGGGGGGGTTGCTTGTTTTGGCTTATGGCTTATTTGGTTTTGGGCTTATGTTTCATAAGCTCTTTTTTTGTGGCTTATTTTGAAACTTTTCGGCTTATATAAGTTTATTATGAAATAATAAAGATATATATAAGCTTCAAAATAAGCTACAAAAAATGAGCTTATGAACCATAAGCCCAAAACCAAATAAGCTATAAGCCGGCTATATAAGCCAAAACAAACACCCCATAAATATGTTTTTTTTTTTTTTTTGGTTTATAGATTTGTGATGGTAAAAAAAAAAAAAAAAAAAAGTAATGTGTAAACGTGTAGGTATGTGAATAAAGACAATTATTGTAGGTATATGTGTGGGGTAGGTATGGTTGTATTTGTGTACTATATAAGTGTGATTGATTGATTATCATTTTTTGGATTGTATATGTGTATTGATCTCCTATTTCTTAGAAGATTCAGGGCGATACTAGTAAGCCGTTTAGGTAATTTTAGATACTAAAAGTTTGTAATCATTTTGATGAGAAGTATGTGTTACTAGAACTATAGGGTATTTCGTTATGTGTTTATTTAAGTGCTTATATGCTTGTTGTTCTGTTTCGAAGTAGACAACTAATTCCAAACACTTAATGGAAAAGTGCTTATTTGCTTATTTGATAAGGTATACGCACTTGAAATAATTTGCACCGTAGTCAATCCCAAACACCAACTACACGAAGTTTATTTTTTGAATGCTTTTGGTCATGATTCATTGTGTTTCTTAGATAGTTTGCGTTTTTTAATTAAAAATATGGAAACTTGTTTAATTTAGATTATTTTATCATGCAGAGATAAATAATCGTTCATTAGCTTGAAGCAAACATTCAACTTACACTAGTGATTTAGAGACGGAGTTTTGGCAAAATCATATTTGAAGACATAAGAATCACCTAATCATGGTTGCTACGGTTGCCACTGCGTCATTATTTCCGACCTCATCCCCACAACCCGACTCTGGTGCCAAGAATTCCGGAAAGCATCATGGGCTAAACAGTAGTGTTGATGTGCGTGGAATCAAGTCGAAGTCAACATCTTCTGGTGGTATGCAAGTTAAGACCAACGCACAAGCTCCCACAAAAGTAAACGGTACTAGAGTAGGTGTTATGGACGGCCTCAAAACCGATGATAATTCATCGTCAGCTGCACCGAGGACTTTTATCAATCAATTGCCTGATTGGAGTATGCTCCTTGCTGCTATTACTACTATTTTCTTGGCTGCCGAGAAGCAATGGATGATGCTTGATTGGAAGACAAAACGTCCTGATATGCTTGCGGATTTAGATCCGTTTGGCTTCGGGAGAATGGTTGAAGATGGGTTTGTGTTTCGCCAAAATTTCTCTATAAGATCGTATGAAATAGGGGCTGATCGTACTGCTTCGGTCGAGACCTTAATGAATCATCTGCAGGTATTGTGATGGTGTTTGCGTGTTTATTGGTTTGTTGATGGTCTTAGCAAACGAGTCACGATTTAACTTAAACAATTTTGTGTTGGTATGGCAGGAAACAGCTCTCAATCATGTAAAAACTGTTGGAATAATGGGTGACGGTTTTGGATCAACGCCTGAGATGAGTAAAAAGAATCTGTTTTGGGTGGTGACGAAAATGCAAGTGTTAGTAGAGCGTTATCCAACTTGGTACGATATTCATCTATGATCCTTACAGTTATTTATCAAGTGTTTTTCGATTTCAGTCAGACCGTTAAAGCTTGTCATGTGGATTGATATATTATGTCACACTTAAAAAAATTAATTTCAGGGATGATGTGGTTCAAGTGGATACGTGGGCAACTGCTTCTGGAAAAAACGGGATGCGTCGTGATTGGCTGATTCGTGACTGCAGAACGGGGGAAATACTAACACGAGCTTCAAGGTTGAAATCTTTATCAAATTACTCGAATATTGTGTTGCTTGGTTTTCAGCTTTTAGTAACAAATGGTATTTTTATTTATCTGTTACAGTAATTGGGTCATGATGAATAAAGTTACAAGGAGGTTATCCAAAATTCCGGATGAAGTTCGAGCTGAAATCCAGCAGTATTTTGTTGACAAACCTCCTGTTATAGATGATGACAACATAAAACTGCCAAAACTTGATGAGAACACTGCTGACCATGTTCGCAGTGGTCTAACTGTAAGTAAAGCTTCATTTTTCTATGAATTAAAAGATAGGTTTTCGTTGCGGTGACATGATTTTTTGAATGTTTTTCTTTTTTCAATAAATATTTAGCCCAAGTGGAGTGATCTGGATGTCAACCAGCATGTCAACAATGTGAAGTATGTTGGCTGGCTCCTTGAGGTGAGTCTCGTTAACTTCGCATCTGTTCATATTCATATATCGCACACTAGTAAAGGTGTCAATTTCAACCCATTAGCGGGCGATTTGCGTATTTAGTCATTTTACTTATTTTTGTACATCCAAGTTCTCAAAAATGGCCGTGTCTCGTCTGGGTCATTATGTAACCAAAAGAATTCTAAAAAAGCGTACCCAAATTGATGATTTCTACAAATATGTTAAATTTACGTATAAAAATGCTAAAACCTTCCAGGTGTCCATTTATGAGCAAACTGTGACCAAACATTATCAGTCATATGTTTACCACGTGTACATTTTTCATTACAGAGTGCTCCACAGCCTGTTGTGGAGAACTATGAGCTTGCAAGCATCACTCTCGAGTATCGTCGTGAGTGCATGAAGGACAGTGTGCTGCAGTCACTCACTTCCTTGTTGGGCAACAACCCGTGTGGATCTATAACTGATCCTAACAGCAATGTTGATTGCCAACATTTGCTTCGTCTAGAAGGCGGTGGTGGTGAGATTGTGAAGGGTAGGACCAAATGGAGGCCAAAATATGCCAACAATTTCAGGAACATCGGTCAGTTGGGTACTCAAAGTGGCTAAAGCTTGTTGACGGTGTAAGTGGCATTATGCTAATTGTGCTACTTGTATTATTTGCAAATTATTTGCAATGTTTTGACCTACTCATCTCTCTCCCTATATATATATTTCTTTCGAAAATGTATGTTTTACTATTTTTTAGTTTAAGAATGGAGAGAAAGTGTAAGCCTATTGTAAGTAAAACTAGTTTGTGCTCAAACTCTCGGTCTCTCTTGTTCCTACCTGGATATGCGTATTTCGATGTGGCAATTCTTTATTATTTTATAATCAGATATCGTTTTACTGGTGTTGTGTATGTGGGATTGAAGTATCAAATATGTTCAGTTAGCTCATTCATTAGTCATATGGTTTTGGACTTTTTCTATCATTGTATTTCGTTCAAGTTATAAAAGAAAGTTGTCTCTTCTTGTTATAGTATGTAAAAATAGCTTTTTTGAGGCGTGTTTAATACCTTGCGTTAAAAGCTTATTGTGTTTTTTTAAGCAAGTTAATAGCTGTTTGTGTGTTTTTAACTTGACATGGAACTGTGGATACACGTTAATACGCATTTACTTGTGGTAATTGAATGACAGATCTGTTGGTTCCGATGATCGACTATCAGATTTATTTACATGGTCTTTTATGCTTTAAAACGCGCATGCTGCTTATTTATGACTTATGAAGGAATCGGTGTAAATGTGTTGAAAATGGTTGTAACATTGTAAATTAGTCGCTATACATCTTAATCAGTGGTGTTGTGAGTCATTTTCTGTATTAATATGTTGTTAACATAACCTGTACCAGAAAGTTTCTTCTCATAACATGGTTTTACACTTCTGTAGTTCTGTATACCTCTAATACACATTTACAGTGCCGACTATTAGGTATATTTGTTTGGTCATTAAGCCTTCGGATTATGCACGTTACTTGTTATCTAATCTCGCTTTTACAAGGTGAATCGGTCATAACCTTCTCTTGTGTTAAAAAAGGAATCGGTGTAAATGGGTCGAAAGTGGTTGTAAACTTGTAACATTGTAAATTGTACTATACCATCTTAATCAATGATTCAATGGTGTTGTGAGTCATTTTCTGTATTAATATGTTGTTAACATAACTTGTACCAGAAAGTTTGTTCTCATAACTTGTACCAAAAAGTTTAATAGCTTTTAGTTGAAGTGGTTGGAGTTTTGGAAAAAAAGGGCAACCTACCTATGTCTTATTACACTTGGAAAACTATTATGTGATCCATATTAGCATTTAAGTTATGTTGATAGCTTAACCAACACCAACAACATTTATTCTAACAACACAAAAGTCAAAATCAAGGTTTACAAGATAGGGTTGGCTCTACATAGCAATATAGCATGCAGTTGGATGAAGGTGACAATTTTGATTTTTCAAACTTTAAATTGTCAAATTCATTGATTTTTAATATATTCTTAAATTCTAACAAGTCAAAAGACTAAATACTAAAAGTATTTAAGAAAAAAGATGAGACATACAAAGTGTATTCAAAGTTGCATACATCTCTTCTTTTCTTGATCTACCAACTTATCAACATACCAAATTTGTGTCATCTATCATCTCTGTAAAGAGTCGAACTTTGGCAAGACTAGAGTCGACAACATCATGTTCAGCTCGAGTTCGGCGAGCCTTCATGAAGAAAGCTCGAGCTCGGCTCGAGAAAGTCACGGCTCAAGAAAGTTAGAATAAAGCTCGTGTTCAACTGGAAAAACTCGTTTTATTTGCAGTGATATATTTTTTGAAACCAACAAAAATGAAATTATAATATAATATTTGCATTCGGCTCTAGCTAGGCTCGAAAAGCTCGACACAATCATAAATAAGATCTTTACACTTGGTGTATTTACATATAAGCCCTTAAAAATATATAATATATTTAAACTTATATATTACTCAAAGCTCGACAATAACTCCAGTCGAGCCTATATAACCTCGAGTTCGACTCGTTAACATTTCGAACTCATTTATGGGCTCAGGGCTCGATAAAGCTTGTTTGAACGAGCTCGAGTCAAATTCCTAAATCATGTTATGTGTTAAATTGTCAAACATGTCTTCTTATTATGTAACACATCCTAAATCGTGCTATACCAAAATTTATTACATACAACCTCTAGTTTTATACAGAAAATTATGACATATTACTCGACTGCCGACCCACCCATTTTCTTGACCTCTACTTAAGAGGAACCTAAACTCACTACTAAAGAATGGGCTTTCTTTCTTATTAATTTAAAATTTTTCCATGGATAAGTTAGAAATACAACATGATTACCATTAATGGCAAAATTTGGCGAGAAATGATCATGGAAAATTTTACATGAAGCTTGAAGATGCTCCATATGTTGTAACGCTAGCTTTAGAAGATGTATAAGCAGGCGAAGGAGGTCAACATTGAAGTTAACAATATTGATACAACATTAACACCATTGTTGTCAAGGATGCTCAGACCCGAGATCCTCTTCACTGTTGGTCCTGGTTTTGACACAACCTGAAAAGAAACAAAGTATTATGTAAAGAGACGATGTAATAAGTTTGTCTACTTTGGTTTTTTACTTTTACTTGTTGCGCCCATGTAATTGTGTTGCATTCTTCCATTTTTTTCTCGTGTTATAAGACTTAGTTTTATTATTATAGTTCACATTTTTACCTTAAAGGCTCTCTTATGCTTTGTGGCCGACAATTTTGGGATACAACCAATATCGCATAGAATCATCTAGAAGTGGCAAAATGGCCTGGTCAAAATGGGTATTGGGTCAAAATGGGCAACTTTTTAGTACATATCGAAACAGTACGGTTGGGTGTACCAGAGACTTTTTTGGCCATTGAAAAGTGTACAAGTAGACGATGTGGTGAATATGATTATAAAAAATTACAAACAATATGATTTCAAAGACAGATTTAGAAAGCTGTATATTCTGAATATACATATCGGCTTGAGGGAGTACCTTGTTACGAACGCTACAGAATCCACTAAATTGCAGCGTTGCTCCCAAAACTGAGTCAATTAGACTCCCTGCAAGTCCTGCTGCAGCAGAAAGAGGTATCACTAGTAGCTGCTTCAAAAACGCATCGTTGGTGCAACTTTTTGTAAAGAAACCAGGTAAAACGAATGCTAGTCCAATGACGGTTCCTGCTGCTGCAGCTGCTTGAAGACCAGCTACTGTTACACCACCATTTGTACCCCTACGAACAGGCTGTCAATCAAGAATGAAAAAGATTAGTATGCACCAACAATTTAACACCAACTTTTTCCATCAATTTTTTTTACGCCATTTTAGTGCCTTAGTTAGAGATGATTACACAAAAATTTACACTGTTCTCATGGATACATTGGAGAAGGCCACATGAACCTCTGATATTGTTTGGGGGGTGGTTGGGATTGCTTGTTTTTCTGCTTATGCTTATAAATATCTGTAAGCTGCTTAAAAATAAGCGCTTCTATAAAATCATGTTTGGATTTGCCATTTTTTGTTTCAAATAAGCAGTTAAGCACAAGCAGTTTGGATTTCACAAAAATGCTTCTGCTTAATAATAAGCACATAAGCAGTAAGACCAAATAATAAGCAATCCCAAACACCCCCTTAGTTCAAAGAGTACGATATTATTATTGAGGTGACATATCTTTTGTAATCCTACTTGATACACTAACTATCAAAAACTGTAAGATGGTATTTAATCTTAAACGTATGAAAAGTGAAGGTACATTTAAGAAGAACTGGAGACATGATCATGAAAGCACAAAAGGGTTCTCACCTTAAACGTAGTAATTAACCGTGGTTGCTCATCACTAAGCACCCCAAGCTCCGAAGACCAAGTGTCTCCATTAGAGCATGAATAATGACCAATCAGTCCACCAACAAGAGATGTTATGATATATGATTCTTTCGAGTCCAAACAAGTATCCTGAGATGCTTTCAACTTCCAATATGCTATAACTAAGACACTAGCAATTCCGCTATTTGAAAAAACTTGTATCCTGTATATAGAGACAAGGGGAACATAAACATACGGTTTAGTTAACGAACACCAAACCATTGTGACTGGATACACAGAAATAAAAAGTGAAGTTAAGAGTACTTTGCTCGAAGATGGGATTAGCTCAAAATTACAATTGAGCCTAGTACAGATTTTATTGGACCCGTAGGATTATAAAAGCTCAAATAGCGTCACGGTACAGTTCTTTGTAAGTGAGTTGGTACAAATATCTAAAGTTACTTGATTGGTTTGTATGTGAAATTCCAGAATTCAAGCGATGGTCATTTGTAAGCATCACGCAAATAAGCATCGTCAGAATTGTGAAGCACTTCCTAAATACACATTTCTAAAATCAAGACTCTACTTCAAACAAGCTATAGCAATTAACATGGTAGGCTATTTTCATAACCCGGGCTAACAAAGAACAGATATTACAGCAGTTAATTCATAGTTATGAATATAAAGTAGTTACAACTTGCAAGTGTATCATTTGCAGGGCAAAGCTTTAAGCAAAACTAGTATTGAACAGAGAATGGGTACCAATTTCTTTGACCTCCTGCTTTAAATTCAGCATCAATAGCTCGCTTTCTATCCTCCCCCTTTTTAGTAAGCTTTGACGATGTAAAGAAGAAAGCCAACAACATAGCTCCGAATCTGATAATTTGAAACATAATGTACAAATATACATTACAATATAATTTATATATATTCTGAGAAATAGCGCGATAACCATGTTACACAACATATAACTATCTCCTGTATAAAGAAAAAAATGCCAAAAAGAATAATCAATTATCTCAAATTTTGGCAATGTGGCGAGAACTTTTCTTTCCAATCATAAGGAATGACAGTTTTTTAACAAAGTTTTGGACCCGATATATAATTCAGTTTTTAACAAAATTTCCCTAGATCTCTAAATGTAAATTCTCTTTCAATAGTAGCTAAGTTTCATCTATATTCCAATCAAAGCCACTTAACTTTTTTCAACTTCAAAACCCATCCAAGTTTCAATAATACGAGATTTTTTATGCAAAGTTAAAACTGAGTGACGTAATGAAACAGTGAACTTGGTTACTGCTGTTTACTGACTTTTCAAGTTTCGCAAATGCAATATACGTGTTTTATAATTCATAATACACAAGTTAAAACCTAAAATACTCCTAATCAACAAATCTAAACGGGTAAACGGAAGAGGTTTTCTATGTTCAGGTTACCTGGGCATTATGACACTTTCGCTAAACTGCTCCTTTACGTAACTAACGGCAGAAGAAAGGACAAGGAGGGAGGGCAAGTCTTTGACTCAGACGTATGCAGCCTAACTGAGGCATCCCATGACTGTTTTTAGACTATCCCAAAAATATTTCCCTGCTTCTCAACACTTTCTCTGGTCACCCTCAGAATGTTTACCTATTGAGGTTTGAATCCGAGACCTCTTGTTGGGATATCAAGACATTGTCCGATTACTACTTACTAGGCCAACTAATGGGGTGTTTGTTTAAGTTTATTTATGTGCTTAAAAACTTATCTGTTTTCGGCTTACATTTCATTATCTCAATTTTTTCGGCTTATTTTGAAACTTAGTTATATAAGTTCGTTATGACACAATACAGTTCTCGTGGTTTTTGAGTAACGAAAAGTAAAAAGGAAATAGAAAGTCAACATTTTCAGCCCAATTTTGAGAGGAAACATTTTACTTCAAAATGAAACAAATTACCCTTCTTTTTTAGTCCTATTCATTTTCTTTTCCTCCTTAAATGATACTCGAGAACACAACTTTTTTTTGTTTCACTTCATTTTCTTTACTTTCTTTCCTTTAAGTCATACTTGAGAACACGATTACATAACAAACTTATAAGTCTCAAAATAAGCAAAAAAACAAATAAGCCCGTAAATAAGCATACCACCCTAATCTAATCATACATTTTGTACCCACAAAAAAAAAAAAAAAAAAAAAAAAAGTAAACCAAACCTGTAATTAACAGCCAAATGAAGAGACATAACAAAGAAGCCAGCAAAAGCACCAGAAACATCAAGTGAGTTTTTCCTGTAAGAACTAAAAGCAATAAAAAACGAAATCAAAACTGCAATTATCATTTGCATCACCATCTTTTATTTCACAACCTCAAAACCAACAACTGATATGTTGTTTGTTAATGATAAAAAAACCAAACTTGTTGGTGTTTTTATTTGTGACAGTTTTGGAAAGTCAACAATGTTTCGCTACATTTTGTTTTAGTCTACTTGTTTGTGCTTAGTTTAATTTATTATTTTGGTTGTGTGTATTTTAGTAATTAAAAAGAAATGATTGATAAATGCTAATATAGCATAGCCATGTGATTAACGTGGTGTTTGGGGTTGGTTGGTTTGTAAATAGGTTTAGAATAAGATTTGAATTTGATATTAAATGAAAGAAAAGAAGAGTAAATAAAAGGGACGTGATTTGCACATTTTTATGATTGATTATTACACTTTAAAATAGAGTGTCTTGACATTTATACGCTCACATTACTTTTACTCATTTTTACGCTGTGAGGATATAAATGTCAAAATACTTTATTTCAAAGTGTGCTAATCAATTAAAAAAGTGTGCAAATCATTTCTCTAAACAAAATGTATAATAATTATAATAAAAGTGTTTATTTTGTATATTAAAAATAATTTAAATAAAATTATTTAGAAAATTTAGTGAGTTATAAAAAAAGTGAAAAAAAGATCGCAAATGACAAGATTGATAACCATTAAAAACCATCTATTTTGATGAGGATTCTCTCTCTTGATGTTATTCTCATTCTCCACCCCTAGATTGATGATTTCATCCAATCGGTTGGAAAGTATAAAAGACACAAACAAATAATATTACATTAAAAGTATATAAAAGGAAGAAAAAGAAGTGTATGAACGGGTCACTTGGTGAATTTCAATTTTCTTACCCAATCTGGCACATGTCACAATATGGTTGGCTAGTTCTTGGTATAATGATACATGTTTACTGATATAAAATTATAAAGTACTATGCATGTTAGGTTGGGTTGGGTTGCTGATAAATAGTAAAAAGGTTAAGATTCGTTGTATATATTAGTTGTATAAGGGGGAGGGAGTCGACACGGAAGCACTTCGGGGCCGAGAAAAATACGCGGTGCCGCTCGTGAGCACCACCCCCTCCCTTGCGGTACCGCAAAACTTGGTGCTTTTTCATCCCAAATAGGGCTTGTCACCCCGCTTCCCACCCCGCATGTTAATCGGGCTTGTCACCCCTCTTCATCCCAAATTTAGCGTTTATGCTTTCTGTCGCCAACTTTGTGATGCCTTCCAATTTTCGTGACACTGCACGTCGACAAGGAAGTATATAAAAAGAGATAAACGTGAAATATCTCATAATCGTCTTGTTCGAGATTATTTTTCTGAGAATCCGAGGTTTGTCGTTTACTTTGAGGATCGGTTTCGGATGAAAAGGTCACTCTTTGAGAGAATTGTAGTCGATATGGAAAACAACTTTTCGTATTTTCGAACGACATACGATGCAAGAAACGTAAGAAGCTTTTCGGGTTTGCAAAAATGCACATCCGCAATCCGTCGATTAACCTATGGAAGTGTTCTTGACTCGTTAGACGAGTACTTACAAATGTCAGCAAGAACGTCACGTGAAAGCCTTCAAATTTTTTCCATGGTGTCATTCAATTATACGAGAGAGAATATTTGCGTAGACCCACCAAGAATGACGTGCAACGTTTATATGCCCGTCATGCAAATTATCATGGTTTTCCCGGCATGTTAGGTACGTATAAATTTTATAAATTATATAAGTTATATAAATTTTATAAATTTTATTTATATTTTAATGTTTATTTAAAATTTATATAAATTTTAGGAAGTGTTGATTGTATACATTGGCTGTGGCGTAATTGCCTGATGGCTTGGCGTGGACAATTAACGAGAGGTGACCACCCAGGGCCGACTATCATGCTTGAAGCCGTGGCCTTCCCAAGATGGCTGGTTTTGGCATGCATTTTTTGGTGTCGCCGGTTCAAACAACGACCTGAACGTGTTGAATCAATCTCCATTATTCAATGGTCATGTTAACGGCAACGCACCAGTTGTTCCATTTACTATAAATGGAACCGAATACAAGCACGAATATTATCTTGTAGATGGGATTTACCTGAAATGGGGAGTGTTTGTGAAAACTATTCCTTATCCAACTGGTGATAAGCGAATACGATTTAGTGCGGCACAGGAAGGCGCGAGAAACGATGTGGAGCGAGCTTTCGGTATGCTTAAAGAGAGATGGGGTATACTTCGAGTACCAGCACGACCAACCGAAGAATTGAGAATAAGAAAAATCATGTATGCTTGTATTATTTTGCACAACATGATTTTAAAGGAAGAGGGGCTTGCTTTATGTTCTGATTGGATCACAGATCCTCCGGTGAATTCACAACCTAACGAAGACGTGCTATTGGAGATCCGAGATGAGGACACTAACGATGATCTACGAATGGATCTCATCGACCATATTGAGCACGCATACATTCCAAATCTAGATGACTAGTAGTTGTTTTGTTTTTCAATGTCTCTTGTATTTTTATTTTTATTTATTTATTTTTTTTAAATTTGGTAGTTGTTTTAAGTATTTATTGTATTTTGTTTTTAGTATTTAATGTATTTTGTATTTTTATTTTAATGAAATATTGAAGTTAATTGAAAAAAAAAATTAAATGATGATGTGGAGGAGATAGAAACTGAAAGATGAAAAGGGTTTGAAAGATGCTCATTTCCTCCAGAGATGGATTTGAAAGATAGGTGAAAAAATGGTGATGTGAAGGAGAGAAGAAGTGAAAGATGAGATCTCATCCCTCAACGACTCCCTCCCCCTAAGTAAAGATATAAGATAATAATATTTTAATAAATGAATGGATTCTGATAAGGTTATTGATAAACATGGTCTAACCCATTAAACAAACTACAAATACACCTTTCACCCAAATCCAAACCCACCAAAACATGTTAAACAATATTTTTTTAGTTAATTTGATATACGAAACGTTTATAACTCATATTTTTGGGCTGTATAAAGAAGTGTTTGGATGAGCTTACAAGCTTAAACATGTGTACTTATATAAAGGGGTTTTGATAAGCTTCATTTTTAGCTTATCAACTTATGTAGCTTTTTTTTTTTTTTTTTTTTTGGTTAAAATAAAAAACTTATATTACTTTTCAAAAAAAAAAAAAAAAAAAAAAAAAAAAAAAAAAAAAAAAAAAAAAGAAAAAGAAAGTCCGCCTTTATCGTTAGCCAATTTAAACATTCAACTTTGACTTATGAGTTTATCTATCATAAGCCATAAGCTGTTGACCGAGACTTAAACATATTTTAAATTATGCAGACAATAATCATCCCACCCGGGGTCCATAATAAAAATTGAATCGTCATCACTGTCGTCACTATCTTCTAGAAATCCTTTCCTGTTGTAGCTGCAACTGTCTTCTGGGTTATTGTCTTGGACTTCTATGGTTTCAGATATTGTTGCGACCCAATCGTTGTGCGAGGGCTTCCAGTTCGATGAGGATTCTCCGAGCTTCTTTATTCTGGATTCGTACGTCTTCTTTCTGGTCAGACCAGTGGTTGTCCTTTGTTGATAATCCAAAGCAGACTTGGGCTTTACATTGTATGATTGCTTGTAAGTTTCGCATTGCTTTGACTGCTTCTTTTGCTGCTGATAATTCGATATCTTGAGCGACTGACCTCCATGCATCAGATTTATCCATTCTGATTGGGGTGTGGTTGGCTTTGAGCTGGTAGTGTCTGTACATTGCTCCTGGTTCTTCATGCATGAAGATTGTTTTAGTGAAGATTCTTGGGAGTGGTTGAAAGTCTTCATGATTTCTTCGCAAGTGATCTTCATATTCTTCTGAGAGGCATAGGGGGACTGTAGAACTTCCTCCACTGAGTAAAGCGCTGCTACTGCTAATTGCTTCATTTCTCCTGTGCATTCTGCAAAACAAAGATTAACAAGTCTTGAGAGAGAATCAGCTAGCGTATTATGTTTTCCCTCTATATGTTCTATGTTGATCTTAACGCCTAAGTCATTTATATAACACTAGCAGGGCATCCGCGCGTTGCGACGGCGGGTATCCTGAAACTAAATTTGTTGGCGTGCAATGTTTTTCGATTATACTAAAAGTTTTGGCGAGCGAAGGCCACCTAGATCATGTCAAGGGGTGGTGATGCCGACACATGCCGTTAGCGGTGGTGACAGATTTAGTTGGTGGCGCCGGTTGCTATTTAGCACAAGAGTGGCAATTTACGTTTTTGAGAAAGAGTGTGAGATATGATTGGTCTTTTGTGTGTGTTTATTTGTGGGTTTTTATATCCGTTTTGTACTAATCAATACATTTAATGGGTTGTTAAAGTGGTTTATAAGAATGAGGCTGTTACAATACATGTCTTTTAAAGTCATAAAAGTGGGTTTTAAAAATATTGGAGGGACTTTAAATTTTGTATTCAATGACTACTAATGTTACAAGTATTGGCTTAACTTTTAAGCTAGTATGTGTATGTATTAATTTAGCAAGACATTATATTTCTATAATAAGTAAGTTACAAAATCTAAATTTTAAGCCTTGCTATTTAGAGAATGTCTTAAATGCATTATAGGGTAGTAAAGATGAAAAAAATAGAATTTAGATACGTCTACATTTTAGACAGTTTGTTTGATAAATCAATATCTAAACTACCTAATTGCATAATTAAGGCATGCTTCGATGAAAAATCACTATTTAACACAAAAAAAACTTTTTTCATTTTTTCTTTTTCTTTTAAAGAAAACAAAGATCTCGTTCAAATTGTTTATTTCTAGTTAACATTTCATATTTTCTAACCTATCAAGAAAAACTAAACAAACAACCTTGAGTCGATTTCTATTTGATTTACAAAATTATATTTCACAGTACTAACTTATCAAACATAGATCTCAGAAATCATTTCGACAACTCTCGAGTCGATTTCAAACATTCACCAAAACCAAGCTCGACTCACATCAGTCTTAAACCATCAAAGCAAGTTCAAGGCTGTCTCTAGACTCATTTTCAGATAGTAAGTTAACAGAAAAAATAGTACATTCTCTCATGGAATTAACATCAAGGATACCATATCTAAAGCCCGAAATAATTGCTTTCAAAATCAGATTATAAGTGGTATTTGCTTGCTCATTCGAGCCTGTCGTTAAATTCAAACAACACAAATACAGGATAAAGAACAAATCAATCATATACAAATGGTAAAGAGGAGGTCTAAACACCAACACGACGAGTGTTATACAAAATTAAAGTATGTACAGTCCGTGTTCTAGGTATATCCTTCCCTGTTGCACAAGTTAACAAGGTACAAGTTTTATGTGTTAGGGACAGGGGAAGGGTTACGAAGTAAACTAACATTCTTTTTGTTGCGTTTATTTGTGACTTCCTTTTGGATTCTACGTGTACTAGGACTCGGTATTCTCGGTATTCTTTGGTATGTCTTCTGCAAAATTTCAAAGTTTCTGCGCCTGATACAAAAATGAACACAAAACGAAATGAGTTAGTAAATGAGAGCAACCGTTGGGTGGGTTTGGTGACGGGTAAAAACTGGTAGGGTTGACCCAATCACATTACCTGCATTTACATTATATACAGATGAAGATGAACGCCTGCACGGTTCACTTGTTTGTGAACTTTTTTACTCCAACTGAGAACTGCTTCAGGAAATCCTCACTAGCAAAAGTTAGGGGAAGCTCTTCATCATCAAACAACTCTTTCCAGTCATTTTCTTGATTTGTAGCATTCTCCGAGTGTTTGTTTGGAATATAAGGCACATTTGGTATATCTCGATACAAGTGCTTCAATATGAATAGTGCAGTATCAGGGTCTCTCCAGTATTTTCTGCAAGATTATACGAATACAAGGGAAAGTAAATAAAATTTCTTTTAACTTTAGCCTGTGACTTCAATAAAGTCAAAATCTTCGTAATGTGCACAGAGTTTTTATCATAATTATCAAATTTGGACAGTCTAAATCGCTATTCAACATGGTTGTAAATATCGCTCGGCGGTCGACCCCCGCCAAGCGCCATATCGGTCTTGGCGGTGATATATCATTGATATATCGGAGACCATAAATTATAAAGGAATTTATTTAAAAAAAATAAATATTAGCAATATTATAACAAAATAAGTTAATAAACACAAAAAACTAAAAAGTTAAACATCCTTGAAAAATAAAAGCCGCAAGTCCATAATTATTTATCAATTTATAAAAATAACAAAAAAAATCCGAGTTTGACCATTTTTTACCTAGTTTGACCGATTTTTGCCGAATTTAACCGATTTTTGACCGATTTTGACCAAACCGATAAGTGAAATAGCGTATTGGTCGACCGCCGATAAGCGATATATCGGCCGCCAAGACCGATATTTACAACACTGCTATTCAACATGCTTAAAATTGGCAAATCATCTCAAAAGTATATAACATGCCTAATATAAACTTACGTATGTGCTCCAACAACTGATATGTATTGATATTCGAATGTTTTATTCTGCATTGTCAAAATTTCAAGAGATGAGTATTTACTATACGGGATAAGTAATGGTAAGAGAAAAGAGGGACACAAGTATCTACTATAAGGGAATGCCAATGAGTCGAATCGGGTTATGTTTTATCTCTAACTAAGTAACTAGTCATATGCGTCCAACAGGTCAGAACTGGCGCAAAGTAAATTATTAATGCATCATTTCATTCCAAGACTTAGAATATCAATGAAACAATATAACTTTTGTGTTCTTAATAATTACGCTTAATTACTTACAAAAGAAAAATGTATGGACAAAAAGTATTTCGGGTCAACCCGACCGACCCTTTCATTTTGCCACCTATGCAAAAAGGCAAGAGTACATACTTGAAGCACATGATCAACCCGTCCATCTGGACTCCCTGTCAACCTCTCCAGCATAAGTAAACCATATGATTTCTCTCTTTCTTCGGATTCTTCGGACGACTCTGACAAACCAGAACAAAACACAAAAAGGTAAGTAACTGAAAATTTTCAATGGTTATATGACAAAAAATGAGACTGCGTACACTTCAATTACCTTCATGATCATCACTCTCCCTAGATTGACATAATGTTAGTACTTTAACCTACGAGATTAAAGTTGTTATAAACATATATCAACATAAAACATACAGTATTACATAATATAAAATCTGTAGGCTAACTATTAGCAACAAACCTTTGCCTCACTCATTTGATCAACCACCACTTGAGAGCGTGACGCAACTTTTTCTACAAATTCCTGCACCATCATGTATTGTCGCAGGTTAAAATGGGTCAGATTGGGTTGACGCACCAACACTTTTGTGTCTATTCGAACTAATAATGGATGCGTTAACTATGATTATGAAATCAATGGTGTTAACATGTACCTGATATCCAACATGCAGCCTCTTTCCACCTCTGTGATAAGGGATAATGACTGCACGTTTGTCTAAATACTCCTTGCAAACAAGTGGTTCTACTCTGAGCACAAGACACAGTTATTTCACGTCAGGGGTCAAAAGAGAGTATGTAACATTTTAGTGTAATTTTCCCCTGACGAGGCTAAAGGTGATAAGTGACAAGTAACATATCACTATATAAGTAAAGGGCACGATGATACCTGTATGCTACTGGATCATATGGATGAAAAATGTTAAACATTTGCCGACAACATGGCATCTCTTCAATAATATTTTCATCTTCCCAGTAATCTTTCCCTTTGCCTGGGAAAACAAAAACAAAAGAACTCTAAAATGATCATGTATGTAAATTTATAAATTTGGAAGATGAGCGAAAATGAAATCATTTTTGTTTCCAAATGCTAATGATCTCCTGAGGATCAAAATCTAACAGAGATATGAGGCAAGCATTACCAATTCCAATGCGGACATTGCGTAAGGCAAGAAATACACCAAGAGGAGATCCAACTGCAAAGAATGTATCAACCTGGCATGAATATGATAAAGAATAAGGATTAATAAGAATGCTCTGAATATAGGTCTTGATCTAGATACAATCCAACTGTCACAAAATACGACTCATTGATCCAACAGATTGACCCAATAATGTGGGTCAATACTTGGGTCGCTCCATGATTCGTTCATCCAATTAAATATTAAAATATATTATGTTTATCGGGATAACACAAAATGTATGAAATTGTGAGTAGTTTCATGCCGAAATACTTTCTAAATATGAGTTACATAATTTTTTCAACAAATTTTTAAATATACAAATAGAACATGACGCCCAAATTAAAATCTCAATCCATTTTCATAGCAAAAACTAACCAAAAATCATAACAAAGTTTCTAATGAAAAATATAAATTGTACTTAATACAATAGTTACCTTGAACATCAACTTGGTGTAATTTATAACAGGGGTGTAACTCTTCATACTCTTATCTTTTGAAGAAGGAGAACTCTCTGAGACACTTCCATTTCTTGTAACTGAAGCTTCCTGCTTATTTTCTGTTTGAAATACACAGCAAACCCAAATTCAACTACTACGGAACCAATATAAGATGATAATGTGAAACGTTTAAAAGAACATCAATGGATGGTAGTAATAGAAGTGGCAAGATGGATGGGCTGGTTACGAGTCACAGGTATGGGTCAAAAGGGATCATATACGTGGAAATGGGCCAGGACGGTTCAGGCCAGATTGACCCGCAAACACTTTCTTTTGTCATTTCTTCAGTAATAATTAATGTTTGTGAGAAAAAAAAAAAAAAAAAAAAAAAAATATTACTACAATAATAATCGAAAGCGTTGAATAAAATGATTTAGAAGGATGTACGCGTTAATAAAAATTTGGGCGACTTCCAGCCCCTTTGACCCGTCCAACCCATTAGATATGTTCCCCTTTTAGCTAAAAAGTTATATTTGACCCCTTTAAGAACAATCCAAATCGACCCATTTTACTCCACCAAAGAATACCTTCAGCTCTCTGTGATTCTAGTTCTTTGAGTTTGGCTTTTAAAGAATCAATCTGCAAGGTTAAGAACACTATTAATTAGTAAAAAGCAAATAACCGCATAATAAAAGAGAAAGAGTTAAATTTCAGGACCTCTTCCTTTAACGATTTGATTACTATGCTTTCATCATTCTTGTCAGTTTCCTCATCAATATTAGTGCTTTCGTCATTCTTGACAGTTTCCTCTTTAATTTCATTTGAATTGCTTGTTACGACTTCGCTATCGACAGCTGTGCATTCATCTAAACTGGAGATCTTCTCAGAATGCATATCGATAGGACTATCAACAGATTTGACACCAACTTCATCTAAGTCCGGACTATCCTGTTTCTCAATTCCTGTTGTTGCCGACAAATTTCTATCTGAAGTTGATGCTGAAGTGTCCATACGCACTTTATTTGCGATCAATTGTTTCTCCACAGAATTAAAAGAAGTATCACATTCTGACGCAATTTCATTGTTATGGTCTTTATACATCCATTCCATCCGGAATGGGGAAGTTAGAGTGTCTTGGTGACAAAGGATGTCAAAAGAGAGAACACTTCCCAATGAATGGCCATATAAGGAAACCTGTAGAGACAAAAACCACAAGATTAATCATACATGTGGAGAAACGGGTGAATTGGGTAACGGGTCAATACGGGTTGGGTTGACCCTTAAATATTTTTTGCCCCTTATTTGACATATTTGATAAATAACTAATGTGCTACATAAGATTCTGAAAAACTACATTATTACAATGACAAACTAGCTATTTTAATTAAAACAGATTAATAAGTTTTATGCATTGTAAATACACTTTGGGCAAATTTGACCAATTCAACCTTTGACCCTTTGAACCCATTTAAGATAGTAACCCATCAGTCACATACCTTTCCGTCATAACCAGGATTCCTCTTAAGAAACTTCAGATATAACCTATTTAATTGGTTAGAAACCTGCAGAAGTTCATGACAACAAATTCAAAGATGTTACTACTTCAAGATTTTAATGGGGATAGTCCAATAAAATAATAATACCTAAGGTAAAAATAAAAAATTTAAAAAGTTTGACTTTCAACTTCAATTCTATATTAGCCGATATGATAATGCTCAAATCTTTAAGAACGTCACATTTTAAAATGTTGAAGAAGTGCAAGCTAATAAAGGGGTGGAGAAAAAGAAATAAAGGATGAACAGAACCAACAGAGCATCTTGCATAAGCATACCGAGTCAATGATATCCTGGCAGTATATTGGGCTCATGTAGTATAGCACATCATGAACAGTTGCACTTAAAGTTACTCTCAACCCACGTACACCAGGTAATGTACATTTTTCTACAGCAGATTCACCACTTAGCTTTAAGTCTTTCCTCCACTGGCAATACAAAAAGAACAATTACATCAAGATAAGGAGAACAGTTAAGCAATTTCCCCATAATCTATGAAACAACCACACACCAGATCAAACTGTTCATACAAAACGCTCTGGTCGAAACTAGATGGTCACTAAATGAGAATAAAGGTAACGGGTTAAATGAAATAGGGTCAAAATAAGTAGCAAAGGATCGACCAAAAAACACAATGTCCAAAGTTTTTGAAACTTCTACAAAACAATACTCATACATAATTAAGGGTGTGCATGGTCCAAAAACCGGACCGGACCGGCCAAGACCGGACCGGACCAAAAACCGATTTCGGCATAAACCCTAGACCGAGACCGGACCGAATGTGGTCGGTCCGGTCTCGGTCCGGACCGGTCCGGTCGGTCCGGTCCAACAAGGCCAAATTCGTCGGTTTTGGTCCGGACCGGACCGGACCGAGGACCAATTAGCCCAAAAGCCGAGACCGCGGACCGGACCGAATGTGGTCGGTCCGGTCTCGGTCCGTGTCGGTCCGGTCCGTTCGGGTCATATGCTCACCCTTATACATAATAATGATTTTATTTTGAACTAAAAGGCTTCATGCATTGACAACATTTTTAGCAACTATCGACCCATTTGACTCATGTCCTTCTAACGTACTACTCCATATTTTTAATTCTATAACATAACCAAAACCACCCCATTCAAAAGTAAATAGGTTGAAGTTGTCACCTCTATTTATAATCCAAAACCTCAAACATTAGAATCACCTGGCATGGAATGAAAAGAACTCTTTGAGTTTCCCGTTGGTAAGACGTCAGATGCTTATCAGCAAGGTTTTGTGTAAGTTGGCGGAAAGTGCCAACGTCATCAACCAAATTTGCTTTTTGCAGCCTTTGACCGATACCATGAACCATGAATACTAGATGCCGAACAGGTACCTGTAAAAAGTTGAATACCAAAACAAGTTTATTGCCTGCAGATTTAGAGCTAATGGATCAACCAGTTTATGACTTTTAACCATAAATTTAAGTTTGAAAGTATTATAAACATAGAGCCTGAAAAAAATGCCATTAGTTTTACCTGTGAACAATAATCGTCCATTTCTTCCTCTTTCTGCTGACGCAACTCATCCTATAAACAGATGTAATGAACTGTAAGAAACCAAGGCACTAAAAAATCGCTGCATAATATAAGATCTGCCATTTAGGCAACCATGAAACAGTACAAATATACCTGGGTTGGCTTTGGTGACTGAGATGGAGCATACCCACGCCTCAACTTAATTCCAGTCCCTCCAAAATGAACTATGCCAGAAAATCCAGTTGAGGGAATATTTAGCCATGCATCCCATGTATCATCCTCACCCGTAAAAATAGCATGTAGCCCCTGCAAGAAACAAGTAACGTTCGTAATGCTTACATGAAAGACAACAAAACTAGATATCCTAAATATAAGGTTAGCATCAAAAACCAACATACCGGGGTAGACCCTTGCATATCAACTCGGGCAGCAAATAATCCAGATGGTTGAAATGTTCTGCGGTGCCAAACCTGGAACAAATAAATGTCAAACCACAATACTAAGAAAGCAAATCAGAATCACTCACATTTGGTATAAATGAAACAGTTTCACAAAAAACAACCAAATTTGAGTTAATTTCCTTTAACAAATGTTATGTTAATCTTTTGATAGATCACTTACGCGACTGCGATAAGCAAACTCCAACTGTTCAGCAACATCCTCCCGGAGTGGAAACCAATCAAGAGTCCCTTTACGAGCAAACCAGTGGCCTCTTAGAACACGTCGATTGTCTCCATTCCAATACACAGGAAAACTATGTCGTCTTAATAAGTCTACCTGCAGCAGTAACATGCACCATAGATATAATGATACTGTAAAATAAACTTAAAGAACTAATATGATATTATCCAAATGCCAACAAATAGACCCATAGATATATTACTATTATAAGATGAACCATGTTCCAATCTGAAGATCTGTCACCGCTCTCCTAAATTTCTTTAAGAAATGAGCAGAACACTAAGAAGGGGGTCACTTCAAGGGAATGGTATGTTCATATTGACAAAAAGAAAAAGACATAATATAAAAACAGATTACAAACTGTATAAGGCAGGTCACAAATTGTTCAGAATATTGTTTTGCTTAGTATTACATCAACTAAGCTAAGCACCTCAAAACAAACAAGGTATTAAAAATCATAGAGAGAAAAAAAGAGACCAACCTCATACAAGCCTCCTTTCACAGGAACACCAACCCTCTCTTCTTCATCTGAATATAGTTTGTTGCGTGTGGTAGCTAAGTCATATGACATTGGATCTGACTCAGAAATTGAAGGAAGTGACCCTTTTGGACCAATACTACATTCACCATACTCTCTCCACCAATTAGAGAGTAATTCCTCCTCACGCTGCATATATAGTTTGTACATCAGTACTTTCCTAAAATTTGGTGCATGAATATAGAACTTATTGCAACTGGGGAGTATAAAAGTCTAAAACTGGTATAATACGTTATACTAAGTGGCCCTAAAAATAATCGGAAATATTAAATTAACAACTCAAATGGTATGACCTGCAAGAATGATGCCTCTATAGCAAGAGAATCCCTCATTCCAAATCGAAAGTAATCACCTTTCCCAACTACTTCTGTGAGTGGGAGAGCAGCAGCTAACTCTGTATATAAGCAAGGGCAGGAACAGAGAATCAATAAATAAAAAACAAATGTGCAAAGAAATGCCCATGTGAGTTTAATGGGCTACGCATGATAGCATAGTTAAGATTTAAAATATTGGGAAAAACGACAACCGTTAGAATGAAAGGTTATTATAGAATGTTTCTTCACAACATGTCCTGAATCGATATACAGCATGATGAACATGAAACTTCAAAGAATACACTGGGGCTATGAAACAAAAACTAAAAGAAAATAAATAAGGCATTCCATCATATGTGTTAATATAGATACTTTGAGTTTGTTTTCTTAATCCTAATATCCCCTCTATCTATACGATTTCTGTCACTTACTTTTTTAGCTGTTTGTATCATACTTTGTGCATTTGCAAAGTAGAAGA
The DNA here is from genome assembly GCA_019973895.1 of Chrysanthemum seticuspe. Lineage (NCBI taxonomy): Eukaryota > Viridiplantae > Streptophyta > Magnoliopsida > Asterales > Asteraceae > Chrysanthemum > Chrysanthemum seticuspe. The sequence continues at coordinate 15,563,025 of BPTQ01000005.1, forward strand.
ATAGATATTTGGCGCTCTCATTTGCTTCAGCAGAATAAGAAAAGATGTCAAAACCACTATTGAAGAAAGAATAACTGAAACTCGCTCACTTTTCTTATTTGTTTTTGTTTTTGTTTTTTTTTTTTTCTTATCCTCTTGACTATGTGAACCAACCAAAGAGTTAAAAGACTGCAAGGGGGGAGAGGCACCATGTGGAGAAAACTATGTGATCAGCCATTTTCCGCACGAGGATCAAACCTCAGAAGCTAATATAACTAGTATGGATTCATTTAGGCCCAATCCTTTAATCCTTTTGATGAGAAGGCCAGTTATTTACTTGTATATTTTTCCATATACTACATGGTTAATAAAAGGAACAGTACACATATTCTACTTATAGGCATTAAATTTCGTATCATCGTATTAACTGAAACTAGCTTATGGGGGATCAAAATCAATGGCACGAGATTGTTATGCATCCTACATTCCTACCATTACAAACAAGTAGCCACCTATATAAACCTCACCAACAAAACCAAGCTAACTATTCTAACATAAGCAGTTCCGTATGCTAACCCCCCTAAAACCCCTAAAACCAATAACAAAAACACTAAACAACGTCATTCATACAATATATTACGTAAACTAAAACTCACCATTTTCCGCCATCGGAACCTTAGAAAAGTACCATCTAACATCCCCACCATCAGACGGGCTCCTCGTCTGCGCAAGATACTTTTGCCTGCCCTCATAGTGCTGAATCTCATCAATCAACCTCCTTATATTCGACGGCGTATTCCTCAACATATCAGCAGCAGTCCTCCTCCCTTCCTCACCCTTCCCACTACTTTCCGCCATCAAAACTCACCTCAAAAAACTAAACTTACATAAGAAACTAAACCCTATGATACTAAACTAACAATTGCAAACAAGAAAATGGGTTTTGTTTCAAGTGACATTTTATCAAACAGTTGGTGTGCATAACATCAAAGTTAGTGATTTTGGGGTTAATTTTTTGTGGGTTTTTGATAATTTGTGTGATTTGATGTTTGGGATACGAAATTGGTGATGAAATTAGTGTCTGGAGATGGGATTTAAGAAAATAAAAATGGAGGTTTGGTTAGTTAGAATATTGAAAGGGAGAGTCTGGCATATTCTTTAAACCTGGAAAAACAAGACTTTAGATTTAAAATATTTCAAAAAGGTTGTAAGGAGGTGTTGAGGTTTATACACTTACGTAAGAGCATTCCCAATCATAACACTATAACACCAATAACACCGTCCACGTCAGCGTCACGTCAGCTTTAATATTTAACATTAATATCCTCAAAAAACACATACAAGTCTACAACCATAACATCCCAATAACATAAATAACATTGCATATTTTCAATTTCAACCCTTAAACTAAAACAAACACTTCATTTATTAAACTAAACATAACATTAAATTTGAAAACATATTACAATACGAAATTAAAAAAATACATGAAAAAAAAAATTACAACAAATAAAAAAAATACATCGAAATTAAAAAAACACACCGCAAATTAAACGTTACAACATAAAGGAAATGACAACGAAAAAAAAAAACAAAACATAGCAAATACTTATTCATCATCGTCGCTCTTTTGTTGTTGTCCATGTCGTTCAAGATTCTTCAGCCAAACATGTTCCATAAGGTCCTGTTGGAGTTGGGTATGCGTTTGTCGGTCGTGTATTTCTTTTGCCTTACGACTGTGAGTATCACATCTTTCGACCCATCTTCGTTGCCTCAAATTTGCTGACGGATCCACCCACAGTTCGTTATAGTCACATAATGCAAATTTTTGATCTTTTATAATCATGTTATGCAAAATAATGCAAGAATACATGATTCTACGTATCGTGGCAATTTTCCATTGACGTGCCGGTTGTTGTAGTATACCCCAACGGCCTTGAAGAACACCAAAAGCACGTTCAATATCCTTTTGGGCACTTTCTTGTCTCCTTTTAAAGTACGTATGTTTTTCATCAGTTGTTGCCGTGAAGGATTTGACGAAAGTTGCCCACTGTGGATAAATTCCATCAGCCAAGTAATACCCCTGTTCATACCTAGTTCCGTTGACCATATAAGATGCTCTTGGGGCATTATCAGCAAGAAGGTCGTCGAATAACGGAGAGTTATCTAAAACATTAATATCGTTATTTGCCCCCGCCATCCCAAAAAATGCATGCTAGATCCATAAATCTTGAGAAGCAACAACTTCAAGCATAATTGTTGGGTATTTTTTTTATCACCCCTAGCAAAATGCCCTTGCCAAGCCACTGGACAATTTTTCCATTCCCAGTGCATACAGTCAATGCTACCAAGCATTGTTGTTGATAAAATTTTTGAATGTCGGCCCATGTTGGTTTTCTTAAATACTCCGGCATAAACAAATCAATAATACATTTGTTAAAATTATCAAGACATACTTTTGAAGTACTCGCACCCATTTGCAAGTATTCATCAAATGCATCGGGTGAGGTGCCGTACGCCAATTGGCGTATGGCAGACGTACACTTCATTAGAGCACTTATACTCAATCGACCACAAGCATCGACTGTTTGCCTAAAGAAAGTAAAATGATCTAGAATATTATCGGAAGTATAAAATTCAATACCTTCAACTATTTGCAGGAATAGTTTCCGGCTCACGAAATCTTCTACGAAAATTCCGGTTTGAATACTTACAACCTTGTACGAAATAATCGTTGCGCAGACGTTCCTATGCAAGCTCACGTTCACGATATATATAGGTACGAGAACGACTTGGATGTTGAGATTCAATACCTTATTCTTGTTCCAACTGAAGGCGATACTCGTACGCGGACGCCATAAATTGGATGTCTTCTTGGTCTTCTCTGTCTAACCAAGACAGAGGAATATCACCAAATTCATTTGGATCCATTGTGAACGAACTTGATTCTTGAATTATCAAAGTGTGACAGGAAGTATACAAATTGTGAATTTGAATTATGAAAGTGTGAAAAAAAATGGAGTTTTAGTTGGGTATTTATAGTGGTAAAAAAATGGTTTTTTTTTTTTTTTTTTTTTTTTTTTTTTTTTTTTTTTTTGTAAAAACTAGCCGTTAGGGACTAATTTTGAAATTTTTTTGATTTTTTTTTAAATCTAACGGATACTAGCCGTTGCAGGGACTAGATTTGAAAATTTTTTGATTTTTTTTTTTTTAAACCCACTAACGGGCGTTAGTGGAGCAACACCCAAGGACCAACGCTGAGTTAACGCCACAAGTCCAACCTTTAACGCCACTAACGGGCGTTATTTTGCCCTCTAACGTCGTTGGTGCGTTAGGGTTGTGCATGCTCTAAGAGTGGCGGGTATCCTAAAATAAATATGGTCTAAAATAAATGTTATGCCTGTTTGTCTTGTGTTCGTTTAGGCTCGCGCTTGTTTGGCCCATGCCCGTTCGTGCTCTAGCCCGTCTGGCCGGTTGCCCCAGGTTTGAATATTTGTATAATGTGTTTTGTTATTTGTATTAGTGACATTTAATTTGTGTTTAAGTTGGTTGTACAATATGCTTGATAATCTGTATTTCTTATATAAAGGGTATTTTAATAACGGCATTAATTGTATTTATTCACCAGTTAATTAATTGACCACATTAAAAACATTGACTATATTAATAGCATTAAAGCAATTTTACTTTTAGCTTAAGAACTTGTAATGTTGAAGCTATTGAATCTTACAACAATAACCAATGTTGAATTTTAAATATTTCTATATTAAGAAGGTCTTTGTGCATTATAAGATAGTTTGATATAGTGGCTTAAAGGTTTACGTGTCGTGGCTCAAGAGATACGCCATTATGATGTGGACTGGGTTTTGGCGTCGCCAAAGCCAAGCTACGACACCCATCTAGGGATGGCAAAAAAATCCGTACTCGATGGGGACCCGATCCCCAAACCCGATTTTGACTAGGGAATCCCCAAGTTGACCGGGGATGGGGACGGGGATGGGGAATCCCCAAAATATGAAATCGGGGATGAGGCGGAGATGGGGATAACATAAATTCCCGAACCCGACCCCGACTCCGATCTTTCTAGTGTATAAGTATTTAGAATTTATATGTTATATTCATACTCGATTAACTTGTATATGTATATGTTTATGAGTATCGACATGTATATTTATATGCATATGTGATATTTAAGAATCAAGTACATTTAGTGTAATACCTGAATTTCTAAAATTCACAAAAAGACCAAAATACCCTTATGATCAAAAGTAAGAATAATTAAATAAACAGAATACCAAATGAGCTATGTAAATTCAGAAAACTTATAAGAAATATCACATATGATCCAAATAAATATTGAATGACTTTGTAAAGTTAATTTTATAGATTATAATTTTCTAAAATCATTTATGTATTTTATATAAATAACCGAATATATTTCATATGTTTTATAAAGAATTTAATTAATAAAAGCCCAATATAAAATTACAAAACTAAGAGTCCATTTATTTTAAGTCCAATACATTATAAAGCCCACAAGAAAATTAGTAAATCAAGTATATATACAAAATTCGGTTCACATAATCCCTAATAACCGATTAAACACAAACCGACTCCCAAAACCCTAAACAAATAGACTTCCAGTTTCCAGAGCTTGAGACCAATTTTATTGGACAAGTTTGAAGATAAAGAAGGTGAGAAAAATAGTGTTCGAGTTCCTAAGTTGTTGTTTTGATCGTGGTGAGTTTTTGAGTGAATTAGGGTTTCGGCAAGTGAGGTTTTTGTGCTTCTTTTGTTCTAACGATCCAAGCTCATCAAGGGTAAGTTCCTAATGTTGATTTCAGTCCTATAAGTCATATGGAACACATAAAAATTAGCCATGCATGTATAATAAGTCGTATGGAATTATTTAGAACTAAAACCCTAGAAATCGTATAAAAATAACGAATGGGCATATAATAATTTTTAAGATCATGAATTGATTTTTCCAGAAGCTATTACATGTTATAGAACCTGAATAAAATACATAATTATGAATTCGAAGCTTGTATGAATTGTTTTGAGTTTTATGGTTCGATTAAACATGGAAAAAGGAAAGAATTAAAAAGGACCGATTAGGGTTTTGCATGAAATAGGGTTTCCTTGTAATCATTAAAGGTAATTAATGAAGTAGTAATGATGAGCTAATGATTGGTTTAACTTAGGTTTAGGGTTTGTATTTGAATTATGTCTATTCGGTCCTAAACAAAAGTTTTGGGTTGGTTTTGTAAATTATGAAACTTAAAGGTTATTTTTGTAAACAGTAAAATACTTGTACTAAACGTATAAAAATAAGTGTGGGGGTTAAACATGTAATTTTGGATATTTAAAGGGCCATTCGAATTGTATTTAATTTATTAGGGTACGTTTTGTAAACTCTGAAACCTTTGGGTTAAAAGTGTAAAATCTGATAAAGTAAGGTTAGATGGTGAAATTTAAGATGTCAAGGGTGTAATTTGTAATTCTGAGTAATTATGGGTTCAACAAGTGTAAGTTGATTTTGTAGAGACACGCATGAGTTTGAGATAATTTCGGTTTGTTATCATTTACGTTCTAGGTTAAATTGGAAAATCATTAAAAGAAGTAATATGTGAATTTAATGCGTATTTTGTAATATTTAAAGAGTATGGGAAACCCTATAACCTAAATAGGAAGTTGATGAATTAATGAGGAATACCCTAAAATGTTGTGATTTCGTCTGTCACTAAAATGAGAATATCCTGACAACTCTAAAAGTATTAATGCGATAAATCCGTTATAATATTAATGATGCTAATAAATATTAAATAAATCATAATCCGTGTAGATTCGTTGGAGGAGACGCGACGTTACATCTTCATATTCTTACATTCGTTACTTTTCTCTCAATTGCTTTAAGGTACGGATATTCTGTCTTACTTTAAGACACTTATGTTATCGTACATATATTCTGACCTTCTTAGTAAAGGTTCCTTATGATGTTCTTTAGTTAGTCTTTCCATTTTACGTATTAGGGTTTCCAATGCCATTGCTATGAACCCTTTCCTGATTGTGTGATTTGTTGCTTATCTGAACTTATGTTTTATGGAACTATGAGATACCTGACTTAACTTTATGCTTATGAAGACTTTGATATGTGTAATTGAAGAACCTTATTATGTCTGAATATGAACCTTATGATATGAGATATTGATATGTTCCTTGCTGAACCATGTGTTTGATTAAGACTTATGTTATGATTGAACTTTTGTCTGACCTAAGTTAGTTTGACACCCGAGCCAATTATTAACTAGTCATGGGGGTTCCATGTCCGTGTCAGTGATGCACCTCTGACATGACTCTAGGGCAGTAGAGTGAAGTTCTGCCACGTCCCTTATCTGTTATTTGTTATGAGCTCAGTTGGTATTATATTACCTATATATGTCTGTGGGGCGTATGGATGCATCCTAGATCTGATCTGTTATCTAATATGATTTGTCTGGTGAATGATGTCGTGTGCAATACGCGTCTTCACAACTTCTGGGAGCTAGCTACTCCAAATTATTTGCTAAGATTATTCCTGTATATGTATGATGTTTTGATATGATATGTTCTGGGCTCGAGGTAGTTAACTAAATCTTTATATGTTATTTCTATGATAAGTGTTCTGATTTTGTTTTGATATGTTCAAGTGTTTATGATTATGTGCTCGGTTTATTATATGTTCTTATATGTGTTTATGCTTTTGTATGTTTATGTGACTGCCGTCTGCTATGCTAAGATATGATTAATATGTTTAAATATGATTCGCATGCTGTCATCTGATGTTATGTTAGTTTATCGTTATGTGAATTCGTTGAACTGTGGATGAATGTGTTAGTGTGATAGTTAGTATTCCATAAGCTTTATATTGTATAGTCTGATCAGTTAATTTTGGGGAAACTTTGCTTATACGTTAGTGTTTTATTGCCTATGTGACTTGCCATGTTTGCACTCTGCTGATGATAGGATTTGATCTGAGAACTGGTTTAGTTTGTGATAGTGGTTTTGATAGTTACTAATGGTTATGCTATATTTTGTTTGGTCTTTTTTAATTATAGTGTGTCTACTATGTTTCTATTTGTTTATGAGACTGCCATGTTTTGGACTGTTATTTCCGCTGCTGCTTTAATGTTTGAGTGTGTTAAGTGAAGGTTAATTAATTTGTTGAATGCCATGTTTATTTTCTAGAAAGTGTTTTCGTTAGTTTTAGACTTTTCGTTTGGTTTATATGTAATCTATTTGCTCTTGATATGCTAAGTGTTTGGTTGTTTGTGTTTGTGTCATTAATGTGCTATGAGTTGTCTAATTGGTTATGTGGTTGTTTGGATTTCTGTATATTTATGCTTCCGCAGAATCCTAAAAGATCCTTCGTCATTATTTCATTTTGATTTAGTATTTGTATATTTATTCTGTTTTAGCTTTTGTTTCGTTATATCTGTTCACTGGGCTTTGTAAGCTCAGCCGCACTTTTCTTTTCCTGCGGCAGGTATTAAGCGTTCAAGATAAGCTTATGGGATAGCTGATCTGGGTTGAGAGTAGAGACGAGAGCGAGATTCGATTATAGAGATCTTAGATTTATTTTGAAGTTTAGTTATTTATGTTTTTCTCTTGAGTATTTTTGTAAGGCTTTCGCTATTGTATAGTATTTAAGTTCTGATATGAAACCGTATTGTGATATCTTTACCCTTGTCGGGTCGGGGTGTTACATTTAGAATTAGAAAAGTAAGCACCAACTACATATTACTTATTATTTTGTCCGAATAGACACATGATACATATTGTTTTTATATTATATGTGATGTTACAATGTTGAGGATGCTTTAAAGTTGAATTGAAATCATAATGAATCCAACTATGTGTGATGTACGCACGTTTCTTGAAACACTTTGAGTTAAAATCCTTTATATTCTCGATGAGTTAGTGGAAATTTTATGTTAGTTCATTAGGATTGAAAATACCCGAATCCCCACAGGGATCCCCGATCCCGATTGGGGGCGGGGATGGGGATGTAAAGCAATTCCCCAATGTGGATGGGGACGGGGACGGGGACGGGGACGGGGATGGGGATGGAGAGTGAAAACGGGGATGGGGATGGTAAATACAATCCCCGACATTCCCCGCCTCGTTGCCATCCCTACACCCATCCCCATGCGTGAGTGATTGAGCCAGTTAACTGGCCTGAGCGAGTTGTGGAAGAAGGCAAAAAAAAAATATAGACTGTTTTAAAATGGATAGTTATTTAAAACTTTACTTTTTTTTTTCTTTCTTTACCAAAAACACATGCCATGTATCAAAAACACATAATCTTTAACAAAAATCTCATGGATTGTTCTCTTTCAAATACCGTCGAGGAAGTCAAAAGTTGATGAGGATAACATTCGTAAGAAAACTATTATCGATTTAGCTGTGCTAGTTGACAAAGCGAGCAAAACTAAATCCGATATGATTAAATCATACAAGGAATGCAACAACATTCCGCAAGAAAGACGGTGCTTTGATCCGGAGTTTTCTAAAAGATGAATCTTGGAATGATTACGCTATTCATTTTGATTTGTTTGATTAGGCGGCAAAAATACAAAATTAAATAAGTGCCAAAATTGTTTGGATGCATGCAGAAAACAAATAGGACTATGGTGTTTTTCTTTGTGTGTAATGCTTTTTAGTTTTCATATTATGTTTTATATATATATATATATTTTTTTTAAATTTTCGTATTGTTTTTTTAAAATTTAGTATGTTTTTTAATTTTCGTATGTAATTTGTATTTTTATTTTGTTTTTCTTTGGGTGGGGGCCATTTGGTTCAATCCATGAGGGATGAGATATTTTGATGTGTGAGTGTTAAAAGTAAGTTGTTGAGGTAGCGCTGAGGTGATAACTGACTTGAGCCACGGTACCTACCATTCTTATATAAACTTATCATGTTGTAATAAATTTATATAAGTTGAAAAGTTTCAAAATAAGCCACAAAAAGTGAACTTATGAAATATAAACCGAAAATCACATAAGCCATAAGCTTGTTATATGCAAGTTTTTAACTATTAAACGTAGCTTTTAGGGTTACAAATAGCCACTATAACTCTGTTGTGATTAAAACCACTTAAAATTTTAATATTGTTTCATTGCTGTGAAATTTTTATGTTTAAATGATCTGAACGACATTCTTTTGCAATTATTTATTTTTTTAAAAGCTGTATAAATTAGTTATATATAAATTTGGTTGGGAGTAATTATATTGAGTGAGTGGATGTTTTTTTTTATTAAGATATAAACTTATAACACATATATGAGTACTTTAACTATGACTATATTAAACATTTTCACAATAATTAAACAATTTTGAAATTTTGATAGTTTTTATGATTAATATAAAGTTTGAGCGAACTACTTGTAACACTAATAAAATTTTGATAGTTTTTATGATTAATATAAAGTTGAGGTTAAAAGAGTTATTAAAACTAGAATAGTATCCTCGCGATGCAACGATGCAAATATGAATGATAGTCGGCAGTAAATTGTTTATTTATACGTTTAGAAATGCATAAATTGTTGATCTTGCGTTTTTTTCCAATTACTTTTAGATCTATAAATCTTTTAGATTACATTGATCATATATTTGCCATGTTATACATAATAGCTAGATATATCGAAGAGATTCGATATGAATCATACGTAAAGGTTATGTTATTTATCCGATGAAATAATTAAAAGTTAGAGATTTTTAGAAGTACAATTGCGGAATAAATGAAAAAAGAAAAGATTTATGTTTCTAAATAAATTGAAATAGAAAATTAAAGGAATTTGTTTACAATTAAACGTACCCTAAGCTATTGGTTTTTTATAAGAGTAGAGTTATTTTACATACCAAATTTTTTTTACATGCCAAGGGACTCATCTTCATCATTTATCTAAAAAGAAATCAATAGCTGAGATTAAAAGCATTTTATTATTTCACATATTTTTTATAATTTAAATATCTCTTAAACCGTTAATCGTTAAGCAAAAATAATTACACCATCGCGACGAGCATCTAATTATCTTTCTATAATTTAAACCGTTAATCGTTAAGAAAAAAAAATTCACGTTTTTTCGTCTTTTTTTTTTTGTTTTTCTTCGAAGCTGGAATTTGCATGGAATATCATATATGATTTAACACTAATTTGAAGATCACATGTGATATTAGTGTTAAATCACATATGATATGTAATATCGTATATGATACTAGTGTTAAATCATACTACTTTCGTCCCATAATAATTGTCCACTTTGACCTTTTGAAGTCTTTTTTATTCAGCTTTGACTATAAATATTTTATTTGCGTAATATAATACTTGATAAAATATATATGAATAGATTGAGTTTTAAATGTAATTTCATTTGATATAATTTTCATCAAGTATTATATAACACAAAAAAAAATGTTAATGGTCAAAGTTAAACAACAAAGACTAAAATAAGTCATAGTGGACACTTATTATGGGACGGAGGGAGTATATGATAAATCACATATAATATACATATCATATATGATTTAACACTAATATCACATGTGATATTCAAATTAGTGTTAAATCATATATGATTTTTTCATGCAAATTTCAGTAACGTCAAAAAACGAAAAAAAACTTAAAAAAAAAAAAAAAAACGTGAAAAACACGGAAACAAAATTTTGTCGAAAGTATATCAAATTGCCTATCTATTGAAAGATAATTAAATGCTCGTCGTAATGGTATATTTTTTTTTGCTTGACGATTAACGGTTTGAAAGATATTTATATTTGAAAAAAAAAAGGATGAAAGTGGGTTTTTTTAATTGTTGGGGTTAATCTCATTCATTAGATATAATAAAAATGGAGGGTCGAGATTGATCCCTTAGTATATAAAGAAGTTTTTGTCCTCAAATGATCTTAAATCATATTTAAAATACAAAAGTTTGAAGTTTGAACTTACGTCTTAAAATACTAAGAGGAAAGTTATTTTACATACTAAATTTTTCTCACATATCAAGGGACTCATCTTCATCATTTATTCAAAAAGAAATCAATGGCTGAAATTAAAAGCATTTTATTATTTCACATATTTTTTATAATTTAAATATCTCTTAAACCGTTAATCGTTAAGCGAAAATATTTACACCGTCGCGACGAGCATTTATTTATCTTTCTATAGACGGGCACTTTTTGATATACTTTCGAAAAAGAAAAAAATTCGTTTTTTTCACGGTTTTTCGTCTTATTTTGGTTTTTTATGTTACTGAAATTTGCATGAAAAAAATTATATATGATTAAACACTAAATTGAATATCACATGTGATATTAGTGTTAAATCATATATGATATGTAATATCATATGTGATATGATATGTATATATCATATGTGATATGATATGTATATCATATGTGATTTTACACTAATATCACATGTGATATTACATATCATATATGATTTAACACTAATATCACATGTGATATTCAAGTTAGTGTTTTATCATATTATGATTTTTTAATTCAAATTTCAGTAACGTAAAAAAAAGGAAAAAACTTTAAAAAAAAACGTGAAAAATACAAAAAAAACAAAAAAAGAAAAAAAAGAAAAAAAAAAGAAAAAAGAATTGTCGAAAGTATATCAAAGTGCCTATCTATAGAAAGATAATTAAATGATCGTCGCAGTGATATACTTTTTTTTGCTTAACGATTAACGGTTTGAAAGATATTAATATTTGAAAAAAAATGATAAAAGTGGGTTTTTTAAATTGTTGTGATTAATCTCATCCATTAGATCAAATAAAAATAAATGGTGGAGATTGATCCCTTGGTATGTGAAAAATCTTTTGTCCTAAAATGATCTTAAATCTTTTTATAAATAAAAAGTATATTATTGAAAATTTTAGAAAATATCTCGCGAGTGCGCATGCATTAAAACTAGTTTTATTTGTAAATTAAAATTTAATTATGTAAGTGATAACAAAAAGGCATGCGCTGTCCTATTTACTACTCCCTTCTTCCCATATTAAATGTCCGCGTTTGACTTTTCAAGTTTTTCTTTTACAACTTTGACCTTAAATATTTTTGCTTGTGCGATATAGTATTAGATAAAAATAATACTTAGTGGAAATTGGTATGTGCTAAAACACATACCATTTCTTTACCAAAATAGAGCCAAAATAACAAAGAAAGAGCCGTTTATGCCTAATATTCTTTGGTTTCTTGAGTTTATTGATTGGTGCTAAACAGTCAAGTCTAATCACACAAGCTAACCACTTGTGAATGGCTAACCGTAACAGACTTAAAACTGCTTAAAACACAAATTCAATTAAGATCAGAGGAATATAGGGAATTCCTGGGTCGTTAAGTGCCACGGAGGATGAATTGGTGTATAAACACTTTATCAGATGGTAGAATGATCACTAAGGATAGTGATCAGTAAGGTTTTGGATGGATAATTACCTAAAGAAAAGATCTACAAATTAAAGCGACTTAAATGCAAATTAAAAGAAATTAAAAAGTTAAAATATATTAAATAAACGCTATCACTATTTTTAAAATGATGAACGTTTAAAACCAAAAACGTACGTTTAAATAAAATTACGTAAACGTACAAAATAAAACTTGAGTTTTAAGAAATAAAATGCCTACAAATATGAAAATGATATTTTTGCAATCCTATTAATAAAATAAAATTATCAGAAAAAGAAAATTATTTTTACAACTATTTATTTAATTATTATTAATTAAAAACTATTTATTAAGTATTTAAAATGTACTAAAATACAAGAAAATACAAAATTATCCTAGAAAAATGAAATTATAACTTGGAAAAATCTAAAATATAATAAAACTTATTTTAAAACTGAAAATATATTTTTTAGACTTTTTATGTATTTATTATTAATTTAAAACTATTTAAAACTATTAAAATGTTAAAAAATAATATTTAAACTAAGAAAATTATGGAAAAATACTTTTTATGACTTTTATATTTATCTTAACCTAAGAAAATTGAAAAATTATTTTTTTGAACTTTTTCTAATTTATTTGTATTAAAAGCTATTTAAAAATGCCTAAAAACTGTTTTTAATTAAGAAAAATAGCAAACAGTTATGGAAAATTATGAAAATTTCAGGAAAAGTCTATTTTAATCTACTGAATCTAAGAAAAATAGAAAAACATGGGCTTTTGTGGTAGATTATGGAACTGCAGTTGTAACTGCTTATAAATAAGCACTTATGATAAGCCAAAAGCTACAATAAGCTACCAAATTGATACAGAAGCTATGAAATGCTTAAAGTGTTAAGTTGAAACAAGAAACAACTGGTTATAACCTCTAAATTACAAGATGCTTTGATTTGGATGATTTAAGCTTATTGATCAAAACAGTTTTTAGTATGCTACTTTAAGCTTAATCACAGACTACCAAATAAGCTAAAACTGAAAAGCAAAAATTGGAACTTGTATAAGACCTGGTTGACTACCTAGAAACAAAAGATGAGATCAAGATAAGCTAAATTGAGCTTGTGAGAAGCTTTTTCAAAACCTGAAAAACAACTGAGTAAAACTCAGTGAATGCTGAGTGACTTTGGACAAAATGATAAGCACATGCAGGCCTAGTAAATAAGCTGAAAATTGAAAAGCTAAAGTTGAAACTTTAAGAGGGCTAGGTTGGCTATCCAAAAAACTAAAAATCACAAGTTATGAACAACTAATAAGCTCTGTAGGAGCTTGTGATTGAGCTAGTAAAACTGGTGCACAGGGCACTCTTTGACCTTTTTGAACAAATGAAGTTTGACCTTTATGAACTTGTGATCAAATTTTGTTAACTGATATTGATGTAATATAGTTAAATGAAACTAGATTAGGCTATGCTACTGGATTCCAAACATGAAACAAGGTTTTGATTCTATGAAAATCCTACAGTTAAGCTTATAAAACAGTTGGTTGATGATTTTGACTTTTCACCAAATAAGGTATGGTTTTTATTGTTTGTTTGAGTCCTTGAATACTAATATGACATGAAACAAGTTCAAGCAATAACACAAACAACCATTAATACAGTGAACACAACAAATCCAAACAATACTTTCAGAAACTGATTTGATTTTTATCAAAGGATAACACAGATTCAGACCATGAGCATAATTTCAAACCTGATATTATCACTAAATAAGACTAAATTAGCTTTAAACAACAACAATAACAACATAAAACTTAAACATGACCATTATCAAATTTTAACTGTCAATATGAGATTTATGCTAAATACAAATTTAAAAGAACAAGTAACTAGTTTTATCACTTATTTTAACTTAACTATAACTAATAAACATTTAAACACAAAGATTTGAGCTAATTAACAATCTACACAGTGAAATGCCAAATTGAGTAAAAAGCTTACAAGATGAGTTTCTAAGTGAAAGATGAGAATCAAGGTCTGAACCAGATCCTATAGCTTCCCAAGAAGCTCTAAACCAACAAGCTTTCCAAAATCAACACTGCACCAGCTTTGACCTTCTTCACCATGGATTTTTTAATTTTCACTAATTTATTTGGTATTTTTGTGAATTTCTGGTTTTGGCTACTAAACTGCTTTTAAGGTATCTAAAAGCTTGAATAAGCTTTATAAGGAGCTTATGTGAGCTTCTGAGTCAAAACTAACAACTGCTAACAACATTTCATTATATTGAGATTTTTGGATAATGAGAAAATTGCATAACTTGAGATAAGACCTTAAACTTGAAATTGATGATATCAAAAGTTTTATTTTACACTGGAAACATGAAATACAAGATTCAAAAGCTTTAAAATACACTGGAAATTAAAGTTAGGCTAAAACGACATTAAAAATTAAAATTACTCTAGATAGATATGATACATTGCACCCCACTTGTATTTATTGATCTTTTCCAACTCTGTCGACACTCTTGAGCATTTCCCACCAATCTTGACCATTGGATTGAGCCAGATAATCAGTTTTGACATTTGTCACTTTTGGCGCCATTTTTCAATTGAGCAGGTTTTCTTAATTAATGGGGCTTGGAATGATGTGGAGGTGGAGTTGGAGTGTAATCAAGTGGGAAAATGAGGTGGAAGGTTGAAAATGAGGAGAAACCATCACTAGTTTTGGTTTACAGGTGTGGTGAAGGAGGTGAACAGTGAGCGCGGTTTATCTGTTTTTAAAATTTGGGCCGGGTCAAGGTGTTGGGCCAGAGATTGGATTGGATTAGTGTTAAAAAGGATCCGTTTGGTTTAATTTAACAACAAGGATCAAATATGCAATTTTAGTAAACTTGAAGGACTGATCTTTCCAATCTACCAAAGCTCTCACAAGGACTAAAACTGCCAAATGTGATTAGTACAAGGACCTATATTGATAATTTCCATTTTTGTAAATCCAGGGACCAAAACTGTCAAGTTTGAAACTTGAGGGACCAAACATGTAAATTCTCAAAAGTTTATCATAAGGACCATTTTTGTCATTTATAAATAGTACAAGGTTAATATTTGATAATTCTCATTTTTTTAATTAACCAAGGACTATATTTGCCAATTTTCAAAGTTTAGGGACTAAAGTTGTCAATTTGTAATTTTTAAACTTTAAAAGGTTTGTTTTGACAACTTTTGAATCTCATGGGCCTAAAATGATATTTTACAAGTTTTGATATACCAGGGACTGATTTTGACATATTTTCAAACTTGGGGGACTAAAACTGCCAATAATGCAAACTTGATATGTTTTTCACCAGATTTTGATGTTTTTGTATTTAAAACACATAAAACACTTGTTTGTGATATTTTTATCATTTTGATGTGTTTCTGAGTGTTTTCAGATGTTTTTGGCATTCTAACAGTATAAAAATGATGAGTATTTAGACACACATCAATCCCCCACACTAAGATATTGCTAGTCCCTAGCAATGATTTGAGAAAATTTAATGGATTTTATCTCTTTACCAAAAGCCATTACTTCTGGAGTAGCCAATTGTTTTGATTCAAGTAAGAATCTTGGCACAACGATAACCAAATGATTTTGAGCAAATCATAAGCTGTGAACGGATTTGATTTGTCTTTACCAGAAACCGTTTGCTTCTGGACTAGCCAACTCTTAGATAAATTATCAATATTATCTTTGGTGAGCCG
The DNA here is from genome assembly GCA_019973895.1 of Chrysanthemum seticuspe. Classification (NCBI taxonomy): domain Eukaryota; kingdom Viridiplantae; phylum Streptophyta; class Magnoliopsida; order Asterales; family Asteraceae; genus Chrysanthemum; species Chrysanthemum seticuspe. The sequence continues at coordinate 15,579,174 of BPTQ01000005.1, forward strand.
ATTACCAATTATGGATTTTCAACTGCCTTTACCACAAGCCATAAACTTGCGGGCTAGCCAACTTTTCACTAGTTTAAAGATATGGTGAGTTGAACACCATACAATTTTAGGCAAATTGCAAGCCATAAACGAATTTGAGATATCTTTACCAAGAGCCGTTTGCTCCTGGATTAGCCAATCCTTATGTGGGTTAGACATGGCGGACTGATTACCATTTGCTGAGTAAGTGAAAAACACTTACTCCAAAAAAAAAATTTGGCCAAAAACGGGGGAATTGGGTGGAATAATTACATGATGAAATTCGTGAGAATTCCCCCCCACACTTAGAAATGAATATTGCCCTCAATATTCAAAGTACCGGCGGTTATGCCGAAACATAGAACATTAAAGGGAAATACTACGGCCATTATTTTATTTTTGATATATACACATTTTTTTTTTTTTAATTTGTATATACAACAGTGTGGGGAAACTCCCCCACACTAGGGTGGTAGAAAGGGGATAAGAAGACAGAAACATGGGTGAAAACCCATATGGTGTGTGCTACAATTTTTGATTCCCGAGTCACTAGCTTGACTCGATCCCCGCATTCATTGGTTCATGGGGAATGTTTGTAGATCCGGGACAACCACAGGGGGGAATGTCCTCTCCAAAGTAATGCTTTAATCGATGACCATTTTCTTTAAAATTGGGACCATCAGGCTGAGATAACTCAATGGTGCCATAAGGATAAACCTTAGTAATGGTAAATGGACCAGACCAGCGGGACTTAAGCTTTCCCGAGAAAATCTTCAATCTAGAGTTGAAAAGAAGGACTCGATCACCAACGTTGAAAACGCGGTTCTTGATTTTAGAGTCATGAATCTTCTTTGTCTTTTGTTTGTAGATTAAAGAGTTCTCGTAAGCTTGATCACGGAGTTCATTTAGTTCATTCATTTGAACTTTTCTGTGATCACCGGCTGTCTGTATATCGAAGTTTGCATGTTTTAAGGCCCAGTAAGCCTTGTGCTCTAGTTCAATCGGAAGATGACATGCTTTTCCGTATACTAGCTTGTATGGAGTACACCCAATAGGTGTTTTGTAAGCTGTACGAAAAGCCCAGAGTGCGTTATCCAGTTTATCCGACCAGGATGCACGATTTTCACCTACTGTCCTTTCAAGGATTCTTTTAATACCACGATTTGAAACTTCCACCTGCCCACTTGTTTGGGGGTGGTATGCAGTAGATAGACGGTGGGTAACACCATACTTTTGCATGACACGATCAAATTGGTCATTACAAAAATGTGTACCACGATCACTGATTATAGCACGAGGAGTTCCAAACCTGGCAAAGAGAGATTTCAAAAATTTCACAACTACTCGGGCATCATTTGTAGGTAAAGCTTTTGCTTCAACCCATTTTGACAGATAGTCAACAGCCACGAGTATGTACTTGTTACCACGAGACGAAGGAAATGGCCCCATAAAATCAATACCACGAGACGAAGGAAATGGCCCCATATAGAGGTAATTCCCCCTGAAACATAAGGGATCTAGCCACATTAAGGAGATGCCTATGTTTCCTTTCTGCAATACCATTTTGTTGTGGTGTATAAACACAGGAGGTTTGATGTAAAATTCCTTTTCATGAAAGAAGTGTTGAAGTTTATTATTGACAAATTCTGTCCCATTATCACTTCTGAAAATCTTAACATTGTGTTCAAATTGATTTGATAGCATATGAGTAAAGTTAACAATGGAAACATAAACATCATCCTTCCACTTAAGCATATAAACCCACACTGCCCTAGAATAGTCATCAACTATGGTTAAAAAATATTTGTAACCATCTCTGCTAGTGACTTTATATGGTCCTCATACATCTAGATGAACAAGTTGACCAATTTTAGTTGATTTATGTTCACTTAGAGGGAATGGTTCCATGGTTTGTTTAGCTTTGTTGCAAGTATCACAAAGATGATCAGATTCAGATGAACTATCAAGTTTAAGAGTGGATTTAAGTATATGTAGGACTTGGTCAGAGGGATGACCAAGTCTTTGATGCCAGAGATTTCTAGAAACATGACAAACAGAAATGCAGTTATTAGAAGTAATCTTACATGTAGAATCAATATCAAACATATATAACCCATTGCATTGTTTACCAATCCCCACAATCCTTTTTTGATGTAAATCCTGTATATAGCAATTAGATTCATTAAACCCAACAAACATCTTATTGTCTCTAGCAATCTTATGAACAGACAGCAGACTGACATTGTACTCAGGAACAACCAGAACATCAAAAAGAGTTAGGTCATTATTGACCTTTAAGTCACCAATTTTAGTAATTAAGGCCTGAGTACCATTGGGATGTCCAACAGTTAGACCAAGATTTGAAATGTCAACAACATTAATTAAAAATTTGGCAGATACAATCATGTGCTGATTTGCACCAGAGTCAACAATCCAACCAAGGCTGATGTTTCCAGATAAGGTTTTTGTGTTGTTGTTAAAAAATTTGTTGAAGTTTATGTTAAACTTGACACTGCCATTAAAGAAAGTTCCTGAAAAATTTTTACCTGCCATGTTGGCATTAGCAGAAGACACATTGTTGTCATTAAGAAGACTCATAAGTCTGGAGAGCTGTTCGTTAGACAAAGAGACAGGGGAGTTGCTAGCTCTATTGTCAGTGATATGATTAGCATCAGTGGAAACATTGTTACTGCTGACAGGTTTAGCATTAAAATTCCTTTTGACATATCCAACAGGATAACCAACAAGATCATAACATCTATCAACAGTGTTACCATGTTTTTTGCAGTTAGTACATTTGAGATTCATGTTTGGTCCTCTGTTGTTTGAGCTGTTACCAGCATTAAAACCAGAACTTTTAAAATTATTGTTGTTAAATCCTTTTTTGTTATTAAAAAATTTTCCACCATCAGAAGTTTTTGCAGCAAAAGCCGTAGCATCGGGTTTAGCAGAGCTATTCCCAGATGAAACATTTCTGTGAGATTCTTCTCCAGAGACAACAGAGAAGGCAGTTTTGACATTAGGCAAAGGATCTCTGGTTAAAATATTGCTTCTGATGGGAACATAGGAGTCATCAAGACCCATAAGAAATTGCATTAACTTGATTAGCTGATTGTGTTTTTCAAAATGTTTTGCAGCCTCACAAGTGCAGGGAGGCAAGCTAATCATACAATCAAATTGTTTCCATAAAGAGTTAAGGTTGTTATAATAATCAGCAAGAGAGGACCCACTTGGACTAAGAGAGTTTATATTTTTATGCAAATTAAAAATAGCTGAACCATCAACCTTATCATAAGTATCTTTAAGATCATTCCACATTTCATAAGCAGTTTTAGCATAGATAGCACCAGCAAATAGTTCAAGGATGAGAGAGTTAAGAATCCAAGTAACCACAACAGAGTTAAAAGTATCCCATTGATTAGCAAGACTAGGGTTCGAATCATCTCTTATGCAAGTACCATCAATAAACCCTAACTTATTATGATTCCTTAAGGCAAAGGTCATGGCCATATTCCATATTTTATAATTTTCAGTTCCAGTGAGTTTGATAGAAATAATAGGAGTACCATTGGTGTTATTAGGGTGTAAATACAAAGCATCACCAAAGGATAACCTTTTCTCAGTGGAAGAACCACCACCACCAGTATTATCATCACCAACAGCCATAATGCAAACAATAAGACAGACAGATAACACAGACAGAGAATAACAACTAGAGCAGATAGACAGATAAAGAAATAAATAAGACTTTGTAATTAAGAAACAACAAGCACCAAGTCTGTGGACTGGGGTAAACCAGAGCAGGTATTCATACCACTCAAAGGTGGCAGATCAAGATGTTAGTCTACCCATTTGCACCCACAAAGACTTAAGTACTGTATGTTTGAAGAAGAGATTAGACTTAGACTTACAGAGCAATATGCAGCGGAAAGAACAAATCACAATTACCCTAGATTCACTTACTCTAGGGCTAGTTGTGAATAGAAAATAACCAGTGGTTATGCCAATAGCAATAACCCCAAACCACCAATTTGTTGCTGAAGAGATGTCCCCAAGTTTCTACGAAGAAACCCTTGGATGGTGAATCAATACTGATTATGAGCCTGAAGCTCTGATACCATGTACGAAAGTATCAGCAACACAAGATGAATAATAGAACCTTTATTCAAACCTAAGCCTCAATAGTCGGCTTAGATAAAATCAACAATAGTATCCAAAGTGTTACAAGGTTAGATTAATGTCAATGAGACAATAATCATACAAATACAAAGAGAAGACAAGATCAATGTAATGATCAGAAGGAAGAGAATGTGAGACAATGACTGCACACACAGTTGTCTCTAACCCTAGATTAAGAGACTTATTAAATAGGAGATAAAGATACACAGAGACCCCTCTAACGGCTATAAGTGACTCATTAGCAGAAATGAGAAAGCCTTCAGCAGAAATGAACATCTTGGAACTTTAAACCATTTATGCTTTGACCATGATCAACCCCTGTAATAAGCATGCACTGAACATAACTTGAAAGCCATTAACAATTGATAGAATGACATGTTTGCTACAGATTAATACCCCAAAATTTAACAAATAGCCTCAGAGATATTGCAATAAGCGCCAAGAGGACACCCTGATCGTACCAGATAAAAAGGGAACGGTTTGATAACAAACCGCCATGATTGCAGAACCTGAGTACGATTAATTATGGATAGAAAAACCGAAACCCTAAATTAAAAAGAGATAACCCTAATTTAGATCGATTACAAATTGTTGCAAGAAAACCGATCAATCAATTATAGGAGAAACTGATTGAAAATTAAAGGATATTTTAGTGTTTAGGAACGATTCCTCAAGATATGATAATCAAGGATTTGCACGCCACCTCTAAAAACACACAACCTAATAGAACCGATTGCAAACACAAAGGTAGAGAGGCGGTTCAGTCGGTTGATTTGGCCGAAAATAATAGTAGAAGCGGCGACCAAAAATCGCCCTTGGGAGAGAAAGTATTAAAAAAACATTGAAGTACAATTGACATGGGTGAATCCAACGTCTATGACTCTTTATGCGTTATTGAGTTTTTATTTTGCTTGAATTGCACATATATTGTTAACACTATTCAAAACTTTTTTAAGCTTGTTTTTATTCACTCTTAGTAAGAAAAGAAAAAAAAACATATATATTGGATATTTGTGGTATTTACTCTAATTTTTTATATCTTAAGATTTGCTTTATAGCTAATACTATTTGGTGAATCAAAATAGGAACTAATAATGCATTCATAGCGTTAGTTATAAATTCCAACGGTATTTGTTCATCCACCAATGTGGGATAAAGTTACAAAACCAATATATTCATTACATTTCAACCTTTTGTTTCAAGTGACTTAACCACCATATATATAGCCACACATACACAAATACCTCAGTTCACACATTCTGTCATTGTTTCTCTTTCTCATTATCGTTCTCCGACTCACCCCCGAGCCAACTCAATCCAAGCACTAGATTAGAGTTTTGGTGTAACAGATTTTGAGTCACCAGTGAAGCTACTATGACTATGCGTTATCAGGTTTGTATTTTGCTTGAATTGCACATATATTGTTGACACTGTTGAAAACTTTTATAAGGTGTTTCCATTCACTCTCGATAAGAAGATACATATTGGATATTACTATATTAGTGGTAATTACTCTAATATGTTTATATCTTTTTAGTCATTTCCTTCTTATTTACAATTAATTCCCTCTAGCTGCTTACCTTCACAAGCCAATGTGGGATGACAAAAAGTAGTAAGAGGTTTATTTATTCATGACATGCACTTTTTCCATACAGTTAGATATATCAAAGAAATTAAATTAACATGAGTTTATATCTATACTCTATACTATATAAAATGGAAAAAATGTCAAAGTGGAATGTGAAATATTGAAAGTTGAAATGTTGAAAGTTGAAAATAGTCAAATGAGAGAGAAATGTGAAACTTAAAATGATCAACTAATTATCTTAGCTAATTAAAAAAAACTTTAAAACACACAATTACTTCGGTTTATAACGTCTTCTAGACTTTCTTTTGTTACTACATTCTTAGTTGGCAGCTATAATTATGATGAATTAATTTTTTACGATATACTTTCTTACAGTAAATGCTAGCTTTCATTTATCATTTTGGTATATAACTCCTAGCAACATTTAGTTAATATCAGTTGATTCTTATCACAATCCCTACACAAAATTATCCACACTACTAAATAAAAAAGATGAGGTGATGATGAGCATGGGACATAATATGAGTTAGAAACTGATTCGAATGTTTCCGGAAGAATAAAAATACCCATATGACGGTGGTGAAAACTTGATAACGATAATGGTTTTAGTTTTGATGGGGTGATTTCAAGATAACAAGAGTGATGGATTACAACTAGAGGTGACAAAACGGGCGGGCACGGGCGGGCCGGGCGGGCACGGGCTAAACGGGCACGGGCCAAACGGGCACATATTATACAAATCGCTTAATAAAAGACTTAAAACGACGAAATAAATTCCCTAAACGTAATATCTTATTTATATTAAAAAAACTTAAATATATTATATAAAAAAATATTTTTTAAAGCGATCTACAAGTGAGAAAAAACAATATGCCCGTTAGTGCCCATTTAAGTTGTCAATGGGCTATATGTGCCCATTTAAAAAAAAGGAGGGGGCTAAATGTGCCCAAATCTTTTAAAAATTTGCCTATTTACCCATCTTTTTGCTTTTGGACACATTTTGCCACCTCTAATTACAACAATTTCCATATGAATCAGTGATCGAGATTGAAGCATTTGATGATTAATGCATAGCACATTTGTTTGCTTTGTCTAATTATTTATACTAATGAATACATATCTATATCTTTATCTTTATCTTTACTATATAAAATAAGAAAATATCAACAAGTCAATATTGAAAAAGTGAAATAGTGGAAAGTGCATAGCATGGGCAAAATTCATGTTTCTTTGGCAACTATTCTTGCATGTTAATTTTGCATGGAAAATATTTATTTTGATTTCAATGTATTTGTTGCATGATATCTTTGCATGGTAACTATTCAATTTTGACTTCAATGTATTTTCATTTTTCACACTGCGCTAACCATTTCATTGTTTCATGGGCGGGAAAATTGTTTTTTCAATATTTCGTATTTCACCTATATAAACATACTTAAACAAGTTTGTATTTCACAATAGGAAGGAAACAGAAATAATGGATATGCAAAATCAAAAGGATATTGATGATGATCTCGAGGTTACGAAACACTTACCACAATATCGCATATCGTTAATTGTATGCCGCTGGCAACCGATGCCGCTAGGCACGGGTACTCGCCTAATAGAAATACATATCTTCTTGTGCAATAAGCTAAATCCGAATTAAAATAATGGAAAACAGTAAAATCAGCCATAGATGTTTAAAAGTAAGGCTAAGAAACATTCATGAAATGCACGTATTAAGAAAATTTATAAGTAAATACATGTATTTGAAAAGACCCTTTCTAATTATAATGGTAAAACTAACAACATTATATTTTGACGAGAACGTTTCTAATTAATGGTAAAACTTATAAAAAAAAGTCTGTGAAATGCAAATATTAATGAAATTAAATACATGCATCTCTAAAGACTTTTAATTATAGCCTCATAATCGTATTCATATATTGCTCCAAAGTTTACATATTCATCAATGTGGGACAATTATAAAACTCATTCCACTTTCAAGCCTTCTTCAAGCTTTATTTTGAAAATGGCTTCATGACGACATCTCCAACCTCACAACCTTACTTACACAAATACAAAAAACGATGAACCGAGCCACAGCCGAATCAACTTGAACACATCACACTCACTCTGCAAATGGATTGGCGTCACATGTGACGTTACATACACCGCCACTTTTTCAGACACCAATGGCGGAGATAAGGGGAATTACAAAGGTCACGTGCCCCCTAGCGAAAAAAATTGTAGTATAAATTTTCAAAAATATTTGACTTTTTTTAAAAAAAATAATTTGCCCCTCTATGAAACAATTTATGGTGTATTTTCTAAAAATATTAAAATGTGCCCCTCGAGCAAAATTTTCTGGCTCCACCCTTGTCCGACACCATCCCACCAAACACCATCAAACTCACCAGTCACAATCCCTTAAATATATTAACCAAAAGCAACCATGAATCGTGACATACTTGGTCATATGAACAACAAGCCAAGTTTTCAAATAAGGTGATCATCATGAAACAATATATATAAAAATGATTAATGGCACTTCCCTTGCTATATGTCGAGTCGACCATGTCTTTCAAAAGGTAGAACATACATTTTACGAATTATGCAAGTGAGTTTAAAGATTTGCACTGCCATAAATCTTTTTAACATGTCTAATTACATTAAAGGCAAATAGAAACACTACTTACCAGTCGTAAATATGGATTTTTAGCTCTTCTAATGAGTCTTTCAATACCCATCACTATTTACGAGTCGTAAATATGGATTTTTGGCTATTCTAATGAGTTTTTTAGCTGCTACATAATGTGTACACTCATATCTTGAGTCACTTGTTCGGTTTGGACCATTATGCAGTTTGGTCTTATACTTCTTATAGTTTTTTATTTTATTTTTTTATTTTTATTTATTTATTTTATTTTTTTAAATATTTTATGTTATTGACTTATTGGGGACGTCTCTTGCTTGAATTGAACATGTATCTTGTAGAAATTATTAGAACCACTAAAAAACGTTTTCAAGATTATCGCGACTTCACGAAATTGAAATGTGCAAAATGGTATAGGCCTACTTAAGGCATGACCTACACAATTTTGTAGATGTGTAACTCGTCGGGATGTGAGATTTAATTGGCATTCATAGTCAAGTATTTCTCCTTTTAAGTCTTTTAATCATTATTTTAGACAACATTTGTTTTTGGAAATGGATTTTAGAGAAGTTTTGATGCGGTAAATGAAAATATCTTTTAACATGTATGAGTTTGAAAATTTACGGGTGTTTACACGGGCTACACGTAGGGGTAACTTCAATGTTAATAGTTTTCTTATTCAATAAGATAAATCCGATTGTCACTTTTGCCATATTATAAAAATTAGATTAACACAAGTAATGTAGAAATACATGAGCTAGATCCGAATAAAATTAGTATCTTTTGGCAGGTGTGAGTTTGAAAAGTTGTGATTGTTACACGTGTTAGTGCATAGGCACAACTTCAATGTTACTAGTTTTCTTATTCAAAAAGCTAGATTGTATTGTCACTTTTGCCATATCAAATAAATTAAATTAGAGTGAGTTTTTGCGAAAATACATAAGCTAGATCCAAATAAATTTAATGGAAAACTGTAAAATAAATCGTAAATGTTAAAAGGTAGACTTCAGGTAAACAAAAATGTAAAACAACAAAATAAACCAAAGATGTTTACAATTAAGATTATAAAGTAAATAAAAATATAAAACTAGTAATAATAACATGCTCATGTGAAACATGATAAAAAAAAACATACCACAACGCGCATATTAAGAATTTATTAGTCAATATGCGTATTTGGTGTATGTTTTGATTATAGGGTCATAATCCTATTCATATACTACTCCAAAGTTTGCATATTCATCGATGTGGGACAATTAAAAAATGAAAACTCATTCCACCTTCGAGCCTTCTTCAAGCTTATGTTTTATCGCTCTCTTCATCATCGTTACATTGCACCGAGGCACAACCGAATGAACTAAAATACATCAAACTCACTCTTTCGCATGGATTGGCGTCACATGTGAAGTCACCAACACCGCCACTATTTCCGACACCATCCCGACAAACACCATCAAACTCACCGGTCATATTACTCTAAGTATATTTATAAAAAAAAAGGAAACCATGAATCGTGACGTACCTGGTCATATGAAGAACCAACCAAATATTCAATAAAGTGATAATCATGAAAACAACATAGTGGCACTTTCGTTGCTATATGTTAAGTCAATATTGTCTTTTAAAAAGCAAAACATACATTCTAAGAAATATGGATCGTGGCTCTTCTAACGGGTTTTTCAATGCCCATAACATTCAAACAAATATGAATTTTATAGTCTAAACGCTCCCGTATAAATTAGTTCTATACGCACAAAAACTAGCATGAGAAATATATTTAGTACACTCTATTATATGTTATTGCAACTTTGCAAGCTTAATTTGTGCTCAAATACTATACTATTGACGTTCATTGTTCCTTCGTAATGGAAGTGAGAGTCCATCTTAGTTGATTAGAGCTGCCAAATCGACTTTAGCTTCATCGCGTGTTAAGCAACTATAGGTTGGGTGAAAGACTAGAGATTGAGGAGTGGTGTGATCATTTTCTTTAACTTAACATATGTTTAACGTTGATAACAGCAAAATGATGTTCTTCTTTATGTTTATTAACACCATTTCTTAACAGCTGTTATTATTAAATAAGAAACTAGCAAGGAGCTAGAAATTACAAAGTTACAAGATAAGGATTTTTAAGCCAATCTACCCACTAAAAGAGTTCTTACATCTATGCTTACACCAAAGAAAAGACATAGCACTACCTCGTCAAAAATTAACGCCTTCGAGGGACGATCCAGACCAAATAAACTCTTGTTACGAAAACTCCAAAGGTACCACCACATAACATAGCAAACTCCTTCAAGCATATTTTTATGCTTATACTGAAGTTGAGAATTCGAAAGCCACTCTTACCATTCCTCGTAAGAAGAAACTTCCAAAACATTAACATCCTACCAGCAAGAAATCTTACAGGAAACCTCTCTAGCTATATGACAAGTGAAGAAAATATGGCTAGTCGATTCCACTTCTTTATCACATATAAGGCATAAAATTGATTCAATATACATACCTCGTTTAGAAATATTCAATCTAGTAGGTAAGCTATCCAACCTTATTTTCTAAGCGAGAATATTAACTTTGATAGGCACGACATAAATCCAACGAGTCTTAGAAGAAACCACAGGTAAATTCCTATCATCAAACATCTTCCGAACAGAAGCAACCGAAAAATCTCCAGATCCTTATAAAGACCAAGACCACTTGTCCTTCATGTGGATAACATGTATGTTAGTTAAGAACTAATTGTAACATGTATTTTAACATGTATGTTAGTTAAGAACTAATTGTAACATGGACTTTTACTGTGCGCATTTTAACATGTATGTTAGTTAAGAACTAATTGTAACTTGTGCATAATATATATTTACGAATTTATAACATTGACATGTTGAAGTTTTATAGCCTCGGCATTTATAAATTTAGCAAACTACTCTTGTATAAACTTATAAAGGACAATAATTGAACATTTATTAGATTTTTTTCATAAAAGAGATAGGTGTGAATTACGTGGGTCGTACCTTTTTTTTCTTTCTTTTCATATACATTTTTGAAGCCGCCTCACATCCATATAAAAAAGCATTGAACGAAGATGCTATAAAAGCTAAATAAATTACACGACGTTTGGTTGCACTAAGAAATCACAACCGATGTAGGATTTGGAAGAAAGTAAATGCTGTTGAATAATATGAAGGATCTGTTTTGTCAAGTTTGAAAGTCTAAAGAAGTTAAAAGATTAAAAGGATAAAAGCAGAAGTTTGAGGGCTAAAGTGAAATATTGCTGAGTATATAATCTCTTAATATTGCTAGGGTTTCTGATTCACTCTCATTATCTCTGTATTCGGTTCTCTCACTAAGTTTCACATATTCTTTATCTTCCTTCTTGATATCTGTCTTGATATCATTGTTGATATCAGTTGGTTCTTTGTATCAAGATCAATCTCTTTTGATCTTGTTTAGTCTGAGTGTTGAGTGATATATGTAGTAAGGTTGCTGGTGTTTACCTAGTAGAGATCAGTCTTGTTTCTTTGTATCTGTATTGGTAAGCATCTAGTTGGGGACTTATCTTCTTAACTTTGTTATAATAAAATACACCAAAGGGGTGGTTGGCTGGGTGTACTTGTGAATTGTTGTGTGCTCTTGATCATTTTTACATGGTATCAGAGCACACGGTTCTGATCTGGTGGTTTTAAGATTCTAGGGTTTCGAAATTTTTTGGGGATTCTTGCAATTGGTGGTTGAATTGGTTAATTGAGGTTGTTTTCTTAACGGCCGTTGTTGATTTGTTCTGTTTGGGATTGGATCTGGTGATTTTGTGGGTTTCTTGGTTAGGGTTTTTTGAAACCCTAATTTGGTATTTTGGGGGTTTTCATCCTTGGTGGTTTCTTGTTGTTTCTTGGGCCTGTTCTTGATACAATCTTGCTAGACTCATTGAATCTGGTGGGTTTTGTATCTTTTTCCGCTGATATATCTCTGTAAGTACTTTGTTTCTCTTGAGATAACACAAATTTGGTTTAGAAGGTGCAAAAGGGACAGTTAACATCTTGATCTGCCAACCTAGATTGGTACGAATACCTGCTCTGACTGTTCCTAGTCTTTTGGCTGATTTGAGGTTATTCTTGGGTGTGAGTTGTAGTTTTTATAGATTGTTATTTCTGTTCTTTAGTTTCTTGTTGTGTCTAAGTCGAAGGAGGATAGGTTTTGGGCAGTCTTGGAAGTTGGTTGTGTTGATTTGTTCTGGTTATTTGTTAGTATTGCTGTTATTGCTTGTTGCTTATTGTTTCTGTTTTGTTTTACTGTTTGTTCTTGTTGATTGGTTATTATGGCTATTGAAGATGAGCCTAGTGGTAGTAATATTCAAGTGTTAATTAGTAATCTAGATGCAGGTAATCCTCTTCATATTCAAACTAATGATAATAGTGGAACTGCTCTTATTCGATTTAAACTGCTTGGAACTGAAAATTATAGAATTTGGTTTGGTGCTATGAAATTGGCTTTGCAAGCTAGAAATAAGTATAGCTTTGTTGATGGTACTTGTCTTAAGGAATCATTTGTTACTAGTAATGTCTTGTCTGCTCAATGGGATAGATGCAATGCTATTGTCTTAACTTGGATTATGAATTCTGTGTCTCATGATGTTTATATGGGATTGGTTTATTCTGAAAATGCTGCTTCTGTTTGGCAAGAATTGAAAGAAACATATGATAAGGTTGATGGGTCTGTTATATACAATTTGTTGCAAAAGATTAACTCTGTGAAACAAGGTGGTAGTTCTGTTGCTGATTACTATCATAGGCTAAATTCTTTATGGAGAGAATTTGATTCTCTAACTAAGTTGCCTAAATGTGTGTGTGAACATAAATGTGCTTGTGAAGCTAGTACTGAGTTAGTTTTGCATCAGCAGTTAATGAAACTGATGCAATTTCTTATGGGTCTTGATGATTGCTATCAACCTGTTAGAACTGCTTTATTAACCAGAGATCCTTTACCTGAGGTTAAAGATGCTTATGCTGTTGTGTCTAGGGAGGAGTCTCACAGAGGGATTCCTGAGTCCTCTAGTGTTTCTGAGTCTAAACTTAATGCATCTTCTTTTGCTGCTAAATCATTTAATAACACTAGAAGAATGTATAATAACAGTAACAACACTAGAGGAACTAATTCCAATTCTAATACTGCTAATAGAGGTCCTAATCCTAATCTGAATTGTAAAAACTGTGGTAAGATTGGACATACTATTGAAAGATGCTATGAACTCATTGGTTTTCCACCTGGTTTTGTTAAGAGTAATAATCCAGTTAAACAAAATGGTTTTAGACAAGGTTATAATGCTAATGCTGATAATAAGATGTCTGAAAAATCTTCTACTACTCCATCTGCAAATATTTCTTCTGGTTTTACTTCTGAGCAGATGAAGAAACTCTTGTCTTTGATCAATGATAGTTCTACAGGAAGCATACATGCCAATATGGCAGGTAGGGCTTCATTCTTTAATGGAAATGTTTGGTTTAATATTAATTTTTCTAAATATTTCTTTGGGAATTCTAGTCTTTCTGTTAAAACTATATCTTTGGGTTGGATTATAGACTCAGGTGCTAATCAGCACTTGACTGTTTCTACTGTTGGTATGTTTAATATTGTGGACATTTCTAGTCTTAAGATTACTGTTGGACATCCCAATGGTACTCTTGCTACTATAAGTCATGTTGTAAATTTAAAATTAACTAATAATGTGACTCTTTATGATGTTTTAGTGGTTCCTGGTTACTGTGTGAGTCTTTTGTCTGTTAACAAACTGATTAGAGACAGTAAAATGGTTGTTGGTTTTGATGAAGATACTTGTTATATTCAGGATTTGAAAAGGGAGAAAGTTCTGGGGACTGGTAGTCAGTCTGATGGATTATATTTGTTTGATATGCAGTCTGATAATACTTTGGGTAAGTGTAATATGATCATGTCTTATAATGTTTCTAAGCTTGTTTGGCATAATAGACTGGGTCATCCTGCTGATCCAGTCTTATCTGTTCTTCAGAAGGATCTTGGTATATCCAAGAATTCTTCTATCTCTGTTTGTGAAATCTGTCATAGGGCTAAGCAAACTAGGGAACCTTTCCCTTTGTCTGATCATAAGTCTAAGAATCTTGGTGAACTTGTTCATTTTGACTTATGGGGTCCTTACAGAGTAACAAGTAGAGAAGGATATAAGTATTTTCTCACTATTGTTGATGATTATTCTAGAGCTGTGTGGACTTACTTGATTAAAACTAAAGATGAGGTGTTTGATGTATTCTGTTCTTTTATACACTTAATTTCTAATCAATTTGATGTTAAAATCAAAACTGTTAGATCTGATAATGGCACTGAATTTGTAAACAAGAAAATGAGTGGAATGTTTTCTGATCTTGGTATAATACAGCAAACATCTTGTCCTCATACACCTCAGCAAAATGGGATTGCTGAGAGGAAACATACACACCTGCTCAATGTAGCTAGGAGTCTTATGTTTCAAGGGGGGATTCCTTTGTGTTTTTGGTCTGATTGTGTTCTAACTGCTGTATATCTTATAAACAGGCTGCCATCTTCTGTTCTAAATGGTAAATGTCCCTATGAGTTGTTGTATAAAACTAAACCTAATCTTTCCCATTTGAGGTCTTTTGGTTGTCTTTGTTTTGCTACTATTTTGAATAATCATGATAAGTTGTCTTATAGGTCTGAAAAATGTGTTCTCATTGGTTTTTCATCTACTAAGAAAGCTTATAAACTTTTGAGTTTAGATACAAGGAATGTGTTTTTTGCAAGAGATGTGAGATTTTATGAAAATGTTTTTCCTTTAAAAATGAAAACCTGTGATTCAACTGATACAAATAGTGTAAATGAGGTTGAACACTTGAAGTTTTTTTATAGGCAAAAGTCTCAAAGTCCCAATGATGAAGGGGAAGATGCACCAGTTGAGGATGGTAGTTTGCCATCTTCACATGATGCTAGTGATAATGAAATAGATACTACTTATATGCATCATGAAGATTGGCATTCTGCAACCCATTTTGGTGACCAACACTGGTCTGAGGGCAATACAAATCTTGAAAATACTGGTTTAGTTTTTACTGAGTCTGAAAATGTAAATGAAGATGTGCAGACACCTGTATTAAGAAGGTCTAGTAGAGAGTCTAAAACTCCTATTAGGTTTAATGACTATGTGATGCACTCTAAAGTCAGATATGGAATAGAAAAGTATGTGAGCTATGCTAATTTGAGTAGGACCAATATGTGTTTTGCTTCTACTTTAAATAAATCTGTTGAGCCTAAAAGTTATGAAGAAGCAGTTAAATGTCCTTATTGGTCTGAAGCTATGAATAATGAAATTGAAGCTTTAAATAGAAATAATACCTGGACTGAATGTAAGTTACCTGTTGGTAGACATGCTATTGGATATAAATGGATATGGAAAATCAAATATAAGTCTACAGGGGAAGTTGATAGATATAAAGCCAGATTAGTAGCTAAAGGTTATAATCAAAGAGAAGGATTTGATTATGATGAAACCTTTAGTCCTGTTGTGAAAATGGTTTCTGTCAGATGTCTGATAAGTATTGCTGTTAGTAGAAATTGGCCTTTATATCAGTTAGATGTTAATAATGCTTTTTTATATGGTGATCTTGATGAAGATGTTTATATGCAATTACCTAAAGGTTTTAATGATGGATGATTCTAAAGTATGCAAACTTAATAAATCTTTATATGGGCTTAAGCAAGCTCCTAGGCAATGGAATGCTAAGCTTACTAATGCACTGGTAGAACATGGTTTTGAACAGAGTAAATTTGATTATTCTTTGTTTGTGAAACAAAAAGGGTCTGTGTTTGTTGCTTTGCTTGTATATGTTGATGATATTGTTATAACTGGTAATGATGAGAAAGAAATCAATAACTTCAAAAAGTTTTTGAGTTCTAAATTTATGATTAAAGATTTGGGAGAATTGAAATACTTTCTTGGAATAGAAGTGTTAAAAAATGATAAGGGTATTTGCATGACACAGAGAAAGTATTGTTTGGAGTTGTTATATGAATATGGGTTACTTGCAGCTAAGCCTGTTGATACTCCCTTACCTGAAAACTCTATTTTAAGTTGTGTTGAAACTGATAAGGATAAAGTGTTGAACAATGTTAATAACTATCAGAAGTTGGTTGGTAAATTGATATACTTAACTAATACCAGGCCTGATATTAGTTATGCTGTTCACTGTTTGAGTCAACATATGCATAAACCTTTACAATCTCATCTAAAAGCTGCTTTAAGGGTTTTGAAGTATTTGAAAGGGTCTCCAGGTTCAGGTTTACAGTTTAATAAGGAATCTAATCTTAAGCTTAAAGCTTATGCTGATTCTGATTGGGCTAAATGTCCTCTAACTAGAAAATCTGTAACTGGTTTTTGTGTATTCTTGGGAAATTCTCTTATATCTTGGAAAAGTAAAAAACAAGCTACTTTGTCTAGGAGTTCAGCTGAGGCTGAATATAGAAGCATGGCTTCTACTACCTGTGAAGTGATATGGTTAAGTAACTTGTTGCATAGTCTTGGTCTTAAAGGGTTGTTGCCTGTGGAGATATTATGTGATAATAGTGCTGCAATTCAGATTGCAGCCAATCCAGTTTTTCATGAAAGAACAAAACATTTTGAGTTGGATGCACATCTGGTTAGAGAAAAAGTTTCTACTGGTGTAATAAAAACAGTTAAGATTCACACAGATGTTCAGGTGGCAGACATTTTTACTAAATGTCTTGGTCAAAGACAGCATACTTTATTTTGCAAAAATCTTGGTATGTTGGATTTGTTTGCAGGTAGTAATAACTGTGAAAAAAGTTGCAGTCAAGATGTAGATGAAAGCAGTGTTCAAGGTGAAGACTTGTCAACTTGAGGAGGGGTGTTGAATAATATGAAGGATCTGTTTTGTCAAGTTTGAAAGTCTAAAGAAGTTAAAAGATTAAAAGGATAAAAGCAGAAGTTTGAGGGCTAAAGTGAAATATTGCTGAGTATATAATCTCTTAATATTGCTAGGGTTTCTGATTCACTCTCATTATCTCTGTATTCGGTTCTCTCACTAAGTTTCACATATTCTTTATCTTCCTTCTTGATATCTGTCTTGATATCATTGTTGATATCAGTTGGTTCTTTGTATCAAGATCAATCTCTTTTGATCTTGTTTACTCTGAGTGTTGAGTGATATATGTAGTAAGGTTGCTGGTGTCTACCTAGTAGAGATCAGTCTTGTTTCTTTGTATCTGTATTGGTAAGCATCCAGTTGGGGACTTATCTTCTTAACTTTGTTATAATAAAATACACCAAAGGAGTGGTTGGCTGGGTGTACTTGTGAATTGTTGTGTGCTCTTGATCATTTTTACAAACGCGAATGGGTATAGAAATTTAGATATGTATTCACCTAAAATTTGGTATTACTTAACTTCAGGGGCATCGACCTTTAAACAAGCATATTGAAACACTGTGTGTGTGAAACATATATGTCAAATCAACGGGAACAAGACAATAATTTATTCCCCTTTAGGGTATATCACCATGTCATAAGGTTCATCTTCACCCATTATCTATACTACTTATAATGCACGAAGGCAACTCACTCTTAATTTTAATACGAACAAGAAATTAAGCATGGTTTACAACACTTTACTGCACTCAATTTTCAGAATTACAACAAAGTAAGCATATTGTACAACAAAATAAAGCGTGATGTCATTTTAAAACTAAAATTTTATCAAAAAACATTAATGCTATTAAAAACACCCTTTCACCAAATATTACAACCATTTAAGCACAATGTACAATAGCTTCAACAAATTTTCAGATTTACAACAAAATAAGCATAGTGCACAACAAAATAAGCATGATGTAATTTTCAGACTTACAAAATTAATGCTATTAAAGTGGTCAATGTTATTAATGACTATAATGACTACTACTTACAAGAAAAGAAACATAGTGTAAAACACTTTAATGCACATAATTTTCAGACGTACAAGACAAGAAGCATAGTGTACAACAAAACATCACATTAAAGCTATTTAATGTAGTCAATTATTTAACTGGTCAATAAATACAATTAATACAGTTATTAAAACACCCCTTACATAAGATATAAAAATTATCAAGCATATTGTACAACCAAATTAAACACAATTTCTGCATTAAATTTCGCTAACACAAATAATAAAGCACGTTATAGATTTATTCAAGCTCGAACGGGCAACGGGCCAAATGGGCTTGAGACCGAACTGGCGCGGACCAAACGGGCTCGAGCCCGAGCAGACACGGGCCAACGGGTTTGAGCCCGAATGGGCACGGGCTAAACGAAATTCTTGATATCCGTAAATTTATTGTTAAACATAATAAACTAAAATACACTATTCATCGAATTTTTTTATTTCATGGTAACTGGCGCTGCAACGCGCGTGTACCCTGCTAGTTATGTACAATGGCCCAACATTAGTAATCCTAATAATATATGTTTCGCATCAAGCCCAATATAAACATTTCTTTTATTTATTTTTTTGGTAAAAGGCATTCCACCCGGTAAAATATATTACTCCAAAAAAATGTTTAAGTACCGGGTGGAATGCCCTTTACCAAAGAAATAATTGTCTTAATGTCACTTTTAACCAATCAAAAAAAATTGTTCTTTATTTCATTTGTAATGTCTCAAAATAATTGTCTTAATGTCACTTTTAACCAATCAAAAGCCTTAAAATATATAAAGATAAAATCTTGTCGGTTGAAGATTACTACTAATAGAAAGAACTTGTCGTTAAAAATAATTAGTGAAACTGTAGGCAAACAAGTCTTAGCATCATTTATGTTTTTTAAACTCACTATGTACAATGACTGGTCACAACAAGATTTGCACACATGAGATTTATAATTATGGAATATAGTATTTGCTCATCCACCGAATGGTGATAAACTAACAAAACCAACAAACACATTTCCTTCTTCAAACTTTTGTTTCAAGTGATTTAGCATCACATTCACAAACATCTCATTTCACTCATAATGTCATTGTTCCTTTTCACCTAGCTAACTCAATCCAAACAACGTATTAGATTAACACAAGTAATGTAGAAATACATAAGCTAGATCCGAATAAAATTAATAAAAAATAGTATAAAAACCGAATATGTTTAAAAGTAAGACTATAAATATAATATCTTTCGGAGAAGTTTTGACGCGGTGAAATAAGTTAGTATCTTTTAGCAGGTGTGAGTTTGAAAAGTTGTGATTGTTACACGTGTTAGTGCATAGGCACAACTTCAATGTTACTAGTTTTCTTATTCAAAAAGCTAGAATGTATTGTAACTTTTGCCATATCAAAGAAATTAAATTAGCAAGTTTGGGAAGGTCGTCCATCCGTCTCAACTTAGTCTCGAGGATGGTGACATCTCTGTGGGATTATTGGGGATCCTTGTTGGTGATGGTAAGAAAATCAATGATTCAGTGAATCTTAGATGGACAAATAAGATTTTCAAGGCATGGATATCGGAGGTTGAAGGGAACTGGGAACCAGAGTGCATTGGATCGGTGGGCAAATGGGAGGTGGAAATGACTGTTGCACCTGATGATAGTCATGGCGAAAACACACCGGAAAGGGTGCAGGTCTCAAAGTCGGAAGCCGATAAGGTGGAAAACGAAGCGTTGGAAGACATATTGGAAGAAGGAGAATTGTGTGAGCCTATGCATGGGGAAGTGGGAGATAGTAATAATTTGCATGGGAATTCCAATGGTATGTTTAATGAGAATGTGGGCAGTATGTCGGGTAATGAGGTGGAACCCGAAAAGATAATTAATACCACCCAAGTCTTTAAAGCTTCAAGTGTTAATGGGCTTAAGTCCAAAAGGAGGCCCAAGATAACTAGCAAGAAAAGGAATCAAAGGGTTCAGGCTTTTTCCTCTAGTCCTGTGGAGACAAACAGACCCAAGAAAAGAAGTAGACAAGAGGAGTATGACCCCTTTGACTTAGACAGATTCATTGGCATTATCCATAACGAAGGGCTGGAAGTGGGTGATAAGGAAAACCAGTCGGTTGATATTGAGGGTCAATGTGAAGAGGATGGTTCTTTTGATCTTAACAAAGAGGTGCCTGACCCCGAGTGTTTGGTGGTTAAAGATTTTGATGGGGGCGGTGGAGAGGAGGCAAAGGAGCAAGGGGTCAAGGATGGTGTTTCCTTGGACAAGGAAGTGGAAGATACGATCAGAATTGGCGCTATCTTGGGCGTTGAATTGGCTAACCATGATGGATTGGTAAGGACCTCTATTGTGAACGAAGGTAACAATGTGTTGAAAGTATGAATTTTCTTTCAATTAATGTTAGAGGGCTTGGGGGTTTAGAAAAGGTTCCTTGGCTTAACAAATTGAAGAGAGAAAATGGGGTTGATTTCTTGGTGATTCAAGAAACCAAAGCAGAGGACTTGTCGAACTTTGATGGGAAGAGTATTTGGGGTAATAAAAATTACGGTTTGGAGTTTGTGGGTTCTGTAGGTCAGTCAGGGGGTCTTTTGAGTATGTGGGATAAGAGCCGGTTTTCGGTGAGCTCCTCGTTAAAGACTCGTAATTTCTTGCTTCTGTCGGGGCGTTTGAAGGGCAATAATGAAGTCATCAACATTATTAATGGTTACGCCCCTCAAAGTGTCCCGGCTAAGCAAGCGTTGTGGGATTCCATAAAAGCGGTGGTTTTATCCATAGAGGGCATGTGGGTTGTTTTAGGGGATTTTAACGTTGTCCGGTTCCCGGAGGAAAGATTAGGGTCGGTTTTCAAAAACTCATGTGCTATGAATTTCAATTCGTTTATCCAAAATGATGGATTGATGGAGTACTCTATGAAAGGTAAGAAGTTTACTTGTACTCGGGAATTGGGGAGGAAATTGAGTAAGATCAATAGAGTGTTGGTTTGCAATAACTTCTTTTCGAAGTGGCCGGAAGCTTGCTTGAGAGCTTTGTCGGGTCCTCACTCCGACCACTGCCCCATTCTGTTGACCACGGTCTCTAAAAACTTTCGACCTAAACCTTTTAGAGTTTTTAACTCTTGGTTCTCGAAAGATGGATTCGAAGAAGCGGTGTGTTCGGCGGCTAAGGTTGTTGGTATTGTAGCCCCCCCGGATGTTGTTTTAAAGAAGAAGTTTGGTCAGATTAGGGATAGTATTATAAGGTGGAAGGAGCAAATACTGTTTTAAAAAACACACCAACGCGCATATTAAGAATTTATCAGTCAATATGCGTATTTGGTATATTTTTTGATTATAGGGTCATAATCCTATTCATATACTACTCCAAAGTTTGCATATTCATCGATGTGGGACTATTAAAAAATCAAAACTCATTCCACCTTCAAGCCTTCTTCTAGCTTATGTTTTATCGCTCTCTTCATCATCGTTACATTGCACCGAGCCACAACCGAATGAACTAAAATACATCAAACTCACTCTTTCGCATGGATTGGCGTCACATGTGAAGTCACCAACACCGCCACTATTTCCGACACCATCCCGACAAACACCATCAAACTCACCGGTCATATTACTCTGAGTATATTTATAAAAAAGAAAAAGAAAAAAGGAAACCATGAATCGTGACGTACCGTCATATGAAGAACCAGCCAAATATTCAATAAAGTGATAATCATGAAAACAACATAGTGGCACTTTCGTTGCTATATGTTGAGTCAATATTGTCTTTTAAAAAGCAAAACATACATTCTAAGAAATATGGATCGTGGCTCTTCTAACGGGTTTTTCAATGTCGATAACATTCAAACAAATATGAATTTTATTGTCTAAACGCTCCCGTATAAATTAGTTCTATACGCACAAAAACTAGCATGAGAAATATATTTAGTACACTCTATTATATGTTATTGCAAGCTTAATTTGTGCTCAAATACTAAAGTATTGACGTTCATTGTTCCTTCGTAATGGAAGTGAGAGTCCATCTTAGTTGATTAGAGCTGCCAAATCGACTTTAGCTTCATCGCGTGTTAAGCAACTATAGGTTGGGTGAAAGACTAGAGATTGAGGAGTGGTGTGATCATTTTATTTAGCTTAACATATGTTTAACGTTGATAACAGCAAAATGATGTTCTTCTTTTATGTTTATTGATGAGTGTCTAAATACTCATCATTTTTGTACTATCTAGACTGCAAAAACATCTGAAAACACTTAGAAATACATCAAAATGATGAAAATATCACAAACAAGTGTTTTATGTGTTTTAAATGCAAAAACATCAAAATATGATGAAAAACGTATTAAGTTTGCATAATTGGCAGTTTTAGTCCCCCAAGTTTCAAAAGTTGTCAAAATTAGTCCCTGGTAATTCAAAAACTTTTAAAATGTCATTTAAGGTCCATGAGATTCAAAAGTTGTCAAAATAAACCCTTCAAAGTTTAAAATTTACAATATGACAACTTTAGTCCCTGAACTTTGAAAAATGTCAAATATAGTCCTTGGTTAATTTAAAAAGTGAAAATTATCAAATATTAACCTTGTACTATTTATAAATGGCAATATTGGTCCTTATGATAAACTTTTGGAAAATTACAAGTTTAACCCTTCAAGTTTCAGAAAATTACATAATAGGTCCTTAAGGTTTAAAAATGGAAAAATATTCATATATGGTCCTTGTACTAACCATATTTGGCAGGTTTGGCCCCTAGAAGAAACTTTTGGAAGCTTGTCACTTCAGGTCCCTCAAGTTACTGAAATTACAAATTGGTCCTTGGGCTTTATATACAAACCGGACCCTATTATTATTATTATTATTACCCAAACAAACCAAACCCCAGGCCCAACACACCAGCCCAAACCCCACCCTTTGTAAATAAATAAAACAGACACCCTGTACCCCCGTTTTCCTCTTCTTCTTCCACCTTCCTCCCCCTCCACCTGTAACTTTCCACCTCAACCCTTCCAGCTCACCCCTAATCCTACCCACTCTCCACCACCTCTGCAAAACCTAAACACGCCACAATTAATGCATTTCCCACCCCATTTTCACTGCAATACCACTCCTACCCACGGTTTTGAGCAAAACCACCCCAACTTGGTCTAAACTTCACCAAACGTGTCCCTCCACCTCATGCTACATCCCAAGAATCCTTAATTAGTCTCAAACCGCCTCATATCCACGTGGCTCATTTTGGCGCCAAAACTGATTTAAACGGACAAGATGAGTTTGACTCAATCAATGGCTGTGAAACAATGTGGGAAAGTATCTGGAAGCTAGTGGGATGCAAAAGAGTGATAAATACAGAAGAAAGGAGAAGAAGAGAATCATCATAATTTTAATCTTAGTTTATAATCACAGTAGACTAATTAACTAGTTGTCACTAGTAGTGTAATCTTTCAATTCTGTTTCTTAAGTGTTGTTTAACTTTGATAAAGTGTAATTAACAACTTTGTTCTATCATATCAATCTATCTTTACATTTTCAGTCATTTCAATTTTGTCCCATTTTCAATTCAAGTTATTCAAATTCTGTGAACGATTGTTGTTTAAAAGATCTCTTAAACACTACTTAGCTCTTAGTCAGCTATTGCAAGATTTCGGATTCAGTTAACCATCAATAATTCATAAAAAAAGAAAAATACCAAAAAGAAATCAAGTAATTAGGATATAATTTAGAAAGAATCTGTGAAGAAGCTTGGAGCAAAGTGTATTCTGGATTGCTTTGGTAATAGTGCTTAGTGGTAAGCTATAGGAAAGGTTCTTTGATCTTGGTTCTCAGTTGTGGCATAAACTCAAGTTGTAAGTATATTTCTTGATTTTTGGCATAACCTGTTCTTGTTCTTATCTTAGTATAAATTCTCTTGATTCATGCTTAGTTGATGTTTGTTAGTGATATTATAACTTAAAATTAGTAGGTTGTTAGTTGAAAATCTTAGTTGATAATAATTTTAGTTAGACAGTCAAAATTAGCTTAGTAGTGATTCATAGTTATAAGTTGTTGTTTACTGTGTAATTGTGTTTATCTGATCTTAGTTCATCATAGTCAAGTGTTAGAATTCAGTTTCATGGTTTAAATCATTATTGAGTAACACTAATCACAAAAAAAACAGTCCTTTCTAGGGTGTTTGGATCAAGCTGCCATAGTGAGTTTATGCATGTTATTATGCTTTATTCTTGATACTGTATGTTTGTTTAGGTTTATATAGTTCATAATAGTCATAATAAATAGGTCTCATTAGTATAAAAGTCAAAATAGAACTCAATTCCATCTAGTTTGTAATCAGTTAAGTGATTCAGTCTCATATTCCACATATTAGCTTAGAATCTGATAACCTAGCTTAATTTCATCTTAGTATAGCTTAATACAACATAATCAATCAGTAAATTAGGATCAAAGCTCACTTAAGTCAAACTTGTTTACAATTAAAAAAGTCAAAATTTCAGAATAAGTGGTTTTTGAATAAAATGAATAATTTTATATAGGATTCATTACTAAGTTTTAGCTCAAATCCTTTTGGGATAGTAATATTTAACTGCTTAACTAAATTAGAAAAATAGTAGCTCTCTCCCACTTAGCTTATAAAGTCCTTATTCAGTAGCTTCTTTTGAGCACCCTTTCTGAAAAATGCCCTGCACCACCACAACAGTGGGCATCACCACCACTTTGGTGGGTCCCACATGCCACACCAGTGGACCCCACTGGTGGTTCTTGGTTCCATATCACTCACAACCCAGCTGACTATCAATTTCAATAAAGGTTTTGAGCTTAAGCTCTGTGGACCCCACTCTTAGATCAGTCCCAATGTTGTCCCATTTCTGAATAAAGCTAGTTCTTGTTTTGCTTAAATTTTGGCTTGCTTTTCAGAAGTTTAGGATGGTTGGAATAGGTTAGTATTTAGTTATTATAGCATAACCTAGCTTCTGTGTTTATTTGGTGGTCATTTGTGGATTTTAGCTTATTTTAAATTGCTTATTTATAAGCAGTTACACTGCAGCTTATTATTCCTCCACATAAGCATATGTTTTTATATTTTTTATAAACTTAGAATAATATTTTAGCATTTTCCTGAATTTTTCAGATTTTTCCATCACTGTTTTCTATTTTTCTTTATTTAAAATAGTTTTTAAGTCTTTTTAAATAGCTTTTAATGCAAATAAATCAGAAAAAGCTTAAAAAAATATGTTTTCAATTTTCCTAGATTAAGATAAATATAAAAGTCATAAAAAGTATTTTTCCATAATTTTCTTGGTTTAAATAGTATTTTCTAGCATTTTAATTAGTTTTAAATAGTATTAAATTAATAATAAATACATAAAAAGTCTTAAAAAATATATTTTCAGTTTTAAAATAAGTTTTATCATAATTTAGATTTTTCTAAGTTATAATTTTATTTTTCTAGGTTAATTTTGTAATTTCTTATATTTTAGTACATTTTAAATACTTAATAAATAGTTTTTAATTAATGATAGTTAAATAAATAGTTGTAAAAATAATTTTCTTTTTCTAATAATTTTCTTTTATTATTAGGATTGTAAAAATATCATTTTCATATTTGTAGGCCTTTTATTTCTTTAAAACTCACGTTTTATTTTGTACGTTTACGTAATTTTATTTAAACGTACGTTTTAGGTTTTAAACGTTCATCATTTTAAAATAGTGATAGCGTTTATTTAATATATTTTATCTTTTTAATTTCTTTTAATTTGCATTTAAGTCGCTGTAATTTATAAAACTTTTCTTTAGGTATAAATATTTCAAAATCCTTTCTAATCACTATCCTTAGTGATTATTCGACATCTGAAGTTGTTTAACACCAATTCATCCTCCGTGGGACTTAACGACCCAGGAATCCCCTATATTCCTCTGATCTAAATTGCATTTGGTGTGTGAACTGTTTTGAGTTTCTTACGGTTGGTCATTCACAAGTGGCTAGCTTGCGTAAGATAACTTGACGGTTTTGCACCAATCATTTATTAACACCATTTTCTTAACAGCTGTTATTATTAAATAAGAAACTAGCAAGGAGCTAGAAATTACAAAGTTACAAGATAAGGATTTTTAAGATAATCTACCCTCTAAAAGAGTTCTTACATCTATGCTTACACCAAAGAAAAGACATAGCACTACCTCGTCAAAAATTAACGCCTTCGAGGGACGATCCAGACCAAATAAACTCTTGTTACGAAAACTCCAAAGGCACCACCACATAACATAGCAAACTCCTTCAAGCATATTTTTATGCTTATACTGAAGTTGAGAATTCGAAAGCCACTCTTACCATTCCTCGTAAGAAGAAACTTCCAAAACATTAACATCCCACCAGCAAGAAATCTTACAAAAAACCTCTCTAGCTATATGACAAGTGAATTACATTTATGAACTAAAGCCGGAAATAAATTAGATTTGGAACAAAAATTAGTGTTGAACCATTATTGTGAGGATAGAAACCAACAAATGTAAGTTATTTCCTTTATACACCGGAAAATGTATAACTATGAAGCACAAGTTTACTGATACATCCCTTAGATTTTTACCGTCTCGATCTTAAGTTATATTTATCATCCATTTGTCACTTTGCCACAGTTAGATATCAAAGAAATTAAACTTAAGTTTTGTAGAATTGCTTGTTTGCTTAATTAATAAGCTAGTCTCAAAAAAAATAAACGGGGAGCATTAAAATAAATGGAAGATAAAAGTAACACTATAAAGAAAATAAAAAAATAACAGTTTAACACATTAAAAAAGAACCATTCAACAAGGGAGGTGATTTGCACACTCTCAAAAGATTGGGACACTCAAATTTTGAGTGTTTGGACATTTATACCCTTACAGGATAAACATAGCTAAAAATAATGTGAGGGTATAAATGTCCAAACACTTAAAATTTAAGCCTCATAATCTTAGTGATATATTGATCCAAAGTCGTCAACTTATTATCGATGTGGGAGAATTACAAAGCCAAAATTCATTCCAACCCTTCGAGCCTTGACGTGTCATTACCGTCATGACTCTCCTCAGCATCCCCACGTACACTGCACCGCGAGTCACAAGCGAGCCATCTCACTCCAAACGCCCACTCCTCACTACCCTCCCGATCTCCAACGTATCAAGTGGAACACATCACACTCATTCTGCGTATGGACCGGCCTCACATGTGACGTCACCAATACCATTGGAAACTTAACTCAGCTTAGGGTACTGTCATTACACCCCAATAAACTAACTGGAAACATTCCTAATAAATTAAAAAACTTTAAGTTATACTTGCAGAATAATTTGTTGAGTAGCGAGTCTCTTGTTACCAAACATTCTGATGATCGAGTTCTAAAAGTTAGGGTACTGTCATTATACATGTGTTAATTTCTTTAAACAAGAGCTATGGTAAAAGTTCCTTGAATCAACAATAACGGTTAGAATCTGAAATGTCATTTGCTCATGTTAATTAAGGATTAGTTTTTCACGAGTGAAAAAGGGATGCACATTTGAGTTTAGATGTCAGAGCTAGAAATTATTAATCAATTCGATCCTGTAACTTTGTTACGTGTGAAAATAGGGCCATTTGGATTATCGTAAACAGGCACTGCCCTGGACGTGGGCATTCGCGGAGCCATAACAACAGTGATAGTAATCGATAATGACACTTGTTTTCTTGCAGTCCATTTTGTGCATCGCCTAAGTTAGTGCCAAACTCAAAAAGGTGGTTTACAAATTTATGTTTACAAATTATAACATTGACATGTCGTAGTTTTATACCCTCGACATTAATAAATTTAGCAAACTACTCTTACATTATAAAGGTCAATAATTGAACTTTTTTTTTTTTTTTTTTTTTTTTTAAACAAAAATAAGTGTAAAGTACGTGGGTCGTACCTTTTTCTTCTTCCACAAACTTGATCATGTATAGACAATTTCATATATATGTTTGAAGCCACCTCACATCCATATCACCATGAACATTCATTTAAAAAAGCATTGAAAGAACATGCTCTAAAAGCTTTATAAGTTACAAACCGTTTGGTTTGCACTAAGAAATCACTATGTTCACCCATTGTTATGTACAAAGGCCCAACATTAGTAAGCCTAATAATATATGTTTCACATCAAGCCCAAAAATAATTTCACTTTCAATCAATCAAAATTATCAAAATTCTTAAAAAATATAAGGATAAAATCTTATTGGTTGGTTAAAGAGTACTAGTAGAAAGAACTAGTCCACAAAAAATAAAAAGTAGTAGTAAAGTGTAGGCAAACAAGCTTAGTTGGTCGATCTTATGGCATCCACTGTGGGATAGTGGGTTTATGAAAAGGTCTAAGAAAAATGAAAATATTTATTTTTATTTCAATAATAGAGAAGAGATCTAGTGAGAAGAAAATATGAAATGAGAAAAATAAGAAGAAATTTCAGCCACATATTTCAAATGGGGGAGAGAAATTTAAAGGGAGATGCATCTATGTTTGTAGATGCATCTAAAATGTGCGATTATGGTTTCTTCTCATCATTCTCATTTTAATTTTATTTCTTATTTGGTCCTTACTCTTCAATCATAATGTTAACTCATTTCATGTCTATGCTACATGAAGATGTCCTAATTCTTGAACATTTTTATAAAGTTCAATACATTTAATGCATTTGTTATACTAGACGAGTACCCATGCATAGCAACAGGATTTTATAGCGACATATCGTTTAGTGATTAAAAAATATTATGGGTTATAAACGAAAAATAATAAAAGTTTGAAGATTTGAGGATTAAATATAATGTTTTGAAACCCGGTTCGACCCGGGTGGTTCAACCGGTTGAACCGTTCCGGTCTAAAAACGGGTCGATTTAAACCGAGTCAACCTGATGGGTTGGTCCGAAAACGGGTCAAATTAAACCGGGTCAACCCGCCGGGTTTGAAGCGTCCCGGGTCAACCCGGTTTTCGATGTGTGTTAATAGTTTCCTTTCAAAATATATGTTTTCAATATTTCTATTTCTAGTTTCAACTTTTCACTTTTTACATTTTGGTTTTTCCTTTATATATAGTGATAACATCAAATTATCCTGAATATTAAGTGTCAATTTCTCCCGATAATGCTTGTAATTTATATCATTTATATGGATTTACGCTTGTTTTCCATTATATTCCACGTTCAGGTAATTTACGAGCATTGAAGCTAAAGAGACGCGAAATTGGAGAATTATTAAAGATTTATCATAGTATGCTCACTTTGAAGAAGTTACGGCGTAACTCATCTATCACATTACGCCGTAACTAAAGCGTGACTAAGAAAACCAACTTATCAGAAGATTATGGCGTAACTCTCCCAAAGATTACGACGTAACCATATTAGGTCAAATGAGGTTCCGCGTCGCTGATAATTACGTCGTAACTCATGCATCAACTACGGCGTAACCAAGCTTTATTGAAGAATACGACGTAACCCCTTCTAAGGTTATGTTGTAACCAATAGATCTAGTGCAATTTACGAAGAAGTTATATGCTACGGCGTAACCAAGATCTGGCCTATAAATACCCCACGATTTCCAGCATTTCAAAGCATCCCATTTCACACACAACAACTAAAGAACGTGGGAAGAAGCCAAAGGCATGTCTAGAGGAGCATACAGAGCTATCTCCAAGGGAGAAATCACTCCCCTACGATAAGCATTAGCTTTTTATCTTTTCTTTACTTTCGATTCATGTATTTCGTAACATTAAACATTGAATTGATTTTTATGGTTAATATGAGCGGCTAAGCACCTCTTGGTGCTGGCCTAGTTATGATTCCTTAACTGTTTTGTTTGTGTAACACCCCAAAAATACGGTCTAGCGGAAGCATACGAGCCTTTGGGTGCTACAATCTTGGTATAACAACATAAGGTACAAAGAATGGTTTTTATCCCATTTGTTTAGAATAAGATTCATAAAAGTGGGGCTATGAAACTCACCTTAGCCACAACAATGCACTATTCACTATTGACACGACTGGCATCTAAAGTTAATCATCACGGCATCCAAAAGAATGTACGACGAGTGGGGCTATGAAACTCACCTTAGCCACAACCTAATGCGTATATGATAATTTAAAATACAGGTCATATGATAAAGAAGTTGATAAAAGTAAGGTGTTGTAGTCTTCGTGGATCATTCATGTCGTTACTTTCCAAAAGTACGTTATTGTTCCCAAAAGTTTATAATTCTTATCTCAAAAGTTTAGTTTTAACGTTTCGTATGGTGGTAAGAAACTTAGACGCGACGTACAACTCACGCGAAGGAAAAGAAGACATCAACAAAATCGAGACATACAGACCATAACTCACACCAAGAAGGAAAAGACATTGACAAAGTCAAGAAACACCGACAATACTCAAGCTAGTCAAAGACTAGGAAATGAAGACAACTATTTATGTAACATAAATAGGTTAATTGATAAGTTTCGGCATTTTACCTAACAATTCCCAAATGTACATGTTCAATAATAAAAGACAAGTTTCCATTTATCGCTCAATTAATAAAGGTTTCTCAATCATTTTTCATAATCATACAAGTTTACCCGAAATTACTTCATATAAGGTATAGTAAATAGTGTACTATAAATGACACGTTCGTTTATTCCCAAACCATTATGACTTTAATAAGCTATTTTATCAAAATAATATTTCCAAACAAGTCTATAAAAGTTAACATATGTTATAAAACACGAGTTACCATTGTGTCTAATAAGGGTTTATATTATATTAAACCATATCCGTCAATAATATATATAGTTATATACCTCAATAGTAGCTTAGATGTGAAAACGGAATATTTAGTTTTATCGCATCAACAATTATACTAAACTCATGTAAACCAAAACGTTTAATAGAGTACAACATACTAATCAATATAACTGTTATCAAAAAGTTTATAAAAGATATTTTGTATTTATAAAACATAAGTCATTCTCGTAGTTGATAAAGGCTTTTAGTTAAATAAAACCATATTTATCGATATAAAATTCATCACGTGCTTTAGAAAACATGAACTATTGTCATAGTAAATAAAGGTTTATAATTAAACGAAACCGTATTCATTGATAATATCTATCTGATTATCTCGTTATCTCCTCACATATATAATAGAGGAACTTGCCAAGTCACTAATGCCACTTGGCAATGCCACATATTTCATCACACACGCTTTCGAGCATCTTTCCACCAAGAACACACGCCCTGAGCAATCCCAAACTCCTTCCTTGATCTTTAGCTAATCACAATCAATTCCATTCATACTCCCAAAAATTCACCTACACATAACCTAAATCATTCCGATTGTAAAAAAATGGACGCGAAAAGCCAGATCATTATGATATGTGTTCGTCAACATAAACCTGGCAATCCATTGATGATGGTGCGTTTTTCTACACATTTTAATTCATTATATTGTGTACTAATTGTATGAATTAATCGATTTTGAATTTGATTTTTTTGGTGGAACTACGGATTCAAAACCATCAAAACACCAAATCATATATTATTTTGATTCATGATTCAAAGTAACCTAAAAATATGCCCAAATCAATTTATTTTGATTCTTGATTCAAAATCATAACTGAAACTTCCATGGTTGAAGCTGAGTACTTCATATACAAAGATCCAAAGAAACCGATGAATGTTCGGATCAAAGACTTGATGAAAAGAATGACATTAGAAGAAAAGATTGGTCCAATGACCCAAATTGATAAATCTGTTGCATCCAATGAGATCATGAAGAAGTATTTTATTGGTAAAAGAATCAATCTAATATTGTTTCTTTTTATTATCGGTCTTTTAATATTTTTAGATGTCATTTGTATTAGGTGTTTAATTAAGTTTTTTATAGTTAAAAAGCACAAAATGACATACAATAAGACAAAGATAAGTATTTGAGTTTACTTATTAAAGTAGTTGGGTGATTTTGCTGATTTGCTATTAAAAGTTTAAGCTCCCCTTTGATAGCTGCTTTGAACATTTGGTTAAAATCAAAGCTAAAACTTGTCTTTTATCCAAAGAAGGCTTTTTATAATGGGTAGGTTTGCGATGCATGAAAACATGTGCAAAAAGATAAGATATTTCTTGGCGCAGGTTTTGCCGGTATAAAAAATGGACTCAGGTAGAGGTTTATTTAACTTATTAATAAGTAATACCATATTGCTGGTTGCTTATACCATAAATAAACTCGAAAACTCGAGAAATCTGTTGAGCAAACATACCTTTTATGTTTGATATTTATCATAATTGTGTCATTTTTAGGGAGTGTTTTGAGCATACCACTACCAATCAATTATCCAGTGAACGAAGCATCTCCTAAAGCATGTATATACATGGTAAATGATTACCAAATTGGTTCATTATCGTCCCGCCTGGGAATACCAATGATTTATGGGATTGATGCTGTTCATGGCCATAACGATGTTTACAAGGAAACAATTTTTCCTCACAATGTTGGCCTTGGAGTTACCAGGCAAGTCATTCAAAAACCAAATTGACAAATAATAAATAAAACTTTTAACGTAAATGATGTACAAGTCATTATGGAAATAATACTGAACAGGGATCCTGTTTTGGTTAAAAAGATTGGAGCTGCAACTGCACTTGAAGCTAGAGCCACGGGCATACGATATGCTTTCGCACCTTGTATTGCTGTAAGTAAATAAAAGTTTCTGCTTTTAGTTCTTTCATATTGCCGTTATAAAAAGGTGCAGTTTTTTTACATATGTGATTTTCGCTAAACAGGTATGTAGAGATCCGAGATGGGGTCCCTGCTACGAGAGTTATAGTGAAGATCCCAAAATCGTTAAGTCAATGACTGAGATTATACCAGGTTTACAAGGAGACATCCCTGCTGGTTCAAGAAAGGGTGTTCCTTTCGTCGGTGGACAGTAAGTTTGTTGACTTTCTGAGTCAAATGTCTTCCTGAAACATTTTGTTTTAACAAATCACGAATCTATAATATGAATGTTAGAATAAACTTATTTAACTGTAAAAAGTTGCAGTTCACACAGTCACACTTCACAAAAAAATTTATGTTTTAAGGTTTAATATATAAGCATTGTGTACTAGGTATAAAGGTATTTGTTTTCACATTTTGTTTTCAATAGTTTATATTAATTGTTGTGAGATTGCAGAGCAATGGGTGGGTCAGTCCCTTTTGAAGAAGCACAATGGGTGGGTCAGTCCCTTTTGAAGAAGCCTCAGCAGCCAGACTTTATTTACGAGCTTATCGACTTAATCTTTATCAGCTAAGTAGTTCTGGCCTATTTGGATGAAACTCTAATTTGCTTATTTTACACTGTCATTAGTAGTTAAAAAGAAATAAGTTAGTACACATTTATTTTTTAGCTCTTTTAATCATATTGGCACTTAAAATAACCAATCCCAAACACCATATGATACTGCAGACAAGGCTACAGCTGCAAAACATTATCAGCATTACCTTTGGTTTTGAACTCAATAAAGAATGTGCAAGTTAGTTATTTAACACTTAGATATACACTTTGTTTGTACTCATCGTGATGAGGTAACATGTTATAATGAGGAAACAACTTGGTGGATAGCTCGGGAGTTCGTTGTAAACAAAACTTGGTATAAATACCATCAGAAGTATATTACAGTTTCACAAAGAAATCTACCACATTAAACAAGCATTTTTAGGTAGACTTTCATCTTGCTCGGGGTACATTTATTTCGTGAATCAGACCATAGTTAATTAATATTGTTGAGTCAGCACTAAATCATATGTTTATTCAAACAGGCCCATAGGGCCATAGACCTACAAAGATTGTGCTAACATAGATTGTTTTTACACTATTTCTAAAAAGGTCGTTTGCAACAGAATTCTAAA
Organism: Chrysanthemum seticuspe; assembly: GCA_019973895.1. Lineage (NCBI taxonomy): Eukaryota > Viridiplantae > Streptophyta > Magnoliopsida > Asterales > Asteraceae > Chrysanthemum > Chrysanthemum seticuspe. The sequence continues at coordinate 15,613,433 of BPTQ01000005.1, forward strand.
GTTCTAACTAATTATATCGTGTGAACATGAAAAAAACAAAACTTAAATGCACCTGATAGGGACACGACGTATGTGATATTGAGGCCAACGTCTTGAAACTTGAGGGTAATGTTACCAACCGACTTAATTGGTGCGAGAACATTGAATTAGCTCCGGTTTGGTTAGTCACAAGTCCATCTATTCTTCCTAACAAGACCTTCCATGTAGGTCATCCAATCTGCATATCACTTTTTATTTTTAACCTTTGGGTATAATTTTCAATTTTATTTTGTGTATGTTCTTTGGATACTTACCAATAGAACTGAATCAGGGGCAGCTATGGTCAAAATATCAGCACAAGAAACTATTCCACTGCATGAGCTCTCCACATCCGTTTTAATAGCATCCACGACCTCAAATCCCCTAGCGGAATTATTGATTGGTAAAGTGGTCTTCTCTCCCATCCATTGCTTCCATCCAACATAATGTATGCATCACAACCCTAAAACTATAAGGATTGGGTAAGTGATCTATCTTTGAAGTAGGATAACGGTCAAAATGTGTCCCCGTAAGTAGTTCCATAAACAATCAAGTAAGGAACAGTTTGCACCACTATGAATTGGTATTGCAAAGTTAACTCTAGATGATATCCCACTTCCTGAAACAAATTATATAACTGACATATATGATGTCGGTTTCTTTAGGCAATAGGTGGCCAAGTTTACAACCTGACCTTATATAAATCCATATGCAGTGAACTCGAAATGTATATATTGTTCACGGAATAATTGATATGCTAACTAAATTTTAATTTCCCTTATTATTACAATATGAATGAGAACTTTCTAATCAAGCTATTTAAGAGGTTTTTGCATTTGAAATCAGTATATATGTGCAAATTCGGCCCGTTTGACCCTAAGTTAAATAATTACCTTGGTTTTGCTAAAAAAAAATAATAATTACCTTGGTGAAAATAGCATGCATAAGTTCCTTCTTAAGGACCCTTCAAGAAGATTATGGTCATTTGATAAATAAGCTCATCTTTTGATTTATTCAATACGATGTTTGTTAGCCATGTATCTCTGACTAAAGAGAAGAAGATTGTAGTCATTTGACCAATCCTTTCTATGTGGTGGTTGCTGGGTTTTTTGGGTAGATTGTATTCAGATGTCGGGTATATTCACCAATCGGTTTCCAGAAAAGGTTTGCATTTTAATACTTTCACTTTTCTTCAAATGTTTTGTTTTTACTACAAGTTAATTTCTTTGATCGAATTAACTTATAAATGATTGAAGTACTTCTCTACCTTATCCATATTAGACAATGAGCATGTCCAGTGGAAGCAATGCAAACCCTTTCGGGAGACTTTTGAATCAAGTTCTAGATAGTCGGGTTGGGAACTCTTCTCAAGTCTAAAATTGTTGAGTCCTCCTTTTTAGCATATTTAAAATTATATTTTGAATTTAACATTTGACTATTGTTACTTAAAGTTTGGTTCAAACTGAAACTCTTAACATATGAATTGGTTAGATTTATGAATATGTGTCTTCAGGTTAACATGGATGTGAAGATTGATGCTCGAGTCCATTGTAGTCAATGTCAAGCCATTAGAGCGGCAAAACAGTTAGATGCCTTCGCTTCCAACAAACATTTTTATGATGATTGTTTTAAAGCCACATTGCAACTTGAACACGAGCTTTTATAATATCTTTTTAAATATCTTTTGTACATCCCTGAAGAAACTACTGATGGATTGGTTCCCTTCTCCCCCAGCTGAATAGGTGCATCATTGATATTCATAATTTGTAACCAATGGGCACATGCCATAGATTGAATATCTCATAAGGATTATGGGTTAAGTTACTATTGCCTCTGTAAGGGGTCTTCCATTTTTTTTTTTGTTACATATACATTGTACAATATCATACATATTGATGGTTTTGGTGTGAAATAAGGTGCAAAGATTCAAGTATGGCTATAAAAAAGCCAATTAGGAGTTCATAATCACGAATAGTACACGTGCATTTACGATATTTTATTTTACTATATTAAATTATTAACCAATTTGCATGACACTAGCCCGGCCATCGGCCGGGTCATGAGACTAGTTAGTTAATATATGATGATAAAATATTTGAACCCATTTAAGTCAAAACGTTAATCAAAATATAATTCAATACCAATATAACACACATAATAAACGTTATTACAAATTTATACCCCGTAATTGATTCCTATAACATATACAAAATATCGATATCAATTATTAATTTCGTAGCTTAGTTCCTCTAATGTTACCATACTATATTTATAATTACTTATTAAATCAAATCCAATATCGTGTATTACGATAGTTCTATCCGTTATCGATGTATAATTAACTTGTTACATTTTCCTAGTTTACACGTTGACGAACTACTAGTTAACCGTTGAACTTATATTAGTTAACCATTTTAGTAGTTCTAATAATTCACGTTACAATAATATATACTACTTCTCAACCACATTTACTAATTATAATTAGCTTGTCACATAATCCCAATTAATCCATTATTTATACCGGTTACCACTTACTTGTTTCGATATTATTTATTATCCATAATGTATGATTTATAACTTCTTATCTCATTTAACCCAAGTATTACTCATGTCCCAATTAAACTTATAACCATTTGTTAACCCTTACTCTAATTAAATCTGCATCCCGATTTACCCATGTCATCCATTCAATTTATGACCCAAGACAATGCAATACCAAGTGAGTCATTTGGGTCAAACCCGATGTTCTAACGAATTACAACTATCCCGAGGCCAATTATCCATGCCACAACCTGTGGCCTTCTTGCCCGACTCGGACAACGAAACACACAAGGAAATAAATCAACTAACACTCTAGTCAAATCCAATGTAAAACAAGCATTTACACGTCAATACCACAAGAAAATCAAATGTACGACTCACAACCCAACGCACATCCGGGTCAAACCGATCCGTACTATTCCTGACCCGACCCAGTTACACGCTCAAACAGCCCAACGCAAACATACAAACATTACGGGCCATCTGTTGCGTTTGAACAAATTGTATTGACTTTATAGTAACTGATACTGATTATTAATTGAGAGAGACTATGAAAGTAAGTGACCTTGATTAACTCATCGATACCGAATTTTTTTTCCTTTTCAAGCTGTTCATTCCTCATGTATGCTAACTTGGCCCAGTGGATTTGGTAGCAGTCGATCTCTAGAGCACATAGCTGTTCAAATTGGTGGACGCTGCAAAAATCATATCGTTGCGTTACATGTATGGAAACAAGGTAAAAATAATGTTCTTGGATTGTCGCTAAAAAAAACTCAGGATGGACTACTTTAAAAAATTATTACAGCATGTTTAGTCAGGTTCCAATTGGACTACATTAAAAAAAAAAAAAAAAAAAAAAAAAAAAAAAAAAAAAAAAAAAAAAAAAAAAAAAAACCATACTGATATCGTGTTCCTTCTAAAAAAACACAACACACATTTTCATAAAAACAATCAAACCCAAAGCCAATTCAGTTATGCAACATTCATAAACCGGAAACCATAAGACGTAAAAATACTAATACCTTTCATGTCCATTTAAAACCGGCAAAACCAAAGACACTTCAATAAAAGTGAAAGTCACCATGTTTTCCTAAACAAAGAGTAGCACAAAATCCCCGAGAATAGTGCAAATCTTCACAGGCTCATAGGTCTTCTCAACATATTTAAGAATCACAGCGTAGTCCTCCGATTCTTTTTCCAACGGCGAAATGGAGCACCCTAATCTCTTATACCGCTCAAACAGTGGGTCATCAAATGTACCACCACTCATGGACTCCACTATCCTTGATGCCACATTTATGTCCCGCACACCCTCAAGCACAGATGCAGCCTAAATTTAAAAACAGATACTCTTACAATATCAGTAACTACCAGTAGATGACGATTCAAACCCACAAGTAAACTATTCTTACATGATCTGCCACTTCTTGGTGATCTCCAAAGTGAAAAGACCTTGTTGAATGCAATAGTGTGAACCATCTCTTACTGAAATCTTACCATACACCTTTCGCTGCATGCTCCTCATCTTCATCTTCCATTGTCACAAATTTCTCAATAAATTTGAGTAGAACCTCTTCGCCTAAAAATGTGTTTTTCAAACATTAACAAAAGGTGGATCCTGTAATTCAAAAAAATTCAAGTTCAACATGCACGTACACCTTTTTGTATGCAAATCAGTGAGAATGGCCACAGGTAGATCAGGTGCATCTAGTCCCATCTCCATCAAAGCATACCTATATACCTCTTGACTGCACAAGACCTTCATGAAATTAGCCACAAACGGATCCAGCTAGCAGTGAGCTGCAGCTGCCCCAAGCTGCCTAAGTGCCAGGCCGCCATATCTCACATCATACCCATCATCCTACATGAAATGGAACATTTAAACTTTTCTCAGAGATCGGTTTTTTTTTGTTTCATCACTGAACGGAACACAACTCACCATGTCGATCGGGTAAAACTCCCGAGGCTTCTTTTCAATCTTCATCTCCCTTTCCCATGGCTCAAACTCATTTCCACTCAACTCTTCGAGCAGCTTCGCGCACTCTTCGATTGCTTTGTCCACATCTTCACAATCTTCAACTCGTTCTTCTGCACGCCGGGCCGCACCAACTCTGCCTCTCTTTAAGTACAAATGCAACCGCTTCTCTGGGACCATGATAAGTTGCATAACACAGAACTCATTTACTTTTCTACCTCTGTGACAAACGGAAAATGCAAAGTTGTACAAGATCCTGTCTTTTTCAAAGATAACACCACCTTCTTTGTCTAACTTGCTATCTTTGTGTACCCCCCTTTTTCCATACATCTTGGTCTGCAAGAATCAAACAAACCCAATAAAAATTCATAGCAAATTTATCAAGCAAGGCGGAAATTAAAAAAGAAAGGATCTTCACTTCGGCATTTAGAGATTCTAAAGCCTCTTGACTTTGGTCTAGTTAATCCCACGGGATTCCTGTCCCGTCAACAGCAAGATTTCTAACAACATCATAGGCATCCAAAGGCATCGGTTAAATTTTATCAATGCTATCACTTAGCCAAGCTCCACGTACCACAGGTATGCCTCGCGACAGTGAAGATACACTTATCACCAAACAATCTAAATATTCCTTCAATAACCAATATAGATGGTAATAGGCAATGAAAATACACTTTAGGCAGCTTGCGAACCATTTGACCATATCACTGATTTCTGTTTCAACTAAATATATATAATTAACCTAGTCAGACATAAACCATAACCCAAATGATCCAATTTATAACTGAGTCTATAATCGGTTCACAATTACAATTCTAGTTCTAAATATTTGTAATCCTAAATAGTTCTTTACTCTAAACCACTGCTAAATAAGTTAAACCGAACACCTCCTTAATCCTACATTTTCAAAATATACCACATACCACGAACCTGATCTCACCCTCATTCTCACTCCTTTAGCAAGAAGTTTCGTTTGCCAAACAACTAATAGTTGTAACCATCAAAAATAATTACTGATATAGTTGTAACCATATCAGTTAACCAACCTTCAACAATGAAATACAAATCAGATAAATTGATAGCGTTTATAAACTCACAATTCGAAATAGGGATCAACCTCCTACATGCAATCGAACTTCTACAGCTGCAATCTTTTTCCTCTCAATCCAAAAGTCAACTGACAATATGTGTTCTGGTGGTATTCTTCGGCAGCTAAGATGTATCAACAAAAACCATGTCATCAGCAAAGCACAAAAAAAAGGATTATCTATAATAATCAAAGAATTAACCAAAGCACAAAAGTCAAAGTAAAAAATTCAAAGCACATACCTTCTTCCTCTCACAATCAAACTGATGAATCAAAACCTCAACCATCTCAACAACACTAAAACAATTCTTCACAATCTCATCTCATCAGTCAGCTCCTGTTCATAATCATCAAATCCGTAAACCGGCTCCTTCATCCTCTCTTAAGCGAGAGAGAGAGACGGTGGCTAGGATGTATGAGTCATTGTACACGTGTTTCGCTACTAACCCATAGCGTGTGTAACGTATATCATCTCAGTCACGTCGTTGGTATGACTTTTCTAATGGGCTGAAGGTAGATCTTACTAATGGAGTAATAAGAAAAGCCCAACCAGAATATTAGTAACCCCACCGACCAATTGCCTAAGAATAAACTATTAAAATACTTCACCGACTTTGTGTTTTATATGTTAGATAGAATGTTAGCTTTTAAGTTTTAACCCTGGGTGCTGCTAAAGCAAGCTGTATAATTGCTTTTGGATTTTAGAATTAGAATATATAATAAAAGCTAGATGATGCAAGAAATAGAATTTGACATTGCTTTAAGATCTGAACTTCATTATGGCGAAATGACTAATATGTGATAGAACAGTTGTGATCAACTCAACTGACAAGTCAAGCAATTCAATCCAGCTACTCATAAATACAAAACCATTAGCATATTCTTTCTCATGAATAAATTTAAGTCTCATTCGGTAGCAGTGCATCTTCACATTGAAATCGTCTTGGCCAACTTAAAATTAGTTGAGGAGTCAGAGCCAGTAGAAGGAGCAGTTATCAAGTTTCCAGTACCAGACATGTAAAAGTTGTTGTAATTAATTCTGGTTACTAAATCTGCCAAATGTGGAAATTGACTCGCATTCAGCTTGAAAGATAGAATCCTGAGGAGGAAGGCCATGCAATCGTCAAACTGTTTCTCAATGCGATCTACTTCCTTCTCACATCTGGCTTTGATTGCAGAAACTGTTCCACTACTGGATAATGTCTGCTGGACCGAATAGAAGTCTAGTGCTAGTCCAAGTATACTGTTGATCCGGCTTGCAATTAATGCCCACAGCTTATCTGGGACTACAAAGCATTGACGCTGAATCGACAGTAAGTAGGCCTCGTGCACTTCAATCACTTCATCAAGAGATCCAGCTGCTGCCATGCCTTTACATAACTCGTGCCATGCGCTGTGGTAGACTCTGTCCATAACATATTGATGAAACGCATCAACGAAATGAAGTAGTTTTTGCTCCACCAACAATCTATGCTTCCGGTTAACTGTCGTTGTGCCTCGTTCCTTCCACATCCATCTTCGAGTTTTATCAAGGACAAATTTTGCACGCTTGACCCTCAATAAGAAATTCATCACCTTGTTGTACTTGTTTAACGCCTCAACATTTGCAATAAGTTCAAGCGGCCAAGGGACCTTGTATGTGAACTTAAGTGAGTCTAGGTCATTGATACCAGCACAACTTTTACGGGGACTTGGCGCAAGAAGTGGTGTAGTCTGTGGAACATCCCTATTTGTTAAAGACACAACTAAGGAATACGGTGAGCTAAGTACTGTCCTGTCAGCAGAGTTTCTAATTGATTCCTGTAACACCGTGTTCAACTCAAAATCATCATCCCATGATTCTCCTTTGTCCAGCTTATTATAAACCACTGTCAAGAAATGCTGTAGTAGATCACCAGAGCCTAACAGATATACATCACGCAGAACTCTTAACTCATCCATCAATTTCCAGTCATGTAGCAACTTTGACAGTATCTGATCGCCAATATGATCGACCTGCTTCTTGATGTAAAAACTAAGGCATTCCTGCAGAATTACAACAGGAAGTGGAGTAGATTTCGGTTCAACAATTTGAATCCAGCTGAGGACTTTGGACACAAGGGTGCTATTTTTCTGAAACGGTAAAAGCTCGGACGTAATAAGGTCCTCCTTAAAAGACGGGAGAATAGTCGGAAATGGAAATAATGATTCCACCACTTTGATGTCATGTTGAGAGCGAACGTTTTCAGCATCACCAAACGGAAAACCAGAGGCATAATTTGTTCCTTTAGCTGTGGTCCCACCGTATATAGCCTTTCGCAATTCCTCGTCATTCAAAGGAGGGAGAACATAGTTGTTAGACAAGTTTAATGAATTCCAATCACTGGTGTTTGCTTGAAGGAGCTTTTGGCATACAGTGATTGCGGGATTTTGAGGACAGAAGGAGCTAACACCAGATTCCACACTATCTCCTTTCCTATTAGCACCCTCCCTAGTTGGAGGCAGTGCATCAACCAAAAACTTGTACCAAATCTTCTCTGAGCAGTCGTTGCTCGTATCATTACGTTGTAACTTCTCTGTCCCCACATATGAATCATTTGCAGAAACAATTTTATCATTTTTCCAAAAGAACTGAGACATGTGATCTCCGTGACCCATAAGAGCTGTTAATGACAAACAAAATATCTCTGATAAGCTTAGCTGCATCATGCACCGTTGGTTCTCATGTTGCCTACCAAGTAGCGCAGACGACGATGATGATGATGTGATAGGAACATGTTGGATCAACTGCAAAGACTTTCCAGCCGAAATAATCTCTTTAGCAATGTCCTTAAAGAACAAAGGACAGACGACAAGATCCCATCCGTTTTGGCCCTTTGTTGATCTTATGAGGTAACTCTTGTCCCAGAATTCAGCCGCATCTATTGCAATCGCTTTATTAGCATAAAAGAACATCTCCTGAAAGGGGTCATCTAATATCCCCTCAAAGATCCAGGAATCAAGAAGCTCAATATACGGCAATAAGCATCCAACAAACAGATAGAGCAGCATCCTGTATGAATCCTCCTCGCCACCTTGGACAAGGCAAGCATGATTAAGTTTGTCATAAAGATAGTCGAGGATGTGAACCGCCATTTCAGATGATGAGAAACGAGAGTGTTTGGGGATGGCACCATGCACTATCTCCAATAAGTATTCAGCTCCGGCGCAAAGGCTTGTTAACGAACTTGCTAAACCCAAAAGGGTAGGAACAGTGGGAGTGTTATTAATTTGAACTTCCTCTTTCAAAGCTATATCCCGTAACTTTTTAAGCCAAGAAGAAGCTGTGGAAGCAAAAGCTGATAAAGTAGGCGAAGATGTTGTTTTAATAATCTCCTTAGAAGAGAGGGTTATTTCAACCAATTTCAAGCAAGTAGCTGAATAAATAAATTGATCCAAAACCGTACGAAGACTGGTCTGAGAGAGATGGGGTAGATGTAGATTATCATCTTTAGTTCGATAACACCGCCCGACCGAATCCCAATAAAACAAACAGCTTGAAAAGCCTTGAAGTATCTGCAACACACCTCTGATCTATACATACAGAAACATATGATATCTTGAGTAAGAGGGTGTTTGTTTTAGTTTATTTACAAGGCCTATGAAGTCATGTAAGCTCACATTTTTCGGCTTACAAGCAGAAAGAAAAAGTTAATGTGAGCCTATGACCTTAAATAAGTTAGAAACTCAATGTTAGTTGATACACTCATAAGTAAATAAAAGGTAATCAAATTTACATATGTTTGGCAACAAGATTTTTGAAGCGTTTAGAATATAATTCAAACGCTTTTATTTAGAAACACTAAGGCAAAAGTACTAGTAGCCTTAGGTTAGGAGTAGCTGTTTGTTTGTTTTATAAAAGTGATGAATAACGGTGTATTTGTAATTATGAAGTGTAAAATGATGTAACAGGTAAATGCTAAGCATTTCAACTAACAACATTTAAACAAAATGAAAAAGCTAAACGCTCGATGCCAAAAGCGCTCCAAAAAGCTCGTCATAGCTTTTAATCATTTTTATTACAGATACCAAACACTTTTATAAAAAAAATAGCTACTAGTGCTAACGGAATACTAGTTTCTCGAAACGTAGCACTAACACAAACAATATTAATTTTGATTACTAGGAAGGAAAGAAATGAAAATAGGAAAAAGTGAAGGAAATACCTACCAATTGAAATCCATTGGTACGAGAAGAGGGTGCGAAATGTAAGCCACCACCACCAGCATTGATTTTCTCAATCAAACTTTCATTTCTACTATCAACTTCCATTATAATAAATTATTTATTTTATTTTCATGAGAATCAATTTTACCCTCAGATTACCTTTAACTTGTAGTATCTTATTGGATGGATGTTGGTTTCTTTTGCTGTTTGTAGGAGTCAAAATAACAAGTCAGATGAAGAAGACGGTGGTTGTTTGTGGCGGCTAACTGTTGTGTAAAGGGTCGTTTGGTTGTTTGTATATATGGGTTTCGATTTGGATATAAAATTTCTGGCTGTTTGTTTTATAGAGTAAATAATAACAACGTAGGTGTTAAAATGATGTAACAGCTAAATGGTATTGAGATAAGCATTTCAACTAACAACGTTTAACAAAATCTCGTCCTAGGTAGGTTTTAGCCATTTTACATTTTATAAATTACCCTTACCAAACACTTTTATAAAACAAATACCTACTAACACAAAGAGTAATGATTTTGATTAGTAGGAAGGAAAGAAATGGAAATAGAAAAAACTTATCTGATTATCTCGTCTGCAAAACGCAATAATCTGTCGAAATTACTCCTTTACCCTCAGTTTACCTTTAACTTGTTGTATCTTATTATTATTGGATGTTGGTTGGTTGGTTGGTCGGTCTTATCATCGATCTGAATATTTGTTGTTTGGCTACTGTGAGCAGGAGTCAAAATAACAAGATGAAAACGGTGGTTGTGGACTTGTGGCTAACCCTATGTATATAACCCTATTTTACTTGGAAACACATCTTATATTGAAATTCATTAGTACGAGAAGAGGGCAAAGGAGATACGAAATGTAAGCCACCAGCAATCAAACTTTCATTTCTACTATCAACTTCCATTGTTTTATTTCATGAGAATGAATAAACCTTCAGATCGCCCCCGAAAACTATCCTCCGGCTACTTTACCCTCAGTTTACCTTTAACTTGTAGGATCTGAATAGTATTTGTTGTTTGGCTACTCTAAGTGAGTAGGAGTCAAAATAACAAAAGAAGATGAAGACGGTGGTTGTGGCTAACTGTTGTGTAAACAATCCCAAACACCCCGATTTGTTGTTGTCGATTTAATTTTAATTTCATATGCGCATCTGAATGTGCTTGTACTTTTTTTTTTTTTTGAAAAGTGAATCGATTTTTTTTTTTTTTTTTTTTTTTTTTTTTCTTCCTTTATATTTTAATCTATTTTAAGAGCGGCTAAAAGTTAAATTTTTCTCTTTCAAAATATCTACTCTTCTACATTTAATACAAAATGTTTTTCCTGAATTTTTAGAAAATTTTAAAGATGAGCCGTGTTTAATACCAAATACCTTTTAAACTTAATTTTTTTTTTTATTTCATAAAAACATTTTTTCAAAATAGTTGTATTAAATATAATTTTCTGTTTTTAAAATTAGTCAATCTTTACCATTTTTTTTTATCCCGATACATATTTCAATCCAAATTTATTTAAATGGAACTTGTATCATATTGTTGTCCCATCGAATGATAATGAAGACTTGTCAACGTCAATAGCTAACCGTTATATAAAATACTTAACCAAAATATCTCAACTATAACTATTTGCCGCTATAAAATCCCGTCACTATGCACGGGTCCTCGCCTAGTAGTTTAAAAATGATTCTCGTATTGAATGATATGTAAATCTTAATTAAGTGGATTTTCTATTAACTAAGGGGAGAAATCAATTTTGAAATTGAGCTTTTTAATTGGTCAATAAATGTCAAAATTGGCTTTAATTTGGTCAAAGCCTTCTAAATTTCACCCAGCAAAATAAATATGTATTATGTGTCAATTTTATACACAAAAAAACTATAAAATTGAGAGGGGTAACGAATAAAACTTTAGTTGGTCAATTTTAAATAAATTATTAGGATTTAAGTAAATTTAATAAATACCCCTTGTACTTTATATTTAAAAAAACTATATGTTGTTGTTATGAATATTATAAACATTATTATCAATATATATTATATTAATGTGTATGCATGGAATTATAAATATCAAAATGAGAAACGAGAGTGTTTGGGGATGGCACCATGCACTATCTCCTATAAGTATTCAGCTCCGGCACAAAGGCTTGTTAACGACGAACTTGTTAAACCCAAAAGGGTAGGAGCAGTGGGAGTGTTATTAATTTAAACTTCCTCTTTCAAAGCTATATCCCGTAACTTTTTAAGCCAGGCAGAAGTTGTCGAAACAAAAGCTAATAAAGTAGGCGAAGATGTTGTTTTAATAATCTTCATATAAGAGAGGGTTATTTCAACCAATTTCAAGCAAGTAGCTGAATAAATGAATTGATCCAAAATCGTACGAAGATCGATCTGAGAGAGATGAGCTAGATGTACATTATCATCTTTAGTTCGATAACACCGCCCAATCGAATCCCAATAAAACAAACAGCTTGAAAACCCTTGAAGTATCTGCAACACATCTCTGATCTATACATAAATTATGACATCTTCAGTAAGAGGGTGTTTGCTTTAGTTTATTTACTAGGCTTATGACTTATGTAACTTTGGAAAAGTTCACAAGCTCACATTTTTCTGCTTATGAGCTGATAAAGTTGAGTGTATGACCTTAAATAAGTCACAAACTTAATGTTAGTTGATACGCTCAAAAGTAAATAAAAGGCTTTATCAAATTTACATGTGTTTGGCAACGAGATTTTTGGAGTGTGTAGGAGTGTTTAGCTTTTAACGTTTGAAATATAAAGCTTGTTTGGCAACAAGCATTTAGCTTTTGTTTAAACGGCCTATATGAAAACACTAAGGCTATGTTTGGCAAGAGTACCGGCAGCCTTAGGTTTGGAGTAGTTGTTTGTTTTATAAAAGTGTTCAATAGCGTAGCTGTATTTGTAATTATAACGTGTAAAATGATGTAAAAGTTAAACTATAGTGAGAGAAGCATTTCAACTAACGTTTAAATAAAATGAAAAAGCTAAACGCTAATTGTCAACAGTATTTGTAATTAGGGGGAATGGGAAGGGATCCGGTGAGAAGAAAAAACTAAAATTAGAATAATAAAATGATTTTTAGCCACGCATTTCAAATAAGAAAGAGTTTTAAAGGGGGATGCATCTACATTTGTAAGTGCATTTCAAATGTGTGGTCATTGTTTCTTCTCACCATTCTTATTTTAGTTTTTCTTCTCTTTGATGCTAACTCTAAAAGAATTGCATATATATCCTTCCAAAGATGAATAATTGCGCATCTCCCTTCCATAATATATATAGGTAATGAAAGGAGGGATAACATGACTGAGCAAGCAAATGAGCATCACTCTCACGTGGAAGGATGTTGAATGCTTTGGAAACGTAATTTCATTATAATATCTATAGTTGAACTATTTTTGGCTTTGCAAATAAGGGTTAAGATATTAAGTTATTGTCTCCTATTATTTTTTATGTATCACAACTAATTTATATTTTTGGTGATTATATTAGTAACGAGTAAAAACGCCCGCCGCGTTGCGGCGGGTCTTATTTGTTCTCAATACGCGCGTTTTTTGTTGCAGCTTGAACCTATTTCTTCCTAAACGATTTGGCAATATAACCGAAATCCAAACACAAACATAAATGCAATCAATTTAAAGAAACAAAAGTTATACCATTTAATATATATAGATTGCATACTTATACTGTTAACCATTTACACCTGCATTTTACCTCCTAAAACAGTACAATATATACCTAATATATGAAAATTATAAAGAAAACTAAAATCTATACCAAATGAATACAGATCTGTTGCTATACAGAACTGCTCAAAATTTCTCCTTCCTAGCAAGTGTGAACCTGTTCTTCTCTCCTGCAGCACCTATGGAAAACACAAAAAAGAAAATCAGTTGTGAAATAAATCATGCATAGTTTAACTAACGAAGCAACTTTAGTCTTAGCAACATAAAGAAATCTTATGGTGTGTTCATTTTAACCTCGAAGTTCTTATAGCCTATCTATGTTTATATGAAAAACATAAAGCATGAAAAGATACCACAATTTAAAATTTTGTAACGATCATCACACACTACATGAACCAACAATTACTTAAAAGAAAACGACCCCATTTTTTTTTTGACTTAATAAAATGAAAATACATGATGCACACCAAAGTACGATAACCTTTATTAGAACTTATAAGTGCGAAACCCTGAATCCATTTGCTGTTTTACTTGATATGATTCTATGCATAAAAGCAATCACGAACAAAGTAACGTTACAATTAAGACAAAGCTACAACTTAGATACTATATACACATTCATTCACAAATTAGCAGTTTCTTAAATATTATACTATGTCATGTTTATAAATTCTTACACCACGTCTGCAATTATCCAAAGCAATAATCCATCACAAATAACATGTCGTATCATGGCAAGATTGCATGTGCAAAAATATAGCATTGTCACTTGAAAGAGAATTTTCGAAGTTCGTCATAGAGCTGTAAAAAAAGACTTCTATCTGCTTTAAAGAACAAAATTTTTACCTGCTGGGCTTCATCCGCTAACTTGAATATACACAATGACAACTTATTTTAGATTTTGAGTAAACGGAATATAGAGAGACACTCCCTAAAGCAGCGCAGGTAATTTTCATATTGTAACTGTATATGGCTAACCTGCATGCGCACTCGTGCGGCTGTGGTCAGTTGACGGGACGGATGTTGGGCCTGCAGTTGGTACTGCTCTTCTTCTCTTGACTGAATGTGTTTTTGGCCGTGTCGCACGGGGGCCAGCAGTTCCTAAATCAATAACATATGTAACCTTGAAGGTCAATGGCATTTGACATTAGGTACACATAAGTTACGTACATACAGAAACACGTACCTCAAGATAGCACAAGTAATTCGGATATTGTAACTGCATATGGCTAAGTTGCACGCGCACTCGTGTGGGTGTCGTCACTTGACAACCCTGTTGTTGGAGCCGCCATTGGTGCTGCTCTTATTCTGTTAGCTGAAAGTCTTGTGGGGTTTGTCACACGGGAGTCAGCGGGCCCTAAAACAACGCCAACATAAAAATGACATAACATGCTAGTCAGTAATATATGTATCCTTGAATGTCTATGGGCATTTGACATTAGGCATGCGTACGCCATTTACTGAACCATATCGGTTGATGGCGTAAGCGCAAAATGTTTAAGAAATACATTTTTTAAGATGTGTTAAAAAAACAAATGTTATTCCAATCATAAAAGCCTTTTTTTGGGCCATCTGTTTTGCAGTAAGTGAGGGCAAAATAAAGGACAATATTACGGGCCATCTGTTGCGTTTGAACAAATTGTATTGACTTTATAGTAACTGATACTGATTATTAATTGAGAGAGACTATGAAAGTAAGTGACCTTGATTAACTCATCGATACCGAATTTTTTTTCCTTTTCAAGCTGTTCATTCCTCATGTATGCTAACTTGGCCCAGTGGATTTGGTAGCAGTCGATCTCTAGAGCGCATAGCTGTTCAAATTGGTGGACGCTGCAAAAATCATATCGTTGCGTTACATGTATGGAAACAAGGTAAAAATAATGTTCTTGGATTGTCGCTAAAAAAAACTCAGGATGGACTGCTTTAAAAAATTATTACAGCATGTTAAGTCAGGTTCCAATTGGACTACATTAAAAAAAAAAAAAAAAAAAAAAAAAAAAAAAAACCCTACTGATATCGTGTTCCTTCTAAAAAAACACAACACATTTTCATAAAAACAATCAAACCCAAAGCCAATTCAGTTATGCAACATTCATAAACCGGAAACCATAAGACGTAAAAATACTAATACCTTTCATGTCCATTTAAAACCGGCAAAACCAAAGACACTTCAATAAAAGTGAAAGTCACCATGTTTTCCTAAACAAAGAGTAGCACAAAATCCCCGAGAATAGTGCAAATCTTCACAGGCTCATAGGTCTTCTCAACATATTTAAGAATCACAGCGTAGTCCTCCGATTCTTTTTCCAACGGCGAAATGGAGCACCCTAATCTCTTCTACCGCTCAAACAGTGGGTCATCAAATGTACCACCACTCATGGACTCCACTATCCTTGATACCACATTTATGTCCCGCACACCCTCAAGCACAGATGCAGCCTAAATTTAAAAACAGATACTCTTACAATATCAGTAACTACCAGTAGATGACGATTCAAACCCACAAGTAAACTATTCTTACATGATCTGCCACTTCTTGGTGATCTCCAAAGTGAAAAGACCTTGTTGAATGCAATAGTGTGAACCATCTCTTACTGAAATCTTACCATACACCTTTCGCTGCATGCTCCTCATCTTCATCTTCCATTGTCACAAATTTCTCAATAAATTTGAGTAGAACCTCTTCGCCTAAAAATGTGTTTTTCAAACATTAACAAAAGGTGGATCCTGTAATTCAAAAAAATTCAAGTTCAACATGCACGTACACCTTTTTGTATGCAAATCAGTGAGAATGGCCACAGGTAGATCAGGTGCATCTAGTCCCATCTCCATCAAAGCATACCTATATACCTCTTGACTGCACAAGACCTTCATAAAATTAGCCACAAACGGATCCAGCTAGCAGTGAGCTGCAGCTGCCCCAAGCTGCCTAAGTGCCAGGCCGCCATATCTCACATCATACCCATCATCCTACATGAAATGGAACATTTAAACTTTTCTCAGAGATCGGTTTTTTTTTGTTTCATCACTGAACGGAACACAACTCACCATGTCGATCGGGTAAAACTCCCGAGGCTTCTTTTCAATCTTCATCTCCCTTTCCCATGGCTCAAACTCATTTCCACTCAACTCTTCGAGCAGCTTCGCGCACTCTTCGATTGCTTTGTCCACATCTTCACAATCTTCAACTCGTTCTTCTGCACGTTGGGCCGCACCAACTCTGCCTCTCTTTAAGTACAAATGCAACCGCGTCTCTGGGACCATGATAAGTTGCATAACACAGAACTCATTTACTTTTCTACCTCTGTGACAAACGGAAAATGCAAAGTTGTACAAGATCCTGTCTTTTTCAAAGATAACACCACCTTCTTTGTCTAACTTGCTATCTTTGTGTACCCCCCTTTTTCCATACATCTTGGTCTGCAAGAATCAAACAAACCCAATAAAAATTCATAGCAAATTTATCAAGCAAGGCGGAAATTAAAAAAGAAAGGATCTTCACTTCGGCATTTAGAGATTCTAAAGCCTCTTGACTTTGGTCTAGTTAATCCCACGGGATTCCTGTCCCGTCAACAGCAAGATTTCTAACAACATCATAGGCATCCAAAGGCATCGGTTCCATTTTATCAATGCTATCACTTAGCCAAGCTCCACGTACCACAGGTATGCCTCGCGACAGTGAAGATACACTTATCACCAAACAATCTAAATATTCCTTCAATAACCAATATAGATGGTAATAGGCAATGAAAATACACTTTAGGCAGCTTGCGAACCATTTGACCATATCACTGATTTCTGTTTCAACTAAATATATATAATTAACCTAGTCAGACATAAACCATAACCCAAATGATCCAATTTATAACTGGTTCACAATTACAATTCTAGTTCTAAATATTTGTAATCCTAAATAGTTCTTTACTCTAAACCACTGCTAAATAAGTTAAACCGAACACCTCCTTAATCCTACATTTTCAAAATATACCACATACCACGAACCTGATCTCACCCTCATTCTCACTCCTTTAGCAAGAAGTTTCGTTTGCCAAACAACTAATAGTTGTAACCATAAAAAATAATTACTGATATAGTTGTAACCATATCAGTTAACCAACCTTCAACAATGAAATACAAATCAGATAAATTGATAGCGTTTATAAACTCACAATTCGAAATAGGGATCAACCTCCTACATGCAATCGAACTTCTACAGCTGCAATCTTTTTCCTCTCAATCCAAAAGTCAACTGACAATATGTGTTCTGGTGGTATTCTTCGGCAGCTAAGATGTATCAACAAAAACCATGTCATCAGCAAAGCACAAAAAAAAGGATTATCTATAATAATCAAAGAATTAACCAAAGCACAAAAGTCAAAGTAAAAAATTCAAAGCACATACCTTCTTCCTCTCACAATCAAACTGATGAATCAAAACCTCAACCATCTCAACAACACTAAAACAATTCTTCACAATCTCATCTCATCAGTCAGCTCCTGTTCATAATCATCAAATCCGTAAACCGGCTCCTTCATCCTCTCTTAAGCGAGAGAGAGAGACGGTGGCTAGGATGTATGAGTCATTGTACACGTGTTTCGCTACTAACCCATAGCGTGTGTAACGTATATCATCTCAGTCACGTCGTTGGTATGACTTTTCTAATGGGCTGAAGGTAGATCTTACTAATGGAGTAATAAGAAAAGCCCAACCAGAATATTAGTAACCCCACCGACCAATTGCCTAAGAATATACTTCACCGACTTTGTGTTTTATATGTTAGATAGAACAAGTAGAAGGCGCCCGCCGCGTTGCGGCGGGTTTTGCACCAGATTTCACACTCTTTTTAACCTTGATATGTCATGGTTTGACCAACCAACAACATCAATTGTTAGAAGGCTTATCTGGGTGTTTTGTGGCGAAACTTTACTGACTCAGTGTTTTTTATAAGTTTGCGTGTAGTTTTTTTTTACACATTTGTTGTGTATGCTGCAAGAAACCATGTAGTCAATAACATTTGACCACCAATCAGAGCAAACCATGACGCATTTTCCTTTCTTTTAGTAACATTAACATGTGATAAATTATATAAAATGCATGAAATGTAAGTTGTCCCAAACTGTTGTTTATGTGCTTTATATTGAAGCTCCAACTGCCATATGAGCATACGCAACTTTTAAGAAAGGAAAAGCAAAAGAAAACCGGCTTCTTATATATCATAATAAAGAGAATATACACATCTGAAAATGGCATATATGTTTAGCAACACCAGCTTCTTATATTTCATAAACAAAACATACATATCTAAAAGTGCCACAAATGTCTGTTTAACTCTAAATGCTAAACCACAATTCTGAGATATAGCTATAATAAGAGCAAAAGATACCATGAGAATGTGCAAGAACATGATCCTCTAGAGGATTACGAAATGTTGTCATCCCAACACACATTGCTGCAGCAGCTTGTCTAAAAAGCGTAGCCCTTTGTTGATCCAGACAGTGCGGGGTAGGAACGTATTTTAGAGCTTTTAAAATGCCTGAAGAAGACGGCTGATTATGAACATCTGCATCAGCGCTGGAAATCATTATTTCCCACTTTTGCTTCCATTTACACCACTGGTTTCTGCGGCAACGGTCAGCAATAATCCCAATGGTTGGTGCAAGCTTCTTGAGTTATACCTGCCGCCTGGTTGAAAAAACACGTGGTGATAAGCACTTGAGAACGTATTAAAATCTTTGTTAAACATTCAATTCACATTATAACACCTATAGACTCAACATGACATCATCAAATACATCCTAAACACGTTTTTAACAATAACGTATTAACAGGGTGTTAACTGCTTATTAGGCTTGTGTCACTCCTTCATGCCTTGTTTATCTACTCATCACACTCGTGTACATAGTAAGCAAATCGAAACACTAATTCCTAAACTACTTATCTCTATGCCACTTTTCTACTTATAAGTGCTTAAACTAAACATCGTATACATAAAGAAGACATTTTTACAACTTAGTTCAATTAATAAAACCTGTTACTACGGAAATGAGTTGTAAAGAAAGAGAAACCTACAAAAGGAAAACCTCCCGGGCAATTTCTTGAACACAGCTTGCAAACCTGAAAATTATAAGGAAATCATCAAACCATAGATAGATTAGTCGTAAAAAATTCTTTAAACCCATAATCAAAATCTATACCACTGCCGTTAATTTGACAACCTGTAATTAGTTCCCCTCGAATCCAATAAGTCCCAACCGCCACTCTGATATGATTGTGTGTTTGGGTTGCCAAAATCTTTATAAGTTGGAGACGCTTCTCGATTGTTGATCAAGTATTATTTTTTTTCTGCAAACACAATCGAATATAACCAAAAAAAAAAACGATTAACCACCAAGTATTCAAAAACTACTATACTTGCCTGTACGCGCATTTTGGCTGCCAAAATTGTTTGAAGCTCATCAAGTTGTGCAAGATAATTTGACATACAACAAATCATACGTATAACCAATATTTCTTTACAACTTTAACCGATGTTACCTGAAGATCCTAGCGTCTTTTCCGAAGAGTCGGTCAATGGTCTTTGCAGATTCAGATAACCCAAAAGGTAGTCAAGTCTTTCCTGAGATTATTAGAAACCCAAAGCGGCAGGAAAGTCTATGAGTCTATCCCGAATTAAAAGTAAACAAAAAAAACTATAGTATGAAAATACAAACGGGCCTTAGCAAAGTGGCTTTGGGCTAACAGTAAGCCCAGCAAACTTTATCACTAAAATAATGGATGTTATGTGACAGCCAATAGCAAGGCAGAAGGACGAATATTAAAATAGATAGTGCGGTACATCCCCTTCCATTATATATAGAGTTAATGTTAGCTTTTAAGTTTTAACCCTGGGTGCTGCTAAAGCAAGCTGTATAATTGCTTTTGGATTTTAGAATTAGAATATATAATAAAAGCTAGATGATGCAAGAAATAGAATTTGACATTCTGAACTTTATTATGGCGAAATGCCAAATATGTGATAGAACAGTTGTGATCAACTCAACTGACAAGTCAAGCAATTCAATCCAGCTACTCATAAATACAAAACCATTAGCATATTCTTTCTCATGAATAAATTTAAGTCTCATTCGGTAGCAGTGCATCTTCACATTGAAACCGTCTTGGCCAACTTAAAATTAGTTGAGGAGTCAGAGCCAGTAGAAGGAGCAGTTATCAAGTTTCCAGTACCAGACATGTAAAAGTTGTTGTAATTAATTCTGGTTACTAAATCTGCCAAATGTGGAAATTGACTCGCATTCAGCTTGAAAGATAGAATCCTGAGGAGGAAGGCCATGCAATCGTCAAACTGTTTCTCAATGCGATCTACTTCCTTCTCACATCTGGCTTTGATTGCAGAAACTGTTCCACTACTGGATAATGTCTGCTGGACCGAATAGAAGTCTAGTGCTAGTCCAAGTATACTGTTGATCCGGCTTGCAATTAATGCCCACAGCTTATCTGGGACTACAAAGCATTGACGCTGAATCGACAGTAAGTAGGCCTCGTGCACTTCAATCACTTCATCAAGAGATCCAGCTGCTGCCATGCCTTTACATAACTCGTGCCATGCGCTGTGGTAGACTCTGTCCATAACATATTGATGAAACGCATCAACGAAATGAAGTAGTTTTTGTTCCACCAACAATCTATGCTTCCGGTTAACTGTCGTTGTGCCTCGTTCCTTCCACATCCATATTCGAGTTTTATCAAGGACAAATTTTGCACGCTTGACCCTCAATAAGAAATTCATCACCTTGTTGTACTTGTTTAACGCCTCAACATTTGCAATAAGTTCAAGCGGCCAAGGGACCTTGTATGTGAACTTAAGTGAGTCTAGGTCATTGATACCAGCACAACTTTTACGGGGACTTGGCGCAAGAAGTGGTGTAGTCTGTGGAACATCCCTATTTGTTAAAGACACAACTAAGGAATACGGCGAGCTAAGTACTGTCCTGTCAGCAGAGTTTCTAATTGATTCCTGTAACACCGTGTTCAACTCAAAATCATCATCCCATGATTCTCCTTTGTCAAGCTTATTATAAACCACTGTCAAGAAATGTTGTAGTAGATCACCAGAGCCTAACAGATATACATCGCGCATAACTCTTAACTCATCCATCAATTTCCAGTCATGTAGCAACTTTGACAGTATCTGATCGCCAATATGATCGACCTGCTTCTTGATGTAAAAACTAAGGCATTCCTGCAGAATTACAACAGGAAGTGGAGTAGATTTCGGTTCAACAATTTGAATCCAGCTGGGGACTTTGGACACAAGGGTGTTATTTTTATGAAACGGTAAAAGCTCGGACGTAATAAGGTCCTCCTTAAAAGACGGGAGAATAATCGGAAATGGAAATAATGATTCCACCACTTTGATGTCATGTTGAGAGCGAACGTTTTCAGCATCACCAAACGGAAAACCAGAGGCATAATTTGTTCCTTTAGCTGTGGTCCCACCGTATATAGCCTTTCGCAATTCCTCGTCATTCAAAGGAGGGAGAACATAGTTGTTAGACAAGTTTAATGAATTCCAATCACTGGTGTTTGCTTGAAGGAGCTTTTGGCATACAGTGATTGCGGGATTTTGAGGACAGAAGGAGCTAACACCAGATTCCACACTATCTCCTTTCCTATTAGCACCCTCCCTAGTTGCAGGCAGTGCATCAACCAAAAACTTGTACCAAATCTTCTCTGAGCAGTCGTTGCTCGTATCATTACCTTGTAACTTCTCTGTCCCCACATATGAATCATTTGCAGAAACAATTTAATCATTTTTCCAAAAGAACTGAGACATGTGATCTCCGTGACCCATAAGAGCTGTTAATGACAAACAAAATATCTATGATAAGCTTAGCTGCATCATGCACCGTTGGTTCTCATGTTGCCTACCAAGTAGCGCAGACGATGATGATGATGATGTGATAGGAACATGTTGGATCAAGTGCAAAGACTTTCCAGCCAAAATAATCTCTTTAGCAATGTCCTTAAAGAACAAAGGACAGACGACAAGATCCCATCCGTTTTGGCCCTTTGTTGATCTTATGAGGTAACTCTTGTCCCAGAATTCAGCCGCATCTATTGCAATCGCTTTATTAGCATAAAAGAACATCTCCTGAAAGGGGTCATCTAATATCCCCTCAAAGATGCAGGAATCAAGAAGCTCAATATACGGCAATAAGCATCCAACAAACAGATAGAGCAACATCTTGTATGAATCCTCCTCGCCACCTTGGACAAGGCAAGCATGATTAAGTTTGTCACAAAGATAGTCGAGGATGTGAACCGCCATTTCAGATGATGAGAAACGAGAGTGTTTGGGGATGGCACCATGCACTATCTCCAATAAGTATTCAGCTCCGGCGCAAAGGCTTGTTAACGAACTTGCTAAACCCAAAAGGGTAGGAACAGTGGGAGTGTTATTAATTTGAACTTCCTCTTTCAAAGCTATATCCCGTAACTTTTTAAGCCAAGCAGAAGTTGTCGAAGCAAAAGCTGATAAAGTAGGCGAAGATGTTGTTTTAATAATCTCCTTAGAAGAGAGGGTTATTTCAACCAATTTCAAGCAAGTAGCTGAATAAATAAATTGATCCAAAACCGTACGAAGACTGGTCTGAGAGAGATGGGCTAGATGTACATTATCATATTTAGTTCGATAACACCGCCCGACCGAATCCCAATAAAACAAACAGCTTGAAAACCCTTGAAGTATCTGCAACACACCTCTGATCTATACATACAGAAACATATGATATCTTCAGTAAGAGGGTGTTTGGTTTAGTTTATTTACAAGGCCTATGAACTCATGTAAAAGTTCACAAGCTCACATTTTTCGGCTTACAAGCAGAAAAAGTTGAGCCTATGACCTTAAATAAGTTACAAACTCAATGTTAGTTGATACACTCATAAGTAAATAAAAGGTAATCAAATTTACATATGTTTGGCAACAAGATTTTTGAAGCGTGTTTAGCTTTTATCGTTTAGAATATAATTCAAACGCTTTTATTTAGAAACACTAAGGGTGTGTTTGGCAAAAGTACTAGTAGCCTTAGGTTAGGAGTAGCTGTTTGTTTTATAAAAGTGATGAATAACGCAGGTCAGGTGTATTTGTAATTATGAAGTGTAAAATGATGCAACAGGTAAATGCTAAGCATTTCAACTAACAACATTTAAACAAAATGAAAAAGCTAAACGCTCGATGCCAAACAAGCATAAGCGCTCCAAAAAGCTCGTCATAGCTTTTAATCATTTTACATTTTATTATTACAGATACCAAACACTTTTATAAAAAAAATAGCTACTACTGCTAACGGCGGCTAATACTAGTTTCTCGAAACGTAGCACTAACACAAACAATATTAATTTTGATTACTAGGAAGGAAAGAAATGAAAATAGGAAAAAGTGAAGGAAATACCTACCAATTGAAATCCATTGGTACGAGAAGAGGGCAAAGGAGATGCGAAATGTAAGCCACCACCAGCATTGATTTTCTCAATCAAACTTTCATTTCTACTATCAACTTCCATTATAATAAATTATTTATTTTATTTTCATGAGAATCAATAGATCGCCCCCGAAAACTATCCTCCGAGGTGTTTGGGATTGCGTTTGTAGGCAACTTATCTGATTAGCTCGTCTGCAAAATGCAATAATCTGTCGAAATTACTCCTTTACCCTCAGTTTACCTTTAACTTGTTGTATCTTATTATTGGATGTTGGTTGGTTGGTCTTATCATCGATCTGAATATTTGTTGTTTGGCTAATGTGAGCAGGAGTCAAAATAACAAGATGAAGACGGTGGTTGTGGACTTGTGGCTAACCCTATGTATTTAACCCTATTTTACTTGGAAACACATCTTATATTGAAACCCCTTTAAGCGAATAAAGTATTTAGGGTCTGTTTGGTTCGTAAAAGGGTTTGTAATCGGATTTGCATTTGACATTGGTTTGATAGATAGAAAGTGGGAATAAAGGAAATAAATAATAATTAAAATTTTGTTTTAAAAATTATACGCTACAAAATTATTGATACAGTTTTAATTCATTTAGTTAATTAAATAATAATAATAATAATAATAATAATAATAATAATAAAAGAAAAAAAAGAAGGAAATAATCTAACTCAACAGTGCCATATTTGTGTGCTGCAAATTTGAGAAAAGAGGCTTGTGCGTCATAGTTGATAGTAAAGTCCCACCAAAGGTACCAATTTATTGACTATTTGTATTTGGATTGATTGACTGTAATCAATATAGGATACCAAACATTGCATTTAGTGTCATACCCCCAAACAAACACATACTTAATTGTGAGACACGTATTATCTAAACCTTCTAATGATAACATGTTACGTTCAATATATAAGGATGTCCATTTTGGTAATTTTATAAATTGAGTTATTCATAATCACATTAGCCAAACACTAAAAAAAACTAATTCTCTTATTATCAAACAACAAAATCAAATTCAGACACTTTATTTTAAAATCACGTTTTGCAATAGCTGATTATCTATTTTTAAAACGAATAATCTATTTTTAATAAGCAATCCCAAACACCCCCAGTTGTTGTTGTCAAATTAATTTTAATTTCATATGCGCATCTGAATGTGCTTGTACTTTTTTTATTTTTGAAAACTGAATCGAAATTATTATTTTTTTCTTTCCTTTATATTTTAATCTATTTTAAGAGTGGCTAAAAGTTAAATTTTTCTCTTTCAAAATATATCCTCTTCTACATTTAATACAAAATGTTTTTCCTGAATTTTTAGAAAATTTTAAAGATGAGTAGTGTTTAATACCAAATACCTTTTAAACTTAATTTTTTTTTTTATTTCATAAAACCATTTTTTCAAAATAGTTGTATTAAATATAATTTTCTGTTTTTAAAATTAGTCAATCTCTACCTTTTTTTTTCCTGTTTTTACAGATTCTTTCTAATCTCGTTATAAATCCCGATACATATTTCAATCCAAATTTATTTAAATGGAACTTGTATCATATTGTTGTCCCATCGAATGATAATGAAGACTTGTCAACGTCAATAGCTAACCATTATATAAAAGACTTAACCAAAATATCTCAACTATAACTATTTGCCGCTATAAAATCCCGTCACTATGCACGGGTCCTCGCCTAGTAGTTTAAAAATGATTCTCGTATTGAATGATATGTAAATCTTAATTAAATGGATTTTCTATTAACTAAGGGGAGAAATCAATTTTGAAATTGAGCTTTTTAATTGGTCAATAAAAGTCAAAATTGGCTTTAATTTGGTCAAATCCTTCTAAATTTCATCCAGCAAAATAAATATGTATTATGTGTCAATTTTATAAACAAAAAAACTATAAAATTGAAAGGGGTAACCGATAAAAATTTAGTTGTTCAATTTTAAATAAATTATTAGGATTTAAGTAAATTTAATAAATACCCCTTGTACTTTATATTTAAAAAAACTATATGTTGTTGTTATGAATATTATAAACATTATTATCATTATATATTATATTAATGTGTATGCATGGAATTATAAATATCAAAATGAGAAACGAGAGTGTTTGGGGATGGCACCATGCACTATCTCCTATAAGTATTCAGCTCCGGCACAAAGGCTTGTTAACGACAAACTTGTTAAACCCAAAAGGGTAGGAGCAGTGGGAGTGTTATTAATTTAAACTTCCTCTTTCAAAGCTATATCCCGTAACTTTTTAAGCCAGGCAGAAGTTGTCGAAACAAAAGCTAATAAAGTAGGCGAAGATGTTGTTTTAATAATCTTCATAGAAGAGAGGGTTATTTCAGCCAATTTCAAGCAAGTAGCTGAATAAATGAATTGATCCAAAATCGTACGAACATCGATCTAAGAGAGATGAGCTAGATGTACATTATCATCTTTAGTTCGATAACACCGCCCAATCGAATCCCAATAAAATAAACAACTTGAAAACCCTTGAAGTATCTGCAACACATCTCTGATCTATACATAAATTATGACATCTTCAGTAAGAGGGTGTTTGCTTTAGTTTATTTACTAGGCTTATGACTTATGTAACTTTGGAAAAGTTCACAAGCTCACATTTTTCAGCTTATGAGCTGATAAAGTTGAGCGTATGACCTTAAATAAGTCACAAACTTAATGTTAGTTGATACGCTCAACAGTAAATAAAAGGCCTACGAGCTTTTATCAAATTTACATGTGTTTGGCAACGAGATTTTTGGAGTGTGTAGGAGTGTTTAGCTTTTAACGTTTGAAATATAAAGCTTGTTTGGCAACAAGCATTTAGCTTTTGTTTAAACGGCCTATATGAAAACACTAAGGCTATGTTTGGAAAGAGTACCGGCAGCCTTAGGTTTGGAGTAGTTGTTTGTTTTATAAAAGTGTTCAATAGCGTAGCTGTATTTGTAATTAGAAAAAATTACACGTTTGGTCGCTGTGGTATACCTCAAATGACAACTTTAGTCCCTAAGTCGTTTTTATTACACCGCAGATACCTATTTTTGAAACTTTGCACTCATTTAGTCCCTATTTTGGATGGGCGTTAGTGCAGTCCGTTAAGTGTTTTGCGCTGTTAGTCCTTCGTTAATAAATTTTGCACCGTTAGTCCTTATTTTTTAAAATATAGTTTTCCCCAGTAGTCCCTCCGTTAAATAATAGTTATCGCCCGTTTTTTTACGTTTTTGTCCATTTTATCCGTTTTCGTTCGTTTTTATCCGTTTTCCCACAATTTTTTCGTTTTTCGTCTGTTTTTTACGTTTTTATCCATTTTCGTCTGTTTTTATATGTTTTCATCTGTTTTTTTACGTTTTTATCCGTTTTTGTTTGTTTTTTATCCGTTTTCGACCGTTTTTTTACGTTTTTATCCGTTTTCGTCCTTTTTTTTGTGTTTTCGCCCGATTTTTTTTACGTTTTTGTCTGTTTTTATCCGTTTTCGTTCGTTGTTTATTTGTTTTCACCATTTTTTTTTTAACTTTTTGTATGTTTTTTTTTTCCGTTTTCGCCCGTTGTTTTACGTTTTTGTCTGTTTTTATCCGTTTTCGTTCGTTTTTATACATTTTTGCCCTTCTTTTTTAGGTTTTTATCCGTTTTCGTCCGTTTTTTACGTTTTTGTCTGTTTTTATCCGTTTTCGTCCATTTTTTTTAGTTTTCGCCCGTTTTTTACGATTTTGTCTATTTTTATCCATTTTCGTTCGTTGTTTATTCATTTTCGCCCATTCTTTTTACGTTTTTTTTCTCGTTTTTATCCGTTTTCGCCAAGTTTTTTACGTTTTTGTCCCTTTTTTTTTTTCTGTTTTCGCCCGTTGTTTTACGTTTTTGTCCGTTTTTGTTCGTTGTTTATCCATTTTCGACCTTTTTTTACGTTTTTATCCGTTTTCGTCCATTTTTTTTACGTTTTCACCTGTTTTTTTACGGATGAAAAACGAACGAAAATGGATAAAAACATTAAAAAACGGATGAAAACGGGCGAAAACGGAAAAACATGAATGAAACGGATAAAAACTAGGGGTGGCAATTCTCGACACGACACGATAAACGACACGAACCCGACACGAAGTTAAACAGGTTTGGGTTGAGTATAAACAGGTTTGGGTCAAAAACGGGTCAACCCGTCTAACCCGTTTAATAAACGGGTCGTGTTTGGGTTGAGTAAGTATTAAACAGGTCAACCCGTGAACCCGTTTAAATATATAAGATCTTAAAAATAAAATATATAACCTGGTTTTTATGTTAGATGTGGATTAAATGTATTTTGTTACTTACTTAGTATGAGTGAATTATAATTTTATGCTTTAGATATCATGAAAATTGACGTTTATAATTTAGAAAATTGTCGCATAGTTATTTGTATGTTATTTTTATCATATTTTAGATCCTTATATCATTTTTTGCATTTAAACTAGTTAAATCGACAAACCACCAGCTTTATTCACACTTGACCTATTTACTTAAATGGGTTAAACGGGTCACAAATGGGTTACACGTGTTATGCAGGTGTGGGTTAGGGTTGAGTTTCTTGACACGATTAATAAATGGGTCGTGTTTGGGTAAAGGCTATACTAACCCGCCAACACGCGAACCCGAATAGGTTAACACGAACACGACTCGATTGCCACCCCTAATAAAAACGGACAAAAACATAATAAAAACAGGCGAAAACTGATAAACAACGAACTAAAACGGATAAAAACGTAAAACAACGGGCGAAAACGGGAAAAAAATTGACAAAAAAGTTAAAAAACTGGCGAAAACGGACAAAAACTAAAAAAAAAAACAGGCGAAAACGGAAAAAAAAAAAAACGAACGAAAACGGATAAAACAGACAAAAACGTAAAAAAACGGGCGAAAACTTTAAAAAAAAAGGGACAAAAACGGATAAAAACAGACGAAAACGTAAAACACGGACGAAAACAGACAAAAACGTAAAACAACGGGTGAAAACGGAAAAAAGGTACAAAAACGGATAAAAACGTAAAAAAACTGGCGAAAACGAATAAACAACGAACGAAAACGGATAAAAACAAACAAAAACGTAAAACAACGGGCGAAAACGTAAAAAACGGATGAAAACGGATAAAAAACAGACAAAAACGTAAAAGAAAAACGGACGAAAACATATAAAAACAGACGGAAAGGGATAAAAACGTAAAAAACGGACGAAAAACGAAAAAAACGGGGGAAAACGGATAAAAACGAACGAAAACTAATAAAAACGGACAAAAACGTAAAAAAATGGGCGATAACTATTATTAACGGAGGGACTAACTGGGAAAAACTATATTTTAAAAAAGGGAAAATTCTAAGAATGCATTTTTCGCTCAAGGTGTCATCACTTTTTAGAAAAAAAGTTTGGGTATTTCCAAAATAAACTTTGAGACTTGCGACTTTATCCTTCCAATGTAATAGTGACACGTGTCCTGACAGTTTTCAGAGTCCAATCATTTTCGTACCTATGAATTTTAGTCGACTAATATCCGGCGACTTTTTAAGATTCGCGCGATTTTTTTTTTGATATTTTCGAGAAAAAAGTCAAACTTTAAAAAGTAATATTTTATTCCTTTTGCTCCTTCCCAATGTCGAGCGACTTAAGCGAATTAATTTTAGCGGTTTTTGGCCAAATAGTATTTTTGTACTTTTTCCCAATTTTTACACCACGGTAAAAATACTTTTTACTTATCACATATCTTTCCTAACCAATGAATTAGAATAACACATACATTACACCCCCATTACAAAATTACTCCTACAAGTCAAGAACATCGTCTTCTCGAAATCCTGCAAAAAAAATGTTTCGTATTCGGGTATGTTTTTTTATGTTTATATATATAAATTGTTCGTATATTTGTTTTTCCCCTTATTTATTTGAAATTAATCATGTTTAATAGTAGTTTTGCAACAACAATTATGTTTAGGTTACAAAATTGTGTTTGGGTTTGTAATTTATCTGGTTTCTGAGATGTGATTCTTTGTTGTTCTACCTTTTTGAAAGTATACTTGGCATTTGTTACAAAATTGTAGTGTGAGGCTTGGATGACTGAATGCAGTTTTGTTACTCCCCTTATATGTTATTAAGTAGAGTATTTTTTATTTTATTTTATTTATTTATTTATTTATTTATTTATTTATTTATTTTATTTTTTCATTTGTAGGAATATGAGGCGAAAATCATCATCAGAAGTAAACCAAACTACTTTTCTTTAATAAAATCCAAGTTGGATAAAAATCGAAGGAAGTTGTTTAGGGAAACTTGTTTCGGTAAATGGTTGGACCTTTCTTATTTTGACCACGAAGCACATATGATAGATTATGTTTTACAAAAACAATGTTATCCGAATGAAAACCATTATGATATGCCGATTGTATATTATATTGATGACCGTCCCCTTCATTTCGGTCGTCCAGAGTTTTCGCTTATCACTGGTTTTAATTTTGGAAAAGTAAGTTTTGAAAAATATGGATCTGGACACATCAATTTTATGTCAAGGGTTTTCCCAAAACATTCAGGTTCAAAAATTACAAACTTAGATATTCTTGGCCTAATTGAGGATGAAGAGGCATTTGGTATCATATGCGACGAAGATGCAGTACGTCTTTGTCTATTGTTAGCTTTGGAGGTTATCTTCATGGGCAGATTATTGGTTCAGGAAGTTGATGTTTCTCTCATGCGATTAGTTGAAAACCTAGATGATTGGGATGCCTTTCCATGGGGAGAGCATATTTGGAGGCATTTGTATGATGAAATTTTGGATGTTGCAGATAAACACAAGTGGGATTTCCTTCAAGGTATTAACAAAGACCACAAATTTGTTCCAACCTATACACTGTCAGGATTCGTTTGGGCTTTCAAGGTTAATATTTTATATATCAATATAAACTGGATTCATTTTGTGTATCAATATTTTATGCTATTATTTTTTATTGAAATTCCAAAATCCGTATAGATTTGGATACTGGAGTCTTTTGAAAGAAGCATTCTATGGTGGAATAAAGTTCCTGATATTATGCCAAGAGGAGTAGCGTGGTCAAAGAATACACCCTTCAAAAGATCTGATTATAAGTTTCTTTTTGGAAAGGTAAAAGTAATATATAAAATTTTCTTATTAATGCAATCTTTTTTTCTACATTAATGCAATCTTTTATTGAACATTATTATTTGTTTTTTAAGGATTCGAATCCTGTTAAAGAACTGACACCGACAATTGCTGAGAGGAGATCTGATTGGTATATAAAGTTTACGGCATTTTTCCATGATTACATACCTAGAACTCCACCAGTGAAAACAACACATCTCTACGACGAGTGGTTGAAGAAGATGGCCGCAGCACGCAAACGTGGCAAGACTGAAAGGAAACATTTACCTATTATACGCAGGAGTGAGAGCAGTATAATAGAGATCAGCATAACACAGGATCGTGTTATTACAGAGTTAAATAAGCGTTTGTTCAAACTTGAGACAATTATTCAGGTTATTTAAGCATTTGTTCAAACTCATATACCCATCAATAATCACACGAATACTGATAATAATATACGTCCCTTTTTTCAGGTTCTTGCTCGAGAAAGAAATGGGGTAATATATCCTTCTTTTTTTTATCGTATATATACTTTGACATTATCAGGAAGCTGCTAGCAGTGGATTGAAAACCACTAGCAGTGCTTTCATATACTCTAGCAGTGGATACACGAAATTTACAAAAACAGCCCTTCAAGTATTATCAGGAAGCTGTTAGCAGTGGATTGAAAACCTCTAGCAAGGGTTTCATATACTCTAGCAGTGGATACACGAACTTTACAAAAACTGCCCTTCAAGTATTATCAGGAAGCTGCTAGCAGTTGATTGAAAACCACTAGCAGTGGTTTCATATACGCTAGCAGTGGATACACGAAATTTACAAAAACTGCCCTTCAAGTATTATCAGGAACCTGCTAGCAGTGGATTGAAAACCTCTAGCAGTGGTTTCATATACTCTAGCAGTGGATACACTAAATTTACAAAAACAGCCCTTCAAGTATCCATTATCTTTCGTATATATCCTTTTTATAAATACTTATTTTCATTCTTAGGAGAAATTGGAGTTATGTAATGATCTACGGCATCTTAGTGCACAGTTTTGTGATGAGCTTAATCATGATTTTCTTGACTTGTTTGAGTCAAGTCAGTCAAGCATTGATACTAGTTCATCAGCGCGGCTAGATGAATTTTCTGATGACGATCTTGCAAAGGTAATGTACAAAATCAGTAAACAAGTGTAAAACTCTTTCCGTAGCATAACATATCATAATGATAGGTTATTTATAAACGCTGACAGGAATTTATTATCCAAGAAGAATTAATGTTGCGACATGAAGAATTAGAAAGTGCCCGGTTAAAAGAGCAGCAGTTGATGCAACAAGAGAAGAGGTTGAGGATGGAAGAGGACAAGTTGATAATGAGGGAAGAGGAAAAGAGGTTGCAGTATGAAAATGAACGAAAGAAAAGGGGAGAAGCAATCATGAACTCAGATCATATGAAAGCCAGTAGAGCGCGTTTTGCAGTTTCCAAGAGGAGTGAACAACGTTCGGGTGAAGCTAATTCGTATTATTGGACCAATGCATATGCTGAAAAGAAAAGACGATGCTCTAGCTTACCTGATCCAGATATGAGTGAAAAACTTAAATTTGTCACGCCTTGGGTTGAGGTATGAAAAATACTTCTTGACAACCTTTTAAAATATATCTTGTTAATGACAAATGATTATAAGTTTAATCGTTTCATATACTAGGATCTTGCACGCTGCACCAATGCTGTCAACAGAGTTCATTTTACAAATGAATTTGATGAATTTCTTGGACAAATAGGACCACTTAACTGCAAGTTTCCTTGGTGTGACGATGTGTGTGTGGATAGAAGGTTTTGGGAAAGTTTGGTTTGCTTAGACCCGCCTAGGAAAGGTTGGCTAAGGGATGAGGCAAGTACTCATACAACTGTACATACAGAAATGATTTCTTATAAAGTTTATCACACTCATTCATGTTTCGAAATTTACAGCACATAGAGTTGTGGGTTAATTACCTTTGGCATGTTAGGCCCGATACGGCTAATTGGGCGATGGTTAGTAGCTATTTTGTTCAGCTTCTGTTACAAAATTCTTTGCCGTTGTGGTATGCTAATGGTGAAAGATACTCTATTCCATGGTCTGACGTTAAGCACGTAAGTAACGATATATATATACATGCCGATTAATAATGCTGATTAGCTTTTGCTATATATTGATATTATGTTTGTGACCCAAACGTTGTAGGTTTTCATGCCGATTAATGAAACTGACGCTCATTGGTTTCTTGCCCGTTTGGAGATAGACACTGGCATTGTTACCTTTTATGATAGCGGTCAAACTTTTGAAGAGGAATGGCGAGAGTTTTATATCAAACTGAGGGAGTGTTTACAGGTTTGGCTATTTATTCATATGTCATAAGAATTAATACATAACCGTTTAACCAGCTTTTAAAACATTAGTTTTTTTAAGACAGTGCTACTTTTGTCCACAGCTACAATTACCTGAGGTCCTAGCACAAGCGCAAGTATTTGAGAAGAAAGGCATTGATCCGGCTAGTTATTTCATTACATTTACTATCGCTGAACAAGTACCGAAGCAGGCCGGGATATTTGGTGATTGTGGTATTTGGGTATGTATTTTTTTATACCGCTTGGCTTTTGGTCTACCATTGGATGTGAAGGATCGTATTCAGGCTGCGCTTTCATACCGTGAACAAATGGCTAGTTTTTTTTTTAAACACCGTGTTTGTGTTTAGCTATGTTCTATTTTTGTTGATGTATTACTTGAAACAAATTGATAACCATATGCTCCCTTGAATGGTTTTGTATTGAACATGTTGTATTATACTTGTGTTCAAGCTAAGGTAGTGACGTTGCAAATTTGTTTACTAGTAATATTTTTCTATAAAAATAAGCAAAAAAATATTAAACACACACCAAATTATATATATACAAAGTAGGCCAAACCCATGCATGCTAGTTTACAAGTACTGTCCATTCGGTATGCGTTACTCAACATTACACACTAGGCGACTTTTTTTGGAAGAGTTTGACTATATCTTAGATATATCATTCGAGTATGGCTGTAATGTACTTTTTAGACACTTTTTAACTGTTCAATATTTTGTACCTTTTGTATATTTTGTACCTACTAACCAAAACTACCCCATATTTTATCTTACATATATTTTCTGTTTTTCAGACTTCTACTAAATATGGCATCAGAAAACACAGAATCAAAGGGCTGTTATGAATTATGGTATCAAGAATGGCTGTAAGTTTGTCCATTTACTTTTTCTCTATTAAATTTTATTCAACAAGGATTTTGTTTTGCTGAATTATATCCATTGTTACACAGAATGTCTGAAAACAGTCAAGATCTTGGGTTTGATGTTTATCATGGCAGTCAGTTTTTTTTTTACCCCTTAAGTTATTTAGGTGGAGATGTTTTACATTTGAGGTTACCTAGGTTGAGTAGGTTATCGTATTCTCAAATATGTGACATGCTGTTGAAAGAAATTAAGGAGGATATTTGGGCTTGGTATTTTTGTCTTCCAAGTAGTAGTCTGGAGCAAGGGTTGACCCTTGTAGAAGATGATAATGATGTCAAGAAACTGTATGACATGGCTGAGCTCCATGGTCTAGTTGAGATCTATGTTTGTCATCAGCCACAGGTTCATTTAGTTACTTACTATCACAAGAACTTGTCTTTTGATTCCTCAGACGATGATCTGACGTTTAAAATTAAAAGTCACGAAAAGAAAAAAAAAGATGTCGACTGTCTGTCGTTTGAAGAACTAATGGCATGGGAAGAAGAGGAAAAAAATTCACCAGCCTACCTTAGGACACCTTATATCAAGCCTTTTGTTGAAGCTAGTTTATTCAGAGGAAAGTCTGAATTTGGTGGTAATAATGACCTTGAATACATTCCTCCTTGTTTAAGGACTACAGTCCGACCTTATGTGTCGGATGACTTTGAAGATTCTTGGACACAGAACTCCACTGTTACCGAGTGTTTGTCAAACGAACGTGGGTTCGAGGTTAGTCCGTTAAGAGGTAAGAACCTTTTGAACGACTTTGAGGCTGCTGATAATCATGACCTTCAGGATCCACATTCTACTAGTTTACTCCCATCTATTCAAAACAGCCCTTTAAAGTGTAAGAGGTTTTTTAATGACATTGATGGCCTTCCTACAGTTGGAAGCTCAACTGTAGTTCAATATGTGTCCAAGAAAAGTCGTTTTGAAACTGGTACCTTGAAATCTAGGAGATTATTTGATGAATTTGAAGAAGTTGGTAGTAATCAATCTGATGATATGAAGGGTGATGAGGCAATCAGTTTGGTTAATGATCAAGTGATAGTTGCAGATTCCACAGCTGATGGTTCCATGTCATACCCAGCCTCTTCTGATCCAAGTAATTCGAAGGTATTATGAAGGCTACCATGTGGTAGTTATTTGATCTTCCAGGGTGGTATGTACCCTGTTAAACAATTTGCATGATGACTAGTTAGTGTATGTTACAAACTACACTAACTAGTCATCATGATGAAACAATTTATTTTCAGTATGTGGTGAAGGCTTGTTAGTGTATGTTACAAACTAGTATGTGATGATGCTTCTACTACCATGTGTATGTTACATTGCAATTATTATGATTAAATATGCTGATGTCTATCAGCACAACTATCTCGATAACAAAACTACAACAATCATCTCAATAAATTGTTTCATAGATAAGATTTTCCACACAACCATTACATTGTTAAAATTTAGACTCATAACATTTATTATTGAACTATTACATCCATTCAAACAGTACTGCTAGAACCACATCCTTCTTCAGTTGATTTCCTTTCCTTGAGTTTTTCAAAGTACTCTTCCAGTTCTTTAATCCTTTTTGCCACTGCCCTAACTTTTTCTGGTGTAATGCCATCTTGGTTCTCCTTACACGTAATATCACCATCTAGTTTTTTCTTCTCAGAAAAATCTAAAGCCATTGTGGATTGTTGTATGTGTGCCATCAAATTGTCATCAGCATCCTCTTTCCTGTTTGGCACTTGTTCACAATTAGCTTTTCCAGATAAGTTCAAAGCCATTGTGGATTGTTGTATGTGTGCTATCAAATTGTCATCAGCATCCTCTTTCTTGTTTGGCACTTGTTCACAATTACCTTTTCCAGATAAGTTCAAAGCCATTGTGAATTGTTGTATGTGGACTATAGAATTGACTGTATTTATGCTTATTTTGTTGACTTGTGTTTAGGCGGGAAAATTATTTTGGCGGGATAATAGATAAGCGTATTTTTAACCGATATAGTATGAGCGACTTTTTTAAAGCGATTTATGAAACACTAAAACCTTATCTTTTAGCTATTTTGGGCAACTGTCAAGGTTCGTGATCCTTTATTGTGATGGTCCCCCATATCAATATTGACTGTCTTTTATGTTTGAATATTCATCATCAAAATTTTAGCATTAACTAACCTTTACATGGCCATCGAGTTTGTGGTGCGACCAAACAGAAATTTTTACCCTGGGTTTCTTGAGCTTCCTCGATTTGCTGACCGTGCTTTCAATGGGAATCGTCATTTCTATTTAACTGGAATACAAAGACAACGGAAGAAAGTAAGGATTATTGGTCAGTTAGGAGGTCCCATTAGGATTGTAGGTAACAAATGGGTAGAATTTGTTCATGAAAACATGTATACGGATGTTCAAATGTTACACTTTGTTCAAGAAGGTGATGACTCTTTTTACGTTACTGGCTATGATTCTAAAGGGTTGGAAGTTGAGGATTATGCTGGTGTAGAAAGTCGTCATATAAGGTTTCAGAGTTCTCGGCTGCCATACCCTCAATTTCCACAGGTTATTTATAACAACTCATTTTTTGTTTACGTTTATTTAAGAATACGTGTATTTTGGTACTGTGTATGTTATAATTGTTAATCAGCAGATGGTGTTTCAGACATTGCCCGGTAATTTTCTAGATGGTATTGGGTTGCGTGGTACTGTTGTTGTTGTTGTTGAAGGAATGGAGTTTAATGTGGATGTTACTTGGGGCTATGAACGAGGTCATGATCCTCGTGTTTTGTATGTTATGGATGATGAGATGTGGTCGACTGCTCTTCAATATTCCGATATTGAATTTGGCGATGTTATTGTTTTTACTAAATTGGCAAAGAATAGGTTGAATATAACCGTGTTTGGTTTCGAAGGTGGGGCAAAGATACAGGGGCAGTTTCTTGGTGTGACGCAATTGT
Organism: Chrysanthemum seticuspe; assembly: GCA_019973895.1. Taxonomy (NCBI): domain Eukaryota; kingdom Viridiplantae; phylum Streptophyta; class Magnoliopsida; order Asterales; family Asteraceae; genus Chrysanthemum; species Chrysanthemum seticuspe. The sequence goes on from BPTQ01000005.1 coordinate 15,650,776, forward strand.
TTTTTCCACAAAATGATCTTGATAACGAAGATGGAGGTAGGCTTGAAATCTCATAATCATATTCAATAATATCATAGCATTTATCTTTAAGATTTATTTTGATATTTTTGAAACAGGTGATGAGCGAATGCAACACATTTGCCAATGGATTGGTCACCTTGATCATTTTGGTGAGCGAACTGATGTCTTTTACAGAAGGTCTACTGAAATTCTTCCGTTATGTAAACTTGTAAGTTTGTGTTTTGTGTGCACTTTGTTGTCTATGCATTTATGTAATTATATATAATTTTTGTAATTGTTGCACACCAGGATATTCCAAACCATTTTCTTCAGAATCATCCTATGCATTTTTATCAAAATGCACTTTTTAGGAATGATGAAGTCGAATACATGATGCAAATTCAGATTGAGTATCATAGAGACAATCCATTCCGGGTGAATCATGTTAATGCATTAGGTGACTGGACCTACTTTTTTGAAGATTGTGAGTTTGAGCATGGAAAGATGATAAGGTTTAAGTTCATGTATGTAGAGTCTTATGATGGTTTGGTGTATCCTGTTTTCCATATTTGTTAGGAAATCAGATAAGGTTAAATTTAATGTATGTAGATTGTTATGACATTTTCTCTATATATTTTGTTGGGTTACATGAACAAACTTTTCAGTGGTTAAAGAGTGTATATACTTGTATTCGATTGGACTGTTTAGACTGTTACAAATTTTAACACTTTATGGTAAGTAGGACTTTCACAACACAACCATTATGTTGTAATCCTTCATATTAGTTCATAATATCACTATTTTTCCACTACTTTTGGTAGACGTAATCTTGGTCAACAGATTGGAGTGTCGTTGGTGTATCCACTGCTAGGACATTTCAAACCACTGCTAGAGTTGATGAAACCACTGCCAGAAGAATGATACCAATGCTTGAATTAAACCACTGCTAGAGTTGAAGAAACACTGCTAGAGTTGATGAAACCACTGCCAGAAGAATGAATCCAATGCTTGGATTAAACCACTGCTAGAATTAAACCACTGCTAATACTGTTGTTTAACCACTGTTTGTTTTAAAATCATTTATTTTAAAATCATTTTTAACATAAACTAAAATTTCACTAATAATTAAAATGTTACAATGCTAAATAAAAACAATCCGAAATACGTAAATCATAAATCTAATCAGAATGCTCCCCGCATGCAGAGTCATACGACGGAGTACGAGAACGAGCAAATCCCTCCAACCGAGCCAAATCTTCCTCGTCTACAGCATCGTCTACACCATCGTCTTTGTTCTCCCGATAGCTCCAACTTATTTTGGTGCTGGCGTTGTTCGTTATATTGGAAACACACCGCCACAAGTTGTCAGCAACCTCGCGATCTTTGCGTGCTTGATCTTTCAAAAATTGTCGATGACAGCTTTTCTTTCAATGGTAATGTCGTTGCAAATCTGGTAGTTTTGTCTCATTTGTTCCTTTTCCCCCTTTGCCTGGTCAAACAATTTGATGACGCTTATAATAGCGTTTTTTCGAGCCGCATCGTCGATATTGCATTGATTTTGAACGTACACTTGCATATCTTCAACAGAATGGGGGAGACGGCAAGCCATATTAAATCTTGTGGGAAGTATTTTGATCTTCAATTGTTTGAAATTGTGTGTTAAAAAATGTGTTTCAGGTGAAGTTGGTATTTATAGAGCGGTAAAAATTGTTTTGAAAATGTTTATTTTTGTTTGTTTTTTTTGTTTTTTTTTTTTTTTTTTTATATTTATTGACCAAACGGTTGTTGCTTTTAGGGGAAATATTTATTGCATACATTTATACGACAACTGTAATGTACTATCACATATCCCAAAATATTCTGAGCAACTTTTTAAAAGCGCCTTTTTCAATTTAGCGATTTATGATACGCTAATAGTTTGTCTTTTATCTTTTTGTTCCCACATTCACTTCCTACCGACCAGAACCCTATCTTCTTAATAATCTAATACAACTGTCGTTTTCGTTCGATTATTAAAATTGAATTGTGCGAAAGGTTCGTCATACTTTATTGTCATGGTCCCCCATATCAATTTTGCCTATATTTAATGTTTCAATATTCGAACCTAATTAGGGTTTACATTTCAAATTATTTTTACTTTTTAAAGTATTGTATTTTACGTGTTCCTGTAACAGGATGGCACCTATTTGGAGTTCAGATCCTCGTTACCTGTTTGACGTTCATCTTTTGGGGGAGTTTTATTTCCAACCGTTGAGGTATGAAAATGGGGGTGTTTTTTATTGGAGTTTGTCCAAGGATAGGAAGGTGGACTATAATAGTATGTGCCAGTTTCTGAAAGAACATACTGAGCTAAATTTCCATTCGTTGTTTTTCTGTTTACCACAATGTCAATTAGAGGTAGGATTGAAACTAATAGAGTGCGATAGGGATGTGGCTGCCATGTATGACCTTGCTGATCGATATGGGAAGTTGATGATGTATATGGCACATAATCCCCAAAACTTATTTGATTTTTATTATCAAAATCTTAACTTTTGTGATTCTGAAGATGATTATACAACCAAATTGATTATACATGGAAGAAGATTAAAAGATGCAAGCAATATGACATATGATGAGCTTATTGCTTGGGCTGAAGAAGAAGCAAGCGTCCTTATTGATGTTGATGTCGATATGTCTGTTAGCCATAGGGATGTAGTTGCTAAGCCTAAGGTTAAGCGTAAGTTGGTTTTCATTGAAGAGCAAGATAAAGCCTTTGCAGGCGATCGATAAAAAAATTAAGGTGGTGCAAAAAAATAAAAAAAAATAAAAAAAATCAAATCAACGCTATTTCTGAGCTGTTAGATTCTACTTTGTGACACATACATCTAATAAACCAGGCGATATATGTGTCACAAAGTAGCATTTAGCAGCCCAGGAATATCGCGGTTTTTTTTTTTTTTTTTTTTTTTTTTTTTTTTTTTTTTGGGGATTTTGTTTATAGCAGACACTTATATTTTACCTGGTGCGTTAAAGTTACCAATTAATTCATATCACACTTACCACGACACGTATCCATATCGATTATACTTTTTTTTGATGGTGTAGGTTATGTTTTCAACACTACGTTACAAGCCAGCATATCAACGGAGCATGTTATAACACAGGTATGTTCCCACAAAAGTACTTAGACAAACATAAATAAGTAAGTGCATATATATCCAACAAAATTAACCTTAATTGGTTTATAGAACATCCATAAGCGTAAAAATAAACATCATACATTCCTAACCATATACTAAACTCAAAACATATATGAAGAAACCAGTTCAGTACACCATACACTTGAGCTTCTCAATGAATGACATAAGCTCCCTTGTTCGCTTCTGCTTGTTCACAACCTTCACCAACATGTTAGCAATGTCTGCCAAATCTTCATTTTGCAAAATATTCAACTGTGAAATACTTTGCACACATGAATCAAAGGGATACAAAAGCTCCAACTCTGCAATCACGAAATCCCTCTCGGTAACACGAGACCTAATATCTTGGGCTTTTTTGGTTAATTCTGCTTCGTCCACCCTAGTGACAGCAACCTCCCTACTAAACTTCTCCACCATCATGTCTCTAACGAGACTAGAACCAGCAGCAGCAGCTAACTCCTGGCAGAAAGGCATTTTTGTAGTCATTTTCTTCTTTTGGTTTCTTTTTTTTTTTTTTTTTTTTTTTTTAACAAAACAGCAGTTAAGATAGCCCTTTGGTTTATGTGTGTTTTTATATTAGTTATAAGGTCTTGATATGATAGCCACGCATAGTTATTATGGCATTTTGACTTATAAGCCATATTGATTTGATTTGATAGCCAACTTGAACCAAAATAAGTATACTACACTACTTGATGAATTTGTTTACTTGAGGAAATGTTGAACCTTTGTTTCTCTTTAATTTGACAGGTTTACTTGAGGAGACGTGTTTAAACGTATTGCAAACGTGCATGGACTCACAATAGTTGTATTGCTAAATTGTATATTCGACAATTGTATTTAAGTGGGCTACTTTTATATGTCTTTATTTAGTTTAGTTCCCTTTATTTTAAATTGTTGAGCGATATTTTATAAGCATGTATATCACCCAAGTATGTAGAAGAAAGTATGATGTTTATATGCAAAAAGACATTTTTGGTACCCAAAAATATATATGCAATAAGACATGTGTTTAATAGTACTATCACGTAATCCAATATATTCTGAGCGACATTTTTTAAAGCGCCTTTTTTCTTCTTATCTATTACTGCCCACTATCACATCGAAGCCCAACAATAACTCTACATTTAGGGCCCCTACATTTATTTACAAGTCAAATGCAAATCTTTTCCGCTTTGAGGTCAAACTAAAAAAGTATTGTCACACAAACCAATGTATGCATCATGTCAAGTACTTTCACATAAAATTTACAAAACAGCCCCGCATGTGGTACATTAAGAGGAAGCTGCTAGCAGCGGGTTGAAGACCACTAGCAGGGGTTTCATAGACGCTAGCAGTGGATATCTAAAATTTACAAAACAGCCCCCCATGTGGTACATTAAGAGGAAGCTGCTAGCAGCGGGTTGAAGACCACTATCAGGGGTTTCATAGACGCTAGCAGTGGATATCTAAAATTTACAAAACAGCCCCCCATGTGGTACATTATCAGGTCAAGTACAAGAAAGAAGGAAAATCACGTGCTTATATTTACGACTTACATTTTTTTAAAATAATTTGTAATATAAGTGTAAAAAAGGAGTTTTTTATTGAACCATCGTAATTCTAAAATTTATTTAATAAAATGAGTACTTTCAAATATAATTAAGGAAGTATGGCATGCTTTAAAATTCTAACTCAGAAACCATTTTTTTAAGAGTTACATTTATACACAAACAATAATCAACACCAGTTTATCAAAATATGTAGGTTGCTAACAGCAAATTTTGTACACCATTAATATATAGAGAAAAAAATTTGTAAACGATTTTACAAGCTTCAAACAAATGATGCTAGGTTGCCTTTTTGAGGCATCACTTTATCGTCAAACCAAAAAGATATACAGTTATAAATTAGCTAATTGTTTAAAAGTGTATTATATTTATCATTATTTGTAGTTGTGTGTATCATTATTCGAATCCGATTATTCCATACACATTTTTTTGAATTTTGATTATTTTGCGTATCGATTCTTAAAAATACTTGATTCGATTCCAAAAATACGTGATTCGATACCCAAAATTTTTGGTTATTTTTTGTGTAGCGATTCAAGTTTTTTGGTATCGAATAACGTATTTTTTGGAATCGAATCAAAATTTGAAAAGGTGACGAAATAATCGGATTCGAACAATGATACACCCAAGGTACAAACGATGACAAGTATATACATTTTTTAACCGGCTAACACATTTTATATATACAACTATAGCTTGTTGGTCAAATCGTTTACAAATTTTTCTCTCTATATATTAACTGGCGTACAAAATTTGCTCCGAACAACCTACATAATTTGATAAACTATTGTTGATTATTGATTGTGTATAAACGTAGCTCTTTAAAAGATGGTTTTAAGTTAGAATTTTAAAGCATACCACACTTCCTTAAATATATTTGAAAGTACTCATTTTGTTAAATAGATTTTAAAATTACAATGGTCCAATAAAAAACTCTGTAAAAAAGTACTGCCCACTATCCCATCGAAGCCCAACAATAACTCTACATTTAGGGCCCCTACATTTATTTACAAATCAAATGCAAATCTTTTCCGCTTTGAGAAGTGTAAAAAAGTATTGTCACACAAACCAATGTATGCATCATGTCAAGTACTTTCACATAAACCGATGAATTCCAAGCGACCTTATTAACGCGCCATTTTCATCTTACCAACTTAAACCGAGTAGACAAACATATTTTGTTTTAGTAACCAAAAATTGGATACAAGGAATTATGAGGTTGATATTTTATTTTATGTTTTTATTTTAATTATGTCGATTATGCGATATAATTTTGCTTTTTTAATTCAACGTCAATGTAGGTTGTTTTGTAAAACACAAAACCCAATCAAAAGAGAAGAGATTGCGACGGTAAGGTTGCGTTTAGTTGAGGGAAAACACCCTTGTTTTTCACAAAATGTTTTGTGGAAAACAAGGAACACAGAGATCGCGTTCAAATTAACGTTTTCCACCAAAATGTTTTGCAAAACACAAATCCCCTATTTCCTAACTTAACAAGGAAAATTACAAAACAAATTTTAGTTGTTTTCCTTGTTTTCCTTTGTAACCCTCAACCCTCCCTCCCTTTCTTCAAAACAGAAAATAGAAACATCAACTAAACGCGTTTTCTATATTTTCAAGTGTTTTGTGGAGATTAATTCTCCTTCCAAATTTTTACAAAACTAGAGATAGAAAATAAGAGAAATTGTTTTCCACCAACTAAACGCACCCTAAATATATTGAGTGTTACTGTGCCACCAAACTCATATTAAGTTGCCTTAAACCTTGCACCCGCCTATATAACAGACCCCAATGCACACTTATCTCTTCACAATATCCCCAAATCTTCTTCACAAACCCTAAATTCTACCACAAACCCCAAAAATGCCATAAACCATAATTCACCACTAAAAACCATGAATACTAAACCAGAGGTTGTAAATCGAACCTCTTCTCCATCATCATCATCATCATCATCCAGTGATTTCCTTCAGTTCTTTCCATATCCTTATGATCCTCTACCTAAAAAATCACCTTTTCTCCCATCATCAGAAGATGATAGTGTAGAGAATCCAAGTGTATCTGCTGATGATTCTGATGACTACTATAAGGAGGGAACATCTTACTCCCAACCTCCAGCACCTCTGCCTCAATGCAGGCCTCGAGCAAGCAATCCGCCACTTCCTATGGGTGGAAAGGTGGTGCTTGGTCTTCCTGCACCTGGATTTGGTGCATCAACACACATCGCATAGAAGAAATGCTAGGGAAGGGTGGATGGGTTGCATTTTGGTTGAAATACATGGAGGAAGCACAAAGGAGACCTTTATTTTTCTCCATCATCAACGTTTTCATCAATCCATCCTTCATACTTTTGACCCTTAGCATCTTCGTTATAGAAGTCTTGTAGCTCCAGCCATCGGGATAGAACGAATGGGTGGTTATGCAGGACTTCACAAACGCAAATCCAGCATTTAGTGTGATAGATGTGAGCAGTCATGCTCATCTTCACTGCTCTTTAGATGTTGGAACAGATGATATGCACTAGATTAGGTTTAGTAGTAGTAGAAATATTAGTAGGAGATCATGTATAGCACTTTGGATTTGTAGTTGCATTTGAAGTTGATTGGGTTTTGTAAGTTGTAAGCTGTAAACTGTTTCATGAATGAATGAATGAACAATTTTACTTCAATCTCTTCTCTTTAGAACTTTAGCTTTGTGAGTTTTTATGGAATAAGATGTGGTATTTTGAAATTACCAGTTTGGATTGGTTAGGGTTTATGTGGAGCGTCAATTGGAAGTGATTTGAAGATCAATTACTTCAACTGGCAGTTATTTGGGGGAAAAAATAAGTTTGCATCAAATTTACAAAACACACCCTTGAAGTATGCATTACCATGAAATTGCTAGCAGTAGATTTCAAACCACTAGAAGTGGTTTGATAAAGTATAGCAGTGGATACATCATATTTACAAAACAGCCCCCCAAGTATATATTATCAGAAAAACCACTGGCAGTGCATTGACAACCAAAGGCAGTGGTTTCATAGACGCTAGCAGTGGATATCTAAAATTTACAAAACAGCCCCCCATGTGGTACATTAAGAGGAAGCTGCTAGCAGCGGGTTGAAAACAACTAGCAGGGGTTTCATAGACGCTAGCAGCGGATGCATCAAATTTACAAAACAGCCCCCCAAGTATACATTATCAGGTCAAGTACAAGAAAGAAGGAAAATCACGTGCTTATATTTACGACTTTTTTTAAAATAATTTGTAATATAAGTGTAAAAAAGTAATGCCCACTATCACATCGAAGCCCAACAATAACTCTACATTTAGGGCCCCTACATTTATTTACAAGTCAAATGCAAATCTTTACCGCTTTGAGGAGTGTAAAAAAGTATTGTCACACAAACCAATGTATGCATCATGTCAAGTACTTTCACATAAACCGATGAATTCCAAGCGACCTTATTAACGCGCCATTTTCATCTTACCAACTTAAATCGAGTAGACAAACATATTTTGTTTTAGTAACCAAAAATTGGATACAAGGAATTATGAGGTTGATATTTTATTTGATGTTTTTATTTTAATTATGTCGATTATGCGATATAATTTTGCTTTTTTAATTCAACGTCAATGTAGGTTGTTTTGTAAAACACAAATACAAATTAGACTAAGATTGACAACGTCATAAACAAAAGTAGTTACACTTAACTAGTACACACATAACCCACCATAACTAACCTAAACAAAACATAAACCCTAACATGAAGGCTTCACAAATTCAAAGGACCATTGACTCAAGATGTTCAATGAAGGATAACAAAGAAGAAACGCGAGCACGCCTTTCTAAGATGGAGGTCTGCTTCCTTACAATCTCAGCCCTATCTTCAATTTGCATCCTTCTCATGTGCCGAACAGACGCAACAGACGAGTTAGTTGGACCCACAACCAACAGCTCTCCAATAAGCACATCCCTACGTTGTACACGAGCGGTTAGCTCGTCAATCTTCTCTTGCAGATCTAATTCATCCCGAACAGTATCCCTAACTTCTCCCCAATATTCCACAATCATCATAGCCTTGACAGATCGACAGTTTGCTGTACGGGATAGTTGATCCAAGAGGGGAAGAGGGGGGTTGGACATTGTTGTTGTTGGTTGAGATGTTTTTTTTTTTTTTTTTTAGAGAGGATTAAAAATAGAGTGTGGAAATATAGAGTGATAACCACAAAATGTGTTGCTAGTTGTGATAGGAGTAGTTGTTAAATAGAGTGGAATTATAGTAGTTTTAAAATAGAAGTGTAAACCGTATATTATTTACAAGGAAAAAAATGTATACTGTTTAGAAGTTATCATCATATATGTTTTGACTGTTAATAGATATTTGTATATAGTTTAGAAGTTATCATCATATACGTTTTTGTTTTGTCACAACAACACAAGTTCGCTAAACATAATTTCTTATATAAGCATAAATCGATAACATAAAATGTGTTTCCAAAATCACCAATGGTCCAAAAACTGTACATAAGCTACATATAACAAAATGTTCAAAAACTATACCTATAATCCATTTAGCGGTAATCCTAACCAAGTTATTCTCTACAAACATATAATAACACATAGGGCGCGAACTCGTGTTAACCAGGGTCTTTTGTCAGTAGACTTCCGCTATCTCCTGCTTCTTCGAGTTTGACCAAAGCTTAACCTGCGTATTTTAAATAGCTTAGGGTTTTAAGTAATGAGAACTATCCAACCATCGGGTATCAAAAAGACCCTTTAAACCATTAAGCTCGAGTGGGTCATTTTAACAATTAGGGTAGGAGGGTAGGATGGTGGGTTTTTTGAGACATAAACCAAGTTCTTGGCAGGGTGTTGGGGTCCAACCCCTTTCATGTGTAATAGCACTTTAACAAGGATAATGAGATTATGTTGTGTTCATATGCCTGTGATACACGAAATTTTATCGTGTTTGCATACGACTATTTGAACAGTGTGTATATGGTTGAAGGGTCCTGAAAACAAAGGAATGATGTTAGTGTGTCTGCTTAAAGTTATATTATACCATTGCCCGACACCATTTCCTTATCCTTTTTACAATGATCACCCCCAAAAGAAACCAAGAATTCTCTACTATATTATGAACCAACAAAATTGTAGTGTGCGTGTATGACACGTGGCTTCTTTGATGGTTCACGGCGACGAGGTACACGGTTTCTTGGTCCAGTAGATACGGGAAAGTGTACAACACGTTTCTTGTTACGGTTTGTAATGGTTACCTGATGATGAGAGTTGAATCTTGAAGGGTAGAAAGGTAGTGCAAAGTGGTTTAGCCATGCGTATAGAGTTCATAACTGTGCTTGTGTGTGTTTTTAGTGTCTGTTTTTTGTAGAGAAACTCCATGTTTCTGTGTAACAAAGAGATGTCAGAGATTATAAGAAATAGATGACATGGTTTTGTAATGATAGTGATGGCGAGTGAAGTGGAGTTAATGAGGCACCCTCAAAAACACTCATATCGCTCCCCACCATTATATATCATTACCAACCATTTCATCTATCTTGTTATCATCTATGATCTCATACCACACGGAAACATGGACTTGGTCACCAAAAAAGACACCACTAAAAAAACACACTCAGTTAAACAATCTCAAAGCAAGCTAAACCCTTTTGCACCACCTTTCTACACTTCATGATTCAACCCTCTTCATCAGGTAACTTGTACATACTGTAACAATAAAAGGCTTTACACTTTCCGGTATCTACTGGACCAAGAAACCGTGTACCTCCTCGTCGTATACCATCAGAGAAGCCACGTGTCATGGCTGTTTGACTTCAATATTGTTGTTTGATAATATAGGAGAGAATTGTTGGTGAGTTTTTGGGAAGATCATTGTAAAAAGGAGAATGAAATGGTGTTGGGCAATGGTATAATAGCACTGTAAGCATACCCACTAACAGCATTCTTTTGTTTTCAAGAACCCTCAACCATATACACACTGTTCAAATAGTCGTCCGCAAACACGATCAAATCTTTTGTATCACAAGCATATGAACACAACATGATCTCAATATCCTTGTTAAAGTTCTATTACACATGAAAGGGGTTGGACCCCAACACCCTGCCAATAACTTGGTTTATGTCACAAAAAAACCACCATCCTACACTCAGACCCTAATTGTAAAATGACCCACTCGAGCTTAGTGGTTTAAAGGGTCTTTTTGAAACACGATGCTTGGATAGTTCTCGTTACTTAAAACCCTAAGCTATTTAAAATACACAACGACATATCTTACCTTTTGGCATCGACTGCTGTCACGGCTTGGTCTCGGATTGGAACCCGTGACACCTAATCAATTTGAAGCAAGTATAAAAGCAAATCATATATTCCTACAACTAATCAATTGCATATAACATACTATATAACAATACCTAATAAACAAGAGATACCCAGCTAAGATTACAACTATCTAACAAAAACCCATGAAGCTTTTTACAGTCAGTCAAGAGTATTTATAAAAAGTAGTAAACGATACCTGCTCGGTGATGTAGTGGTGGTGGAGGCGGCGCTATGATGTAGTGGTGGTGCAGTGATGAAGATGAAGATGAAGAAGTTGAGGTGAAAGCAGTCGAGGTTAATAATTGGGGTATGTGTGATATGGGTAGTATCTGAGTTATAGGTTCTTAAATAGAAGTTAAGTGTTTGGTTATAAGTTGTTGAGGAGTAAATTAAGTGGTTGACTTTGGTTTCATTAAGTGTTTGGTTATTTGACACGTTGCAAATTATTTTAAAAAATCGTATATTACAAATTATTTTAAAAAATCACAAAACGAGACACGTATATTACAAATTATTTTAAAAAATTGTAAGTCGTAAATACAAACACGTGATTTTCCATCTTTCTTGTACTTGACCTGATAATGTATACTTGGGGGGCTGTTTTGTAAATTTGATGTATCCGCTGCTAGCGTCTATGAAACCCCTGCTAGTTGTTTTCAACCCGCTGCTAGCAGCTTCCTCTTAATGTACCACTTGGGGGGCTGTTTTGTAAATTTTAGGTATCCACTGCTAGCGTCTATGAAACCCCTGCTATTGTCTATCAAACCACTGCCTTTGGTTGTCAATGCACTGCCAGTGGTTTTTATGATAATATATACTTGGGGGGCTGTTTTGTAAATATGATGTATCCACTGCTATACTTTATCAAACCACTTCTAGTGGTTTGAAATCTACTGCTAGCAATTTCATGGTAATGCATACTTCAAGGGTGTGTTTTGTAAATTTGATGCAAACTTATTTTTTCCCCCAAATCACTGCCAGTTGAAGTAATTGATCTTCAAATCACTTCCAATTGACGCTCCACATAAACCCTAACCAATCCAAACTGGTAATTTCAAAATCCCACATCTTTTTCCAAACCAACTCACAATGCCGTCGCAGTATTCCAACACCCATAACCTAGTTGCTTACTTAAAAAAAATAATCAATCAGATGGTTTTCATGAGATGATTGATTTTATCAACCACAGTAAAATTCAGTTTGCATTAACTGTAGCACCCACAATTCTCAAAGACTATATACATGATTTTTGGGGTAAAGCTGAGATACAGGAGCGAGATGGATTTGAGGTGTTTAGGACTGTGGTGGATGATAATGAGATTTTGGTGGATGAGGAAGTCATTAGAGGTACGTTGAAACTCAATGATGCTAATGGAGTAGTTAATCTTTCTGATAATGATATATTTTTAGGTTTAGAAAGATTAGGTTATACAAGAAGGGGAGACAGGGTAAAATTTTGAAATGTATGTTTTCTCCCGAATGGAAGTTTTTAATTCACACCTTGCTGATGTGTCTGAGTAGTAAGACCACTGGCTTTAATGAATTTCCCTCCAAAATTGCAACTGCTTTAATTTGTCTATCTGAAGGGAGGGAATTCAATTGGTCTAGCATGATTTTTGAAGGGTTTTTGCAGAATATTAGGAAGAAAGGTAAATATTACTTGTATCCTAGGTTTGTTCAACTTATTGTGGGTAGCCAAATAGCAGAACCTGTTGAACATAATACAAAGTATGAGGTGCATTATATGCATCATAAGGTTTTTGCTCATATGAGGAAACAAAATCCAAATTTAACAATCCCAAATGTTCCATTGTTCCCGCATATGATTAATTTACCTGTCATTCGTGAGTTTGATGATGTAAATGAACCCCAATTGACTGAACCTGAACCCACTGACACCGTAGTTCCACCCACTATTAGTCAGACTGTAACCACTGCAACCAACCTTGATGCTATGATAAGTTCACCACGCGCACCAGATAACACAGGTCGAACTCAGGAAGGTATCTTGGAACATGAACATGAATGGACGTATAATGATGAACATCAACATGATGCCTTTTCGAATGAACGACCAGTTAACACAGGTCGAGTTGGGGATGAAAATCGTGAACGATTAAATGAATTGACGGTTAAATGTACAAAAATGGAGAATACGATCAGAGAATTGAAGCACAGGATGTTTGTGATGGAAAAAGTTAGGGGACATGGGCGTAGTGTTGTTAGCGGAGTTAGGAGACATGGGCGTATTGTTGTTACAAGAGTTAGGAAACATACTAAGAAAGTGACATCCTCTCAAGATGTGGTTTTGGAGGACCAAAAAACACAGGGGACGACTGAAGGATTTGATTCAGGGGACGCTGCAGTTGTGCGTATGGATGAGGATGTGGATAGTGTAGATCATGGAGGGGAGTATGTGGTGTCTGATAAAGATGGGAATGAAGCTGTACTCGAGATCGTGAAGAATGTATTAGATGATATAGAGAAGGATTTGGTGCAGGACACATCCACTGATAGTCTTTCAGAACCCACCGCTAGAGTTGTGCGTATGGATGAGGATGTGGATAGTGTAGATCATGGAGGGGAGTATGTGGTGTCTGATAAAGATGGGAATGAAGCTGTACTCGAGATCGTGAAGAATGTATTTGATGATATAGAGAAGGATTTGGTGCAGGAAACATCCACTGATAGTCTTTCAGAACCCACCGCTACAACTTCAACTGAGGTAACCCCACCAACTGATGTACAACTTAAAGAGAAGGAATTGGTGCAGGACACATCCACTGCTCCAACTGATGCACAAGATAAAGAGGATGAGGTGGTGCGGGACACATCCACTGCTCCCAATGATGAACAAGATAAAGAGGAGGTGGTGGTGCAGGACACATCCACTGCTAGTGTTTCTGTAACCTTAACCCCACCAGCTGATGTACAAGTTAAAGAGAAGGAGGTGGTGCAGGAGACATCCACTGATCCCAATGATGCACAAGATAAAGAGGAGGTGGTGGTGCAGGACACATCCCCTGTTAGTGTTTGTGTAACCTTAACCCCAACAGCTGATGTACAAGTTAAAGAGAAGGATGTGGTCAAGGACACATCCACTGCTCCCAATGATGCACAAGATAAAGAGGAGGTGGTGGTGCAGGACACATCCACTGCTAGTGTTTCTGTAACCTTAACCCCAGCAGCTGATGTACAAGTTAAAGAGAAGGTGGCGGTGCAGGACACATACTCAGAACCCACTGCTACAACTTGTCTATCTGAAGTAACGACAACAACTGATGTACAAGTTAAGGAGAATGAGGTGGTGCAGGACACATACTCAGAACCCACAGCTACAACTTCAACTGAGGTAACGACACCAAGTGATGTAGAAGTTAAAGAGAAGGAGGGGCTGCATGAGACATCCATGGCTAGCGTAACCTTAACCCCACCGGCTAGTTTGAAAAGTGTAGTAGACAATAGAGTAGTCTCACACACTGCTATTACTACCACATCTACAATTGTCACAACTACATCTGTTTCACCACCTAAATCAAAAGAAGTTGAGAAGGAGGCTGCCAGTACACTGATAAATTTAAGCAAAAGTTCATCAAACCCTACACCTACCATTGCACCGGCTCCTATATTTCTTAAACCAACTGGACCTAAACCCTTGACTACAAGTTTGACTATTGGTGAGCCTTTGAACAAGAAGGTGGCTCTACCAGATAATGGAAAGGGAAAAGGTATTGTTGAACCTGATATAAAGTTTAAGAATAAACAAGAGCAGATTGATTATGATTATGACCTTGGTGTAAGAATGGAAGCTGCAGAAAAAGCAGAAATAAAAAGGAAAAGGCTAGAAGAGGAGGAAGCTAATCAGAGATGGATAGATGAATGGGAGGATTCACAAGCCTATCTTGAAGCTTCTAATAATATTGGGATTGAGTACACTCGTGAAGTGTGGGAAATGTTCTCTAATAATCAAAAAGCAAGAATCTTGGATGAATGGTTCACGAAGTTCAAAAAAGATAAAAAGCAAGTCAAAAGAAAGAAACCTCCTACAAAGAGCGATATGAGAAATACATACATGAAGATTATCAAGAATTCAGGCGTACATCTTGGTGTAGATCTAAGAACATGTTCAACAGAGAGGCTGAAGGAGCTTAGTCAGAAGTGTATGAGGGTTAATGAAGATCACATTCCTATGAATTCTGAGAAAGAAGCAGAATGGTTAAAGAAGCAATCCAGATATAAAAGACAAAAGGTGGACGAAGCTTTGAAAAAGAAAGAAAGAACTCAACAGTATTTTAAGGAGACTAATAGTCCTAATCCTGAACCTATTAATCCTATTCCTTTAAAAGCAGTTCATCCTATTATCGATTGGCAGATTGTCAAACATAGACGTAGAGAAGTAGTTGAGATTACAAGAGGTGATGGATGCAAATCCACTTATTGGTCATTTGGGATGTTACTGGATTGTTTGACTAGGGGTGATTTGGACGAGTTGTGGAAACTAATGAAGTTCAGATATGGGAAGTTAGGTCCAAATGGAGAGTTAGCTAAGTTTGTGTGGGCTGCTATAAAGAGCATGTTTGAACCTGATCTTGAGGCTGAATATTGGTATGATTGTGAGGTGGTTGAATGGATATTGTACTCATACTGCAAGGTTCATGGTGTAAAAACAAAAAAAGAGGATAGGTTTTTCATGTTCGTTGATAGGGATTATCCTTTATCAAAGAATGTGGCAAGACAAATGCTGGAAGCTAAACTCAGTTCAAGAGGAACAAAGGAGACACATCCTATAATTGATCCACTGTTTAAAAAGATAGAGAAGATTGCAGACCTACAAGGAACCTACTGCCAGTGGTGATTAAACCAATCCTAGAAGATTCAATCCTACTGCTGATGTTAGAATGAGGCTAGTAGTAAAGGTCAGACGATACTTTAACAATGTGAATTTAATGTCTTCGATTGTTCAATTTTTGTTATTTTCGCAACCTCATTTTAAATTAGAATCCCATATATTCCATAGGTATACGCTGGATATGATGAAAAGACAGAAGATTCAAGACCATCCAACTATTGAACACAATATAAAATGTGAGTTAAACTCCTACTTACTAGGAAACTTTATTGAATAAAGTATGTTACTAGGAAAGCACGCACGATATAACACTAAGTACTTGGAAATCAGATACATTATACCACTAAATTCTTACTTGGGGCATATAGTAGTCTTAGTTACTAGGATATCACATACGACATAACAGTTAGTACTTCGCATATCGCACAGTGCTTATAGCGGCAACGTACCCTCAAGCTTATGAATAAAGAAATTCTTGTTTCGAGCACTCAGCTCGAGTTCTCCTGCCAAGATATTCATTTGCATCACTTTGTGTTCACTAAGGGCCTGCTCCTGCTTCAGAAAGTCAACAGTTTTTTGTGGCACCTTCTTACGCACAGTTTCCATCTCTTGAATAACGGCAGCCCTTTGACCATTAAGTCTAGCCAATTCTTGAGTTAGGATGTTCACCTTTCTTGCCAATTGAACATCTTCGATTGCAGCGGTACGGCAGTAGTAAATCATCATGTCTGTCCAGTTGTTAGTGTTAGAAGCGGCTCTTATCTCATCACATTTAGGCAGACCTGACATTGTTTTTGCTTACTTATTTATGGAATGATGTTGTGTGAAAATATACTTGCAAGTTTGCTGTTAAATAGACAGATTGAAAGGTAAATAAACAGTCACATGCATACATTGACGTTACACTATATGCCTGACTCCTCTATGTTTTTATAGAAAAGAACAAAAAATGTGCACATGTTCAACAGTTTATTGTATAACATTCTCACAAAGTAACATAAAAAAACAAGGGAACAATAAAAGCAAGCCACTCCTGTAGCTATTATTATTCAAGTAACAAACATTGAAAATTCTAAATGACTGATAAGTTGTGCTTCCATTGTGTTAAAGTTCAAATTGAAGTACTATAAATCGTCCAAATGAACAACATTTTCAGTCACAGGTTGTGACTGAATGTTGTTACGAACGATGTTTTCAGGAGTAGATGATTCACATTTCCATACGAAATCATTGTTTGATTGACCACTTGCTTCTCCCTGTTCGACCTCTACACGCGTCCTCTGTCCACCGTGTCGTTCTTGTTCCACTGCTTCTTCATTAGTTGTAGGGGTGCACGATTGTGACTTTCTTTTACGTTTCTGACATGTGGCATTAGTTCAAACAACCATATCAGTAATAACATTAAAAATTATACACATTGAAATAAAATATAGAAACACACTTGCCTTCCTTGTCATCAACGGTTCAGTACATGACTGTCTTGTGTGTCCTGCCTTTCCACACCTGCCACAGGTTTTGCTTCCTGGCTCTTCCCCCTGTGATCGGATACGTTTCTTTTCTTTGGGTCTTCCAGGTTGTCGCTTATCCATAGCAGGAGGTTTTACGGTTTGCAAGTCATCAGGAGTACGCCACAAGGATACATCTTTTAGAGGATAAACCCTTGCTTCGTATGTATTTTTTAGTGACGTTTTGTTAAACCAATCCATAGCCCAACTGCTAGTGTCAGTCATCCCTTCAACTCTAGACACAGCACAAACATGACCACAAGGTAGACCAGATAGCTGCCATTTGCGGCAAGTGCATTCTCTGTTGTCAAAGTCAACAATATGAACATGTTTCGGATCAGTGACTTGGTAAATCTTGTGCATCTCAATTCCGTTAACACCCCAATTAGCACTCTTTGCCATTCTATTGTTTACTTTTGCATTTGCCCATTCGCTAAGTTCATCAGTTGGAGCATCTGAAATCAAAAAAATAATAATACATTTTCATGCGACGTGCCAAATATGTAATAAACCAAGTATAATATACAGTTTTTTTAAGTTACCTTTGTATTTTGCTCGACGTTCAAAATACCATCTTTGTAGAAGCCTTCGGTAGTACTCCATTAGCTGGGTTATTGGAACCTTCCTAACATCTTTCGTTAAAGAGTTTACTGATTCAGCACTATTTGAGGTCAAATAATTGTACCTGTTTGCAGGGCAGTAAGCACGCGACCATTTATCAAATCCAGCTTCATCTTTTAGTTTTTTATACACATCATGTTTTAATGATCGAATCTCAGAAATTGAAGCATCAAACTCCTGCTCTGTGTAAGCTTTGCATGTCCTCCAATATATAGCCTTCCACTTTCTAGTTTTCAAATTGCAGTTCATCATTAAATGCCGACAGCAAAAACCATGAAACGCGCTGGGAAAAACGGTACTACATGCATGTGCAATTGCCGGATGTCTTTCAGAGATGATGGCCAAATCTTTTACTTCACCAATGCATTCTTTAAGTTTGGTCAAAAACCATGTCCATGATTCATTGGTCTCACCTTGAGAGACACCAGTTGCAATAGGTATAATCTGGTTGTTGCCGTCCATCCCAACAACAACCAGATTCGTACCAAGGTATCTCCCTTTAAGATGTGCGGCATCAATGATTAGCAATGGTCGCATAAAACGTAAGAAGCTCCGGATCTATTTTAAAACAATCAGAAATTTGCTTAATTAATAAAATTTCGATAACAATGAAGGTATTAATCATAAATAAAATATAATAGAATTTATGAAAAACTTACAGCAACACCGAAACCAATGAATACCATCTTAAACCGATCTGTCTCATCTGTCTCAATGTGAGTTACTGTCCCCTCATTTTCCAACTTTAAGTTATAGCAGTAATACGGCAACTGCTCAAAAGACTCCCTAGGACAACCGTTCAACAACTGTAATGCAATGTTTTTCCCACCCCAAGCTCGGTAGTAGGAAATGTCTACTTTCCAATCAACATTAAAATCGTTTTTTATGTCCGCACCCGTATATACCCGTTTGCAATTCCTCAATTTATCAACAAGTATGTGACCCAATAATTTTCGGGTAGCATTTCGATGATTAGGATGAATTTTTGTTCTGGAACATGTATGAGAGTCGTTAATGGAAGTAACATAGAAGTATCGGCTAACAACACTTTTTCGTGCGTTAATGTACCAGTTGCAACCTTCGACAAAACAACCTACACTGTACCTTTTCTTACATGAGTTTGTAACTTTGTACTCAAACATATCAACCAACGCTTTTATTCCTATTGCATAAATGCATCCTTGCTTATCATCAAACCGACTACCCACCTTTAATTTAGATACTACAGGATGTTTATGGTTACTTACCTTTTTAATTATGGGATCAGCTGAACTGGGTGGATCAGGGATATTTAGAAATGTTGTTTTCTGCCAACTAGGATGCACATCTACATTAACGTTTGCCCCTGCACCCTCGTTATTATGATCTTCAACTTTTGGTGTTTGAAAATCATATTCTTGAGGCAACAAAGGAACATTAAGATCAATATCAAGAGTCTTAGAAGAAGTAGGCGGCTTTACCTCGGAAGATTTCTCGATAAGTTTGATGTATAGCGTCTGGATCAGGTGCTGCTTACAGCATATTTCATGAACGAAGAAAGAAACATCATCATCGTCACTCACATGAATTTTGGTTGAAGCGGACATGTAGTATAAACTGATGATCTTATCTTTAATCTGATATTTGTTAGTGAGATAGGTAATCAGCTGTAGGTAGGTGATGTTAACCGGAAGTAAAACTCCACGAATTGATGTCTCAAAATCCAAATAAAGTTTGAATTTTTGGGAATTAGCCGAAGTCATTTTTCTGGGTTTTGTGTTCTGGGATTTGTGTTCACTGTTCTAGGATTGTACAAAACAATAAACAAAAAAAACTTCGCTGAAAATAGGACCTTTAAGTCGCTCAATATAAAATTCGCTTAAACTTTTCCCTCCACAATATTCATTACCCGCTCATTCACAAAGTATATTTCCCGCCAAATAAGATGTGACTATACTATAAAAGCGTCAAGTTTACTCATTGGGTAAATAAAACCATGGCTCCCTCCTCTGCCTCTACCTCCAGATCCAATCGAAAACCATTGGAATACTACATCAATGCTACACACTGCGAATGTCCAAAACCATTACCGGTGGAAGTACAAACCTCTTGGACACGGACTCATCCTGGTAGAAGATTCAAGGCCTGTCCAATTTATGTAATAATATTATGCATTATACTTATTTTACTTGTTAGGTTGAATATGTGAATTTAACAAATTTTTATTTTAGGACAAAAATACCAAATGTAACTTCTATGGTTTCCTAGACCCGGAACTACCAAGTCAGTATTACAAAGATTTGTTTTACAAGGAACATGAGGAAAAGAAACATTTAATGAAGACGGGAAAGAGTTCAGTCTCGGATGAAGTTACTGAGGTTTCAAACAATGATATCATGAAAGTGTTGGATGAGTTGACTTTTATCAAGTCAAGAGTGCAAGTTCATGACAAAGTTGTGTTGGTTTTCAGTTTGATTGTTCTCTTCAGTGCTGTAGTTTGGTTATGGTAATCTGTTTACCAATAAGTGTTATGTAATAAGTATGTTATAGTCTTTTACCAATAAGATTGTATGTAGTCGTTTTTTCAAATCAAATGGATGTTTGTAAAAAACAAACGTTTTAGCAATTAACACAAAATGTTTGTTGCAAATCAACAGTATCACAACACGTATATTTGGATGGTATGCATGGGTGTTAGGAATATACAAAGTAGCGCTACACATACATGCATAAGAAATTGTCTTTTGATGCCCTTCACAGACATCCAGATTGCGGTTACATTTGGTTGAACAACAAAAGTATAAAACCACATACAAGCCATACCCAAATAGATGAAATGCATCTTTATTCATCACTTGTATGAACAGACATCTTATACTTCCAAAAGTACTCCACCATATGCTCTCGATACGCCAAAGCAACTTGAAGAGGGTCATCAACCTTCATACTTAATTTGTTACCCAGCCTGTGCAAAAAAATACATACCCAAACTCCGCAATCACCGTATGCATTGGCTTGTATAGGGACATCATCCGCAACTTGAAATGTGATCTTATAATCAGAAACAGATATTGATTTAGCTTGAAGAACTTTACACAAGTTTAGATACTGTGGTAGCTTTCTCTCAAAAGTGACCCTCCATTTTAAATTCTTTTCTCTCGTCTCAGGTTCTGGCGTACCTAGTGTGTCATAAATTGTTATAACTCCGGTACGAATTTGCAACTCGGCGAGAAACCAGTGGCACTCGGGTACGTTAACAGGAAAGTATACCTAAATGTGATCAAATAATCCTTGCCATAATTCATCACATTTTTACCATGTACATATATTTACCCAAATATATAGAAGAAAGTATGGTCTTTATATACAAACCTTCTCAACACTAGACCATGGCAATGGATAGCGTTCACCAGTGGCGTAGTAGGCACGCATAGACCCTTCAAGGATAGAGGAAGAGAAAAATGGTCCAGCCATAGCCCAATCGGCATTGCCCGGCCTGAACTGCCACATTAGATCAACCCAGAGATCCAGATGCTGCAGAAAAATTTTATAAGCAAAATACCGGTAAACTAATTCAAAAAAAAATCTGTTAGCTACCTCATCTCCTAGCCATCCTTTTTTATTGCCTCTTCCATAACCCAACAAAGCCAACCAAAATTTTCGATCAACAACGATGTCGCCAAGACCCCAAGGAAAGCTATGCGATGACTTCAAATTTTTTTTTAAAAAGGTATCCATACACGCTGGTTTAGTAATCTTGTTGATATCGCAACCTTCAGGACGTGACAGATCCTGAAATTTTTTAAAAACAACATTAATGTATATGTCTTTAAGATGTCTGTTTGTAAATGTAGTTCTTCTATACCTCTACCCATGATTCCAACTGATTATCTTCACCAGGTGGTGGATTAATATCTTTTCTCAGTCTTTTGGAACGTCGTTTCGGCAACTGTGGAGTCGTAGGAGGGAGATTCACGTATGGTTCCTGCAAACACTTGCCCACCTGCTTTGTCCTTTTTGAGTCATCATCTTCTTTGAAAACAGGAGTACTCTCTTGGGTAACTTTCTCATCACTCTCTTTGGTAACTTTGGCCTTTCTAGTTTTCTTTTTTGGTAGGGCGTTATAACGTGACTGTCTGAACTTAGTTGCGTTTCTCTTCCTTTTACCCCGCATGAAAACATACTGTACAGAAAAAATTCATCATTGAAATAACATCAAACTTTTGAAGTACATGTGGTAACTTTAATGAATAATGTAGCTGTACCTCAGAAGCTGTAGGAAAAGGCTTACTGGCTTGTCCGTCAGAGGTATGAATCATCTTCTGTCTTGCCTTCACAGCATCATTATCAATTTTGTCTATTACCGCCTTGGTTGACAACTGATTTGCAACCGGTAACTCAACCCCGGTTTCTTTCTCTTTAACGTGGGCATCAACATTGTATGCTTCGTCCCCCATCCCTGCCATTTGTGACACTGCCTCACGATCATGAGAGTGTTCATCAACAGCATTGCAATTAACAATGACATTTTCATTAACTTGAACACCCTCTATAGTTTTATCATCAGCATTTAAAAGTACTTCATGATCATGAGAGTGTTGATCAGCAGCAGTGCAATGAACAATGGCATCTTCCTTACCGTGAACGACCTTTACAGACTTACCATCAACATTCAACACACCTTCATGAGCCTGTATTTCATGTGCTTGAACCGCCTCACTCGGTGTTTCACCATCTTCATTGTTTTCAGCAGGTTTTTCTTCATCTATCCCCACCTGTTTGTCGTGAAGACAATAAACAGAGAAATCATCTTCCATATCCACCTGTTCATCTAGCTGCATCTGTTTCCCCTGTAATTATACAACAATAACACATCTATATGGATGACCAACTATATAAAACATGTATAGATAGTGCAGGTGGAATTTATATATACGTACTTCAACAGCCGATTGAGAAAACGTTTCATTCAAATTAGGTAAATTCAAATGACTGGGATCATGATCTGGAATGTGATCATCTAACGGCAATGGTCCGTCGTGAAGACAATATTCCACGAGCTGCGACATAGTTGATGGAAAAGCGGCAGGGTCTATATAAGTAAGACCAGCTTGTTCGTTTTCAGCATTTACACAACTCGATTTGTCGCCATTCTGTAGTTAACCAAACTGATTTAGGTATGTAACCAAAAAACGAAAAAAAAAAAAAAAAGTACTACTAAAAGGAACATAACCTTATTATAATCAGCCGAATGAACATCACGACAACGAAGATCAAACAAACTAGAACTACCATTCCAGTTTTCATTATCAACGGGACTTTGTCCAGAACAAGCCTCATCCGATTTGCCGTGCGTATGAGTTGAAGTCTGATATTTAAAATATACAATCAATTATACTACTAAAGAAACCTGCTAGCAGTGGATTCACAGTGGTTTGATAGACACTAGCAGTGGTTTGATAGACACTAGCAGTGGTTTGATAGACACTAGCAGTGGATACATCAAATTTACAAAAACAGCCCCTCAACTGATAGATTAACAGGAACCTGCTAGCAGTGGATTGAAAACCACTAGCAGGGGTTTGATAGACGCTAGCAGTGGATACATCAAATTCACAGAACACCCCCCCAACTGATACATTAACAGGAACCTGCTAGCAGTGGATTGAAAACCACTAGCAGGGGTTTGATGTACGCTAGCAGTGGATAGATCAAATTAATAAAACAACCCCCCAAAGTATACATTATCAGGTCAACTCCAACAAGTTTTTAAAAGAAATTGTAATATAAGTTGTAATATACATTACCATGTTCACCTTTGGACGTTGTATCTTTAGAACTTCCTCAACAACGGCAAGTCTATTTTCAATTTCATCAAGGACTCCCACATTAATGTCTAGCTTGGTCGGGGTTGTATCTTTATTGGCTCGGAGTTGTATCTTTAGAGCTTCCTCTACAGCGGCAAGTCTATTGTTAATATCGTCAAGCTGATTGGAACTTTGACCTTTATCAGTTACTGCCACATCATTATTGACTATAGCCACTTCTTTATCACCTAACGCCACATCTGTATCAGTTATCACCACCCCCTTGTGCACCTACAAAGCAAGATCGAAACAGAATGTGCAATGGTCAATTGTCAACGTGAATACAACCATGGTTTGCACAAACAGGCCAACTTACCTCATTAGTGGGATCATCAGCAGGTAGACTAGCCAACTGGCTCAAATATGCATTACTTGGTGCAAACCATGGTTGTAACATTTCCGCATTTGTTGGAAGAAGATCCAAGACTGGATTAGAACCCTAGTAAACAAACAATTATAAAGTTAAAAACAAATATAACGAAGTCCTAACTTATTTGACAAATACAAACAAATGGAAATGCTTACAGGACCAAAAAGTTGGGCATAATGGCGTTTGGCAAATGTTTTACCCTTTGACCAACAAAAACAACGTGGTATCTTTGACGGGTCTTTGTTCCACCATGAACTGCTAGTGGGATAACTCTCAAGAATCCATATCTAAAATAAACGAAAATTATAAATGCATTGTATGAACTGCTAGTAAACAAAAACTGATATGTTCATAAATGTATACACATCTAACCTTAAAAGCCAAGAAAAAGCCAGAAATATTATATGTTGCAATTGTAGAAGGGTTTTCTTGCAATTTCTCTTTGCAGTGAGCATTGTAATGCCGGGGTACCAAATTGGCTAAATTTTTGTAAAAACGGGTCCACAAGAACTCTCCCCAAGGATATGCATTCCATGCCCCAAAATCCTCAACTAATTGCAACAAATGACTGTCAACAATGTACCAAGGTCCACGACCTATGAACACGATCTCAGCGACTAGCAAAAGACATACCCTTACAGCATCCTCAGCTGATAACTTTGAAAATTCCGTGTCATTCCCAAACAAATTTAAAAGCTCATTGCCTTTTACAGTTACCTTTCTTATTAATTGTTTTTCAGGAAAGACACGCAAAGCAAAAGGACTTCGATCAATTTGTACATGGGGAGGCAAACGACCAAAACGAAATCCAGTCATCAATAGAAACTCTTCCCGACCGAATTTCAATACATTGTTCCCAATTTTGTATAAAATGGGGGGACAAGAATCAAGAAGTTTGTCGATAATTACCTGGTGTTGTAAAACGAAATTAACAATATGATTGCCTTTACCTAGGTCAGGAATATCTAACCATGGCCCAAAAACAGTTGCTCTGAACAGCCTCATTCGATCTGGATTCCTTGACAATTTAGACTTAATTTCCGAAAACAAGTGTACCTTGGAACGAACAGTTACCTTAGCATCAAAATATTGGGGAATGTCAGCCATTTTCGAGTTTAATTTACTGAATAATTAGGGATTGATTTAGGATTTCACAATTTTCAATTGTGTTTTTTCTGGTAGCAGTGTTGCTTGTATGTGTTTGTATTTGGGTTAAAAATTTGAAAACAGGGTAAAAATTTTAAAAAAAAGTAGTAAAACTACTTTTGAAACAGTACTTTAGGTACTGTTAATGTACAGAAAATAGTAGCTTATGTTTTTACGCTTAAGTCGCTCAACCTCGGGAAAGAACTATATGTATAAAAAAATATTTTTGTATCTTTGACTTTTTTTAACTAAAGGACAAAACCAAATTTCGCTAGATTCTAAAAACGGTCGCTTAGATTCGGTCGCTGGAAAATCATAGCTGTAAAAGTCAGAAAAAATGATTGGGTACACAAACTTCGAAGGACACTTGTCAAGCTTATATGAAAAGTAGAAAAGTCGCAAGTCTCAAAGTTTATTTTGGAAATACCCAAACTTTTTTCCTAAAAAGTGATGACACCTTGAGCGAAAATAAGGACTAACGGTGCAAAATTTATTAACGAAGGACTAACAGCGCAAAACACTTAACGGACTGCACTAACGTTCATCCAAAATAGGGACTAAATGAGTGTAAGGTTTCAAAAATAGGTATCTGTGGTGTAATAAAAACGACTTAGGGACTAAAGTTGTTATTTGAGGTATACCACAGGGACCAAACGTGTAATTTTTTCTTGTAATTATAAAGTGTAAAATGATGTAAAAGTTAAACTATAGTGAGAGAAGCATTTCAACTAACGTTTAAATAAAATGAAAAAGCTAAACGCTAATTGTCAACAATATTTGTAATTAGGGGGAATGGGAAGGGATCCGGTGAGAAGAAAAACTAAAATTAGAAGAATAAAAAGATTTTTAGCCACGCATTTCAAATAAGAAAGAGTTTTAAAGGGGGATGCATCTACATTTGTAAGTGCATTTCAAATGTCTGGTCATTGTTTCTTCTCACCCTTCTTATTTTAGTTTTTCTTCTCTTTGATGCTAACTCTAAAGGAATTGCATATATATCCGTTCAAAGATGAATAATTGCATACATATACATTACACACATACACATACACATACACATACACATAACACCATACACCTTACACTATACATTATACACTATACATTATACATATACATATACATATACATATACATATACATACATATACATATACATATACATATACGTATACATATACATATACGTATACATAAAACATATACATATACATATACATATACATATACATATACATATACATATACATATACATATACATATACATATACATATACATATACATTATACATTATGCATTATATATATACATATACATATACATACACATATACATATACATATACATATATATCCTTTGTACAAGTTTGTGACAACCGGTAATTTTCGAAATATATTTTTATACCACATCGTAAGTATTTTTGATTATTTACTAATTACGAGTATTTTTAGACTTGTTTGGTTTGGAAACGAGAGGTTATCTCGTGAGGCAAGTGGTTATCTCAGGGATATGTGAGAATTTAGCACACGCGTACCAGCACGAGTCTAGACCTAATATACGTTTATTAATCGATTTGTGACGTTTTATGCAAAGATAGTCGTGTAAATAGTCATTTTTATTGGAAAAATGATTTTAAAAATGTCTGCGCAAGTTTTGAAGTATCGAGAAAATTTTATCTAGCCTAAACAAGCCTCGAATGTCATTTCTACAAAAGATAGCTCAATTGGCGCGTTTGGACCCTGGACTTATATTTTCACCGACGCCCTTGAAGTTTGCTAAACTTGTCAAATCAATTTTATAGTTTGGACTATATAAAGAAAGTTATAACTCTTTTTCCTCATTTATCCAAACCCTAAACCTAGTTTCATCTCTCCCTCCTCCTCACATAACCGGCCGCCACCAGCCACCGTCACCACCACCACGCCGCACCTCCTCCACCATAAAAACCATCACTCCCACCTCCTTTGTATTGTTTTAAAGATGATTTGAAGGTTCGTTCGCGAGTTTTGTACACCATCCACCACCACCGCCTCATCTCTTTCTCTTTTCTCTTTTTGGTTAAGTATAAAAACGTGTTTTCTTTCAAAAATCAAATAACAACAACGATTCACACTTGATGTGAATCGGTGCGTGATAAAAACAAAGGATAAATCGTTTTCGAGTTAAACACGAGTTGGAAATAAATTTTGGTATCATCTTTTTGTGTCGATTCCTTTTAAAACTTTGGGATCTATGTTTTTGGAAATTGTAAGCTCACGTACGAGCTTATACGCGAGCTTATGTTGGAGCTTATTCGAGTTTCGGTTTATATTTTTCATTTAAGTCTTGTTTGGGTTTCGTATGGATTTAATTTGGGCTGAGTTTTGGATTTGCGTTGATATCATTGATGGACTCCGTTTGCTTTGATTCGTACTCAGATTTGGATTTGTGGCCACGTCGAGTGTTAGTCAAGACTCAATGGTCTCTGTGTAACCTCGATCGCCTAAAGTGGAATTGATATATTGATATGGACTATTAAATTGATATGTGGACTTGTTGACCCGACACATGTGAATAAAGTGATGATTGGTTTGATTTGGGTTCGGGATTTAAATTATTGACCTGAGGGATATAACAAATTGACCGAGACTCGAAAAGTGATAATAACTCGCAAGTTATGACTTTGTATTGACTCGAATTGGATGGAATAAAAGGAAATGATAAAAATGTCTATTTTAAAGTTATTAATAGAGTTAAATTAGTATTAGAAATTGTTTAACCACGAGTTACTTTTATGAAGTAATACGGATAGGCTTTTGAATAAAGCGGAATACAAGAGAGTTATTGGTCTTTTTTTTAGACACGTGACCCGTAGATTATCATATTTGAACTTGTTAGATTATTTAATTGGTTGTTGATTGGTAGTCGGAATATTTTGGGATTTTTGCAACACCGAACTTGGAATATATACTTTGACTTGGACATTCTGGACTTATTGGACTTGATACGAATATAGTACGTTAGACTTGTAATAAATTTAATGTATTCGATTCGTAACAAACATACAATATGGAAACAATGTCTAACGGATAATAACCTTTAATTTTATATTAACTTTCTATCAAATTGACTTGGGAAATCGAATAGCAATAAAGTCTTTTGACTTGGAAATATTCGATAAACAAACGAGTCATGGCGAAATTTTGTGAAATTCCTATACTTAAACTATTTTCTAAAACTCTTTTAAGTCTAAGCTTGTTTTATTTATAAATAGATCGTGTTTATATAAAAATACTTGGGACATGGGAAAATACCAACTTTTACCAATTGACTTGCTTTATTTGGAGTGTGTCTTTGCCATCATTTATCGACTTCTTTTCGTTGTTCCTTTTCGACTCAAGTTCTCGTCAATACTGTAACACCCCCAAAAATCGGGTTTAGCGGAAGCATATAAGTCATGGGTGCTTCTAATTGGTATCACAAAACAAGTATAGAATAACAGGTTTTTCTTAAGAAAAATCATTTATTCAATATAACACAAAGTTACAATCAAATTTTAATGTAGAAATACAGGACCATAATAAATAAGCGGTCCCAAGTACAAATATGAGAGTCGTCTATATGACCATGCCATGCCATTGCCCAAGCTCCTCCAAAAGTAAACTGTCGCCTCAATACCTGAAAATACACGCTAAAAGTGTCAGCACGAGGTTGGTGAGTTCATAGGTTTGCTAAAAGTGTCAACACAATGTCGCAAAAACAAAGTTTACCTTTAAGTAAAATAGTAAGGTGGACCACAAGGTTTTCAAGTGCAAATCATTTCTCATAAACAAGTCAAATTTAAATGAGGCATACCTTGCCTAATTCATAGTATCAAAATATTTATCCGCAAAAATAGCTCATAACCAACCACTTGGACCATATCAAAATCAAACACTACAACGAATATAGCGTCACAAAAGCTTAACTATTACGCAAGCTAAGTAATGAAACCAACGCTAGATAGCACGAGCCGTGACTATCTCTAAACGCACAAACAATCGACATGTTATACGTCCCCCACATGAGCCATGTTGGTTGGACTGGGTGGCCATTCCCAATAAATCTATTCATAACACTCGCACCATCCTGAGCCAGGATGTAACAATTCATAACAACGCTTAGGTTTCTAACCTTAACCTAGCATGTAATAGCTCACAAAAACATTTCCAAGTCCAATCAAAATAGTTTTCAAGCACTTGTGTCCACATAAAACGTTTTCAAACCAAATCTCACATTTCATCAAGCCAAGTAACAATCGTTTATTCAAATTGTTGGGAAATAAAAGAGCTTCACACTTAATACTGCTAGTATAAGTTAGTACTGCTAGTATTGCTAGGTATAACAGTTAGTACTGCTAGTTAAAGTTAGTACTGCTGTTTGTTTTGGAAACACGTGTGAAGATTGTAACAGAATATACATGATATATTCTATGTAATTAGAAGATATACTTAGATAGTTTTCTTGTAAAAGACTCCTTATCCTATAAAAAGAGGTACTAGGTTATATCATTATATATAGAACTTAATAGATCAGTCGTGTAAAAAGCTTCAAGGTTGTATACCCTGATACTAGCTAAAGTATCTGTATTATTGTTTAATAATATTGAAGTGTTTTGATCATTACTTTGTCCATTACATCTTTACCATTCTATTGGTTATTCTTCTAAGTGTTATCAAGAAGATTCCACATACTTGTTAGCATCAAGCTTTGTTTCATTCTCAATTGTTTTGGAATCATCCAAAGCAATATACTTATACAAGCTAAGTAAGATCCGAGGTTTGGGACTCACAAGTGGTATCAGAGCTTGTGTATCTGAAACTCAGAATTAGAAGAAGTTCATTCCAACAAAGAAGCAATGGAATCTGAAAATAACCAATCACATGTTGCTGCAAAGATCCCCAAGGTGAAGCAGGGAGAATATGATGTATGGAGAATCAAGATTGAGCAGTATTTTCTAATGCTGGATTACAATCTCTAGGAGATCATTAAGAATGGAAAGTCTTTTATTGCAGTGCCCATTCCAGGCAAAGAAGAAGAACCCCCAACCATTCCAAAGCCTACATCTAGTGATGAAAAGATCAGAAGAAAGAATGATCTGAAGGCAAAAAGCTTGCTGCTTATGTCTCTCCCTGATGAACTATTATTGACCTACTCCAAGCATCAGGATGCAAAGAAGCTGTTTGAAGCCATTGAAGACGGTTTTGGTGGGCATGAAGCCACCAGAAAGACCCAGAAGACTCTGCTAAAACAGCAGTTTGAAAAATTCTGTGCAACCAGTGCAGAATCTCTTGATTATGTATACAACAGGCTTCAAAAGATCGTTAGTAAGTTGGCCATTATGGGTGTGGATCTCTCTGTTGAAGATGTGAACTCTAGGTTCATGAGAAGTCTACCAAGTGAGTGGAATACACATGTAGTGGTCTGGACCAACAAGCCAGACTTTGAAAGAAATGAAACTTATTGATATGTATAACAATTTTAAAATTGTTGAGCATCAAGTTAAGAAATCCCTTCCAACTGCTAGCTCAGAGTCACCAAATATAGCATTTTTGGCTCAACCAAGCACTAGCAGTACCAATGATGTCCTTAGAGTTAGTACTGCTAGTACAAATATTGGTACTGCTAGCACACAGGAGAATTATGCTATCCTAAGTAACGCCACTGTTAATGTTTTTCTAGCTAGTCAGCCAAATGGATCTCTGGTGATTCATGATGACTTGGAGTAGATACATGAGGATGACCTTGAAGAGATGGATATTAAGTGGCAGGTAGCACTACTGAGTTTGAGGGCAAAGAAGTTCCTCCAGAGGACTGGAAAGAATATCATCATCCACATTGATGACACTGCTGGCTTTGATAAGTCCAAAGTCGAATGTTACAACTGCAGGAAGTTGGGACACTTTGCTAGGGAATGCAGGAGCCCAAGGTCGCAGGAAGGAAGAAACAGGAGTAGAAGAGCCAATGGAGAAGATTCATCTTCCAAGGCTATGGTAGCCATTGATGGAGTTGGGTATGACTGGAGCTACATGGTTCATGATGAAGCAGCTCCTCCCAACATAGCACTAATGGCATTTTCAGACTCTGAGGTATACAATGATAAATCTTGTACTAAAAATTGTCTGAATAACTATGAATCTTTAAAAACTCAGTATGATAGTTAAGGATATAATTAAATCAATCTGAGTATGACTTAGCTAATCATAAGAGAGAATTAGCCTCTGTAGAAAAACAGTTAGATTACTATAGAGAAAATGAGGAAGCTTTGAATGAACAAGTTGTAGTTCTTAAGAGAGATATGTTATATAAAGATGCTGAAATATTTATGCTTAAAACTGATCTAGATAAAATCAAGTTAGAAAAGGATAACATTCAAGCTCGTGTGG
This sequence comes from Chrysanthemum seticuspe, assembly GCA_019973895.1. Classification (NCBI taxonomy): domain Eukaryota; kingdom Viridiplantae; phylum Streptophyta; class Magnoliopsida; order Asterales; family Asteraceae; genus Chrysanthemum; species Chrysanthemum seticuspe. The sequence continues at coordinate 15,682,576 of BPTQ01000005.1, forward strand.
ACAAATATGCATATTCAAAAGATTGTTTACATAAGATCATAGAGGCTGGTCTTCATAAACCAGGAAAGGGTTTAGGATACAATAGTGTTCCACCACCCACTTCAGGTTTATACAAACCTCCTAAATTTGAGCTTTCTAGCACATGAATAGAGGATTTTAAAGAACCTAAAATGCAGTATGGGCTTAAAAAGGTTGAAAAAGAAGTGACTAGTGAGGTTAAGGACACTTCTGATACCTCACAAGTCAAAACTTCTACAGATGGTGAAACTAAATCTGTTCCACATGTAGAGACTGTCCAACCTAAACAAAAGGAAAAACCATTTAGGAACACAGTCAGGTATGCTGAGATGTATAGGTCTAGAGAAGGATCATCCACTCCAAAGGGAAACCAAAGGAATTAGAATAGACAAAAATCACAACACCTAGAAGATGAGTTTGTTAGGTACAATAAATCATGCTTTGTATGTGGAAGTCTTAAGCATCTGTAGAATAACTGCAAGTATCATGAAAGGGGTAGTATGTTTCATGGGAATAGTTTTGCTAGGGTGAATAACTTTAAATATTCTCATTCAACCTCTTTCACTCCAAGAGCAGTTCTTTTGAAAACTGGCCATAAAATTGTCAATACTACTAGGCCAAATAGTACTGCTTACCTCCAACAAACTATTTTTGGTGCAAGACCCAAGAAATTTTTTACAAAACAAGCACCATCAACTGACCCAAGACCCATTAAAAGAAAAACAGCATCAACCTTTCAAAGCTTTAATCAATAAGTTGATTTTTACAAAAGAAAGTTTAGTACTGCCAGACCCACAGTTTGTACTGGTAGGCCAAAACTTAATACTGTTAGAAAAAAAAATAATACTGTTAGACCAAAAAATAATACTTTCAGGTCTAAAAGCAATGCTGTTTGGGGTAACAAGGGGAATGTTGTGAAGACCTCACAAGTTTGGGTTACAAAGACCACCAGATCCAAGCCAGTGATGGCTTGGGTCCCCAAAGGAAACTGATTTCCTTTCTTTTGTCAAGTTAGTCATACTTTGTACTGTCATAATGGAAATACTCTATTTTGTATTTCCTTGGTTTTAGACTAACATTTTCAGGTAAGGCACAACACTATGAATGGATTAAGATGTGTGAGACCTTGGCAGTTCTAGCAAATGGTGTGGTTGACTCCCCTTGAACGCTGTATACAACCACATGATAGAGATTTGCTATGCTGATGAATGTGAAGATGCCAAAGCAGTATGAGGCATCTGGATCTTCATTGAACATGAATTGATGATTACAGTTGGACAGTTTATTCTGATCTAACCCACTCTTTGCCATTCTGTCATGTTTCATGATAGTGTGTTACTCTAAAGAGATATGGCATTGAGAACAACGAGAAAAATTGAATCTAACACTTCTGTGTTAAAGGCAACAACTGCCATGAGCTGAAAACCCTGTCAAGAAGGCTCTTTGAATGAGTCTATCTGTCACAGGCAGTACTAAGTACTGAAACTATTGGTCCTCACACAACTAGAGGTCATATGAGACCGAACTTTGATTAAGTGTCTTCTTTACACTTAATCCCTTATTAAAACTCAATGCAGTATTGTTTTGTAAGAAAATTGAGTTAATACTGCTTAGAAAAATGTTTTGGAAAAGTTTGTACTGCTAGGCAAAATATTTGTACTGTTAGCATACATTGGTATTGCTGGGTATTTGTTTAAGAACTGTTCAGGAAAAACTACTTTTTGAAAATAGCTGTTAAGATTATGTTATTTATCATTCTGAGAGGGTTTCTAACTTGGAAAGTTTTTACTTTTTATCTTTTAACAGATTACCTTTATTTTAAGTTTCCTAATAATTTGAGTCGGTTAATCTTGAAACCCTAAATCTTGTCTATAAATACTCAAATTGGCTCTCAAAACAGTACCATTCATTCAATATCGATCTAAACCCAGCAATCAAAACATTCTTTTAACCCTAAAACCTAAATTCTCTTTAATGGCGCCTCTTGAATTTGCAGCAAAACACAATCAGGTGGCATTCTTGGAGAAAACAAAGGAAGCATGCGACTTCCTTGAGATAGTAGACTTTCTGAATCATACCCACATTAGGTATGCTCTTACAGTTCATCCAACTGTCTATGTTTCTCATATTAAGCAGTTTTGGCAGACTGTCACTGTCAATACGTTTAAAGATGGAAACAAACAAATAAAAGCCAAAGTTGATGGCACTATCATCATTCTTACTGAAGCATCTCTGAGGAAGCATCTGCAACCAGGAGATGCCGATGGTATTAGTGATACGCCTAATACTGAAATCTTTCAACACTTAACTAGAATGGGGTATGACACATCCTCTAAAAACTTGTCTTTTTCTTAAAGGTTGTTTTGCCCCACAATGGAGATTCTAGATCCATACTATTCTTCATTGTTTGAGTCCTAAGAAAATTTCATGGGAGCAGTTCAGTAGAAGTATTACTATTGCTCTCATATGCTTATTAACTGGTAGGACTTACAATTTTTCAAAGTTGATTTTTGATAGTATGGTGAAAAACGTGGAAAACCAGTTCAAAATTTTAATGTATCCACGATTTATTCAAACAGTTTTGGAAACCAGACAAGTTAAACCAAGTTTCATGAAAACATTTACAAAACTCTTTGCCTCACGCAAAAACTTTTTAGCAACATGAAGATGGCATCAAAGGGATTCAATAGACTTGTAGTACCGCTGTTTGTAAACATGTTACAAATTCAGGGTGAAGGATCAATGATAAGGTTTTAAAAGGTACCATTTTGAGGGGTCGTTTAAGTCCTTATTTGATCACTTTTGTATCCGTTATTGCTTAATATCGTTCCTTTTCACTTTTTAGGTCTCTTAAAGGCAAAATGCTGGAATGACACTAATTTGGACGAAAAGGCGCGAATATATGAAGAAAATGGCCAAAGTCAAAATCGAGACACTCACAGTTGCTGAAAATAGAAGGCGACGGCGTCAGGTGCTAATTGCGACGCCGTCCGAAGATTTTCGTGACGGTTCAGAACCCAAAACTCGTATTTTCAAGTGACGACGTCCAGTTGTAAAAGAGTAGGCCGTCGCTACTCAGACGGCCTAGATGCAATCCAGACGACGTCAGAAGCTGAAGAGGACGGCGTCACGGACATAAGGTGACGCCGTCGCAAAGTTAACGTGGCCAAGACGAAACCCTAATGACGGTGACACGACGGCGTCACGAAACATAAGGTGACGCCGTCGCATATGTAATCTTATATATAGAATCCGAATTTTTCAGTTTTAGAGAGAGTCTTTTGGAGTGAAAACCTAAAACCGAACCTAAGGTGTCTTGTACAGTATTTTAGGGTTTTAAACCCTATCTTACATCAAGATAAGTATTTACTTCATTAATTCAATTATGTCTTTGATTATTTGTGTGTATGCTTGCATGTTCTCCATGTCTGGCTAATTTATTTGTTTGTTTGCTTAGGAAGTATGAAACTTAATTATTAAATATTGATTGGTTGTTTCTTATCTTAGTTGATCAATGATCTAGTAATGCGATAGGTCATTCGTTGTGTACTTAATGCTTGATTCATCTTTGTGAACCTTAGAATATAATTACCTGAGTAGTTGTAAGCTAAACCATCCAAAGAGTGCCTTAGAGTAAGAGTTTATTATCCCTAGTGGGTTTTGTAGACGAGACCCTTTGGTAAGTTCAAAGAGTTAGGGAGAAACGCATACCCTACAACTTTAGACACACAACGCAACTAAGAATAAGGACGTGACAACTCAACCATCAATAGGAGATAATTAAGGAGTAGTACAACCTAAGTAAACACATCTTTAAACTATCATACGAGCACACATTAATTAGACATAGACTCCCACAACCTTAGTTTAGATAATTAGATAATAGTAGAATAATCGGTAGAAATACCAAAACCCCCCAAATTCAATACCCGAGATTCGTACCTTTCCATTTCATAAAATATAAAAATACAAAAAATAATCTTCCTCAACCTTAACCTTAGCGTAGTAACTTCTTACTAGTATTCCTATTCCCCTAGAGAACGATATCAATACCCGTGGCTTACCCTAATTACTACACTACAACGATTAGGTTCACTGCCTAGGGTGTTATAAAACTTGCTCGAAGAAAAGGAAGTTTCCTTGACCCCGAACGACGCGTGTAGCATTATCAAGTTTTTGGCGCCGCTGCCGGGGAATAGAATAGCTAGTTAGTAGTCCACCTCGTTTAGGTTTCTTTGCTTGATTCCTATCAAGTAAACTTTTTTCTTTTTCTTAGCTTCCTTTTAGTCTATCCCCCTTCTTTGTGTTTGTGTTCGTAAAACCCCTTTCATTTGTCGCTATGGCAAGTGAAGTAACATTTGAATCATTAACAAATGAGGAACAATTGAATTTCGCAAGTTGGTTTGGTTTTTATTGTTCTAATGAATTTGTGAGTGAACTTAGAGATATCCAAAAGAATAAGGGTGTAAGATTGGATGGATTTGATATATTTTGTGTTTGTGTGGCTTCTATTCAACGATCGTTGTCAAGATCAACTCCTTTTAGTGACACCATCTTTAGAATTTTTCAGAAAAACCTCCTATGCATAAACCTTCAGTTGTTACAACTTGAGGAAATGGATAAGAAGGATTTATCTAACCTTAGGAATCATGATAAAAAAGACCTAGTTTTTAAGAACATGAAACCTAAACCCAAACAAGATTGTGAGATGGTTGAAGCTAAAGTACCTAGTTGCATGTGTGGGATAGATTTCAAACATTTAGGAGATCTAGATATAATGGAGAAAAAGGTGGAAACTCCAAGCCCACAAGCCCTACCATCACTTGAGGAACACACATCGCCTATAACTTACCCGGAAGAAGTAGAGACTATATGTAACACCCCAACCCGACAAGGGTAAAGATATCACAAATACAGTTTCATATCAGAACTTTAAGTACTATACAAAAGCGAAAGTCTTTACGAAATTTTCAAAAGAAAACATAAATAACTTAATAACCAAAATAATTCTAAGATCTCTATGGTCAAATCTTGCTCTCGTCTCTACTCTCAACCCAGATCAGCTATCCCAAGAGCTCATCTTGAATGCTTAAAACACATAGCATATTGATGACTCCAACGCAAACACATCAAAATAACCAGACACTTAACATATAAAGAAGAAATAGATTACATATAAACCAAACGAAAGTATAAGGCTAACGGAAACACTTTATAGAAAATAAACATGGCATTCAACAATTAATTAACCTTCACTTAACACACTTAATTCAATATTGCAGCAGCAGAAATAGCAGTCCAAATCATGGCAGTCTCACAAACAAATAGAAACATAGTAGACAAACTATAATTAAATAGACCAAACAAAACATAGCATAACCATTAGCAATTATCAAAACAGATATCATAAGCTAAACCAGTTCTCAGATCAAATCCTAACATCAACAGAGTTAAAGCATGGCAGGTCACATAGGCAGATAAAACACTAACGTATAAGCAAAGTTCACAAAATTAACTGAACAATTTATACATACCAAACTTATAGAATACTCACTTTCACACTAGCACATTCATCTCACAGATCAACGAATTCACATAACGATAAACTAACATAACATCAGATGACAGCATGCAAATCATATTTAAACATATTAATCATAACCTAGCATAGTAGACGGTAGTCACATAAACATGCAAAAGCATAACCACATATAATAACATATAATAAGCCGAGCACATAATTATTAACACTTGAACATACCGAATCATAATCAGAATACTTAACATAGAAATAACAAATAAAGATTTAGTTAACTACCACGAGCCCAAAACATATCATATCAAAAACATCATAACTATATAGAAACAATCTCAAAATAATACGGAGTAGCGAGCTCCCAGAGTTTTATGAAGATGCGTATTGCACACGACATCATTCACCTAGACAAATCATATCGGATAACAGATCAGATCTAGGATGCATCCATACGCCCCACAAACATATATTGATAATATAATATAACTTGAGCTCATAACAAATAATAGATAAGGGACGTGGCAGAACTTCACTCTACTGCCCTAGAGTCATGTCAATGGTGTATCACTGACACAGACATGGAACCCCCATGACTAGTTACTATTTGGCTCGGGTGTCAAACTAACTTAGGTCAAATTAGAATGTCAAAACTGACATAGATCATACTTTATCAAAGATTAAATCATGTTTTCAAAATCAAAGTTTTCATATCATATAGTTCAAAATCAAATATTCAGAAGTCAAAAGTTCATATAACAGTCACAAATCATACATTCATAATTAGAAGTTCATAATTAAACATAGTAGAGTTCAACAAACGTGCATATCAAAGTCTTCCTAACATAAAGTTCAAATCAGACATTGCATGGTTCAATAAAACATAAGTTCAGATAAGCAACAGGTCAAACAATTAGGAAAGGGTTCATAGCAATGGCATCGGAAACCCTAATAAGTAAAATAGGAAAGCTAACGAAAAGAACATCATAAGGAACCTTTACTAAAAAGGTCAGAATATCTGTACCTTAACGCAAATGAGAGAAAAGCAAACGAACGAGTGAATCACGAAGATATAAGGTCGCGTCTCCTTCAACGAATCTACACGGATTATGATTTATTTAATACTTATTAGCATCATTACAGTTATAACGGATTAATCGCATTCACCTTCTTATAGTTGTAAGTATATTCTCACTTTTAGTAATTGATGAGTGTCTAAATACTCATCATTTTTACATAATATAAACTGCAAAATCATCTGAAAACACTCAGAAACACATCAAAATGATCAAAATATCACAAATCAGTGTTTTATGTGTTTTAAATGCAAAAATATCAAAATCAGATGAAAAACATATCAAATTTGCAAAAATTGCAGTTTTAGTCCCCCGAGTTTTAAAAGTTGTCAAAAACAGTCCCTGAGCACATAATTTCAAAAGTAAAATCACCAAAGGTCCTTTTAAAATCAAAAGTTGTCAAATTAAGTCCTTTGGTGAAAAATATAAAAAGTTTTGAGAAAATTACAAAATGGTCCTCCAAGTTTGAAAATTGGCAGAATTAGCCCCTGGAAAATGTGAAAATGGCAAGTTTAGTCCTTGTATTTTGTGAGATTGTCAGTTTTAGTCCTTGGAGAAACTTTTTCAGAATTGGCAGCTTAGGCCCTTCAAGTTTCAGATTTTACAACTTAAGCCCTTGTTGATTTAAACCATTTAAAACCCTTTTTGCCCTGCTTAGCCTTTTGGACCCCCTGCCTGGTTTTGACCCTTTTCTTATTAATATCTAACCCTGGTCAACAGACCCATCCAACCCAGTCAAACAAAAACACACCCATGGCGCCAAATAAGTCTCCTTCTCCAACTGCTCTGCCTGAAATCACTCCCATGCCCTCACCTCCACCTCAACATATCACTCCCTTGTCCCCTCCACATCAACACTAAACAAAAATCATTAAATGATCCCTCCTTCTAAACACTCAACCCCCCACACCTGGCTAAAACCTTTTTGGCGCCAAAATAGATCAAACGGCCAAGATTTTATAAAGACATCCAATGGCTTAGAAAGATGGTGGGATTTTCTCAGTGGACTAGTGAGAAGCTCTTGGAGTATAAAAAGAGGAAGAATGAAGCTATGAAGAGTAGTTAGTTAGTTTTTTTTTAGTTTTTAAGTTTCTAAGCATCTTTTTATTTTCCAGTAATATTCTTGTAATTTGAATTCTAATTTTATGTTTTGAATTAATTTCTGTTTTAGCAAACTTTTCTGTAATCTCAATTTTTAAAGCTTCATAGAACCCGTTTAGTTTTCATACCTTTATTTAAGCCTTAGTACTTGTTGCTTTCAACTTATTGTTATATCTTGCAACAATTTAGCTCATTTCACAGTTAATCTCAACTTGTTCTTGTATTTTTATCTAGAAAAGTATTCATGAAAAATTGTAGTTAACATCTTCATATGTTTGTACCAAGCTCTGCTTTAGGCCTTGTTAAGCTTCTTAATAGCTTAGTTAAGTTCTAAACTTGTTTACTATTCAATTCATTCATAAGTAAAAATAGTCAACATGTTCAACTGTGGGTTAGTTGCACTCTGCAGAGATGGAAATGGGTTGGATTCTGTCAATATGGGTCGAAATGCAGTGGATTTGAGCATTGATTTTGATTGCCTGTGGGTTAAAGTAGTGGTACATGGTCCAAGTTTGCATTCCACAGTGGCTAAACATTTGTAAGTGTTTACTTAGAATCTGTTCTTTCAATATTTGTTTTGCCACATTTTTAATTCAAGAATAATCTGTCTGTTCCTATTGTTATTATTACATTTGCTAGTTAAATTTGGATTATAGATCACAGTTAGTAAGAAGATTTGTTTAGATTTAAGGATAAAACATAGAGTAGGTTGCAATTTATATCTTAAGGAGTGTTTGGTTCTAGCTGGTATACTGAGTAAGAGGAATGAAAACTAGCCAAGCTCAGCTTCTTTAGTCCAATCTAGGTATTACAGAGTCAAATGAATCAAGTTCTTGCATCTTATATCACTAATAGTCAAATTTTTCTAAAATCTGTTCTAGCTACTGATTCAGTTAGATTTAGAAGCTAAAATGTTGCATATAGGTTTAGAAACTGTTGAGCTAGCTTCTATTAGTCTTACTTTAGTTTAGAACATCGAATTCAACCAAGCATTTGAGATCAAATCTCTCAAAAGTCAAACATCACATCTGTTGTAGAAGTCAAAAATCATGTCTGACCCATTTTGTGCAGAACTTGCAGGCCTTGCACACTGTTCAATTTTGCTTTTCATGGTCTCAAATTTGGTCAAATTGCAGTCTTCTAGGTGGTCTTCAAGACCCTTTAGCTGTTTTTCCTTTAAGCTTGTCTGATTAGCTTATAAATAAGCTCAAACAGTAGGTCCTATTTCTGTTCTGTGCATCAGCAGTTAATATCCCTTTTGGTCACTTTTGCTTTGATCTCTAATTGATTCACTACTTGACCTCAGTAGCTGAAATTTGGTGCAAATGGTCTCTGGTTGGTGGTGATTAGAACCATACCTTTGGTTTTCAGTTTAGCTTATTTAATAAGTCAGTGCAAGTGCTTAAACTTAGGACCATTTTCACTGTTTTGGTATTGTAGCAGTTAGCTTAATTCTTTATACTCTGCTTATTAGGTGTCTAGAGTAGTTGAATTTAGTTGCCTCAGGGTAGTTTTAGTATAATGTAGCTTATGTATTCAGTTGGTAGCTTTTGAACTCCATTAGCTTATCCTAAGTGCTTATTTTTAAGCACTTCCCACATCAGTTGCTTATTCCTCCACATAGCACCTTGTTTTTCTATTTTTCCTTTATTCCTAGTATTATTTTAGACTTTTCCTGAAATTTTCAGATTTTTCTAAGTTGGTTTGCTATTTTTCTTTATTTAAATTAGTTTTTAATCCTTTTTAAATAGCATTTAATACAAATAATTAAGAAAAGTCTCAAAAAAATAATTTTTCATTTTTCTTAAGTTTAGATAAATGTAAAAAGCTTAAAAAGTATTTTTCCCTATTTTTCTCCTTTTATTTGGTATTTTTAATAATTTAAATTAGTTTTAAATAGTTTTAAATTAATAATAAATACATAAAAAGTCTAAAAAATATATTTTCAGTTTTAAAATTAGTTTTATCATATTTTAGGTTTTTCTAAATCATAATTTTATTTTTCTAGTCTTATTTCATATTTTCTTTTATTTTAGAGTATTATTAAATAGTTTAAATTAGTTTTTAATTGATAATAATTACATAATTAGTTATAAAAATAATTTTCCTTTTCTAATAATTTTCTTATATAATTAGGATTGTAAAAATGTATTTTTCATATTTTTAGGATTTATCTTGTGTAAGTTTCACGTTTTTATTTGTACGTTTACGTTATTTTTATTTAAACGTAAGTTTTACGTTTTAGGTTTTAAACGTTCATCACTTTAAAAATAGTGATAGCGTTTATTTAATAGATTTTAACTTTTTAATTTTCTTAATTTGCATTTAAGTCGCTGTTATTTGTAAATCTTTTCTTTAGGTAACTTTCCATCCTAATCCTTTCTGATCGCTATCATTAGTGGTCATTCTATCGTCTGATCAAGTGTTTAGCACACCATTGAGTCTCCGTGGGACTTAACGACCCGGGAATCCCCTATATTCCCTGATCTTCATTGCATTTGTGTTTGAGCAGTTTTAAGTCTTTTAGACTTGACTGTTTTGCGCGAATCAAAATTTTGGCGCCGCTGCCGGGGAGGCTTTAGCGTGTGTTTAGCCTTTTTCAGATCCATTCTTGCACATATCCATCTTTTGTAAAAAGTTTTTTTTTTTTTTTGTAAAGTTTTCAAAAACTCCAAAAAGTTCATTAACACTTTTCCTGAAGTGTTAACAAACGCCAAAAATATTTTTCATTCTTTGCTTTTGCAGCATATTTTTCAAAAATCCAAAAATATCCATCTTTTATCCTCCAATCTGTTTAATTCTACATTTCTCTATCCTCAAACCTGTTTAATTCTCCATTCTCTCACCCTCTAATCTGTTTAATTCTTCATCTCTTATTCCTCTTATCCGTTTAATTCTCTATGTCATGGTATTTGACATGTTCCTGGTGTGGAGGTCCATTTAACGGTGGAAATTGTCGGAAATGTACCAATGTGGGTTTCGGAGACAAGTTTGTCGGTAATCCCGATTCCATTTCAAACAATGAAACACCCGATTTTTCCTACCTACCTCCACAACCCCAATACGAATCCTACTCATGCGAGTTTTGTGGGAATGATTCTCATTACGGTTTTGATTGTCCACCACGGGTTCCGCTTGTCTATGAGCCGGAACCATGTTACAATCAGAACTTTGGTGAAAGTTATTTTCCCAATTATCTCTGTTGTGAGAATTGCGGGGGTCCTCATGCGACTTTTGAATGTCAACCGATGAATCAAAATTTTCAAAATTCCAATTCTCCCGGTTTTGACAATTTCCAACCCCCGCAGTATCCCATCAGTCATCAGACTTCTGAGCCTTCACAGCATTTCACTGATCACGAGGAGTGTAATCTTCCTCAAAGTTCTGAAGAAATACGCATTCGAAAGAAACTACAAATGAAAAGAATGGTGTGTAAGCTTCAGCAGATGAATATCAGAATCAGATATGATGACGATGATGATGAGGATAGTATTCAAATAAGGGAATACTATGATTACGACGAGGAGAGTGTTACTCAATTGAACGATCTTATTTCTCAACTCCCTCAGTCTATTGCTATCACACCTATCTTACCTTTTATTGCTTCCAAAGACTCTCTCATAATGGGGGACAAGCATCTCAGCACTATTCCGGAAACGGAATCGTCTAATGTTGAGAACTTTATCCCGATCCCAAGTGAGTCTGAGGGAATTCTTGACAAAGAGTGTGATGTGTTTTCTCCTCTTACAAATGATCTTGTTGAGACTTTCTCAGATTTTGACAGTGATTATAGTGATGCCGATTCTTTGTATTCTAAAGACATAGAATTTATTGATGCATTACTTCCACATTCCGAGATCGTCAACTTAGAAGAGGATGTTGACCATGTTGTTTCCACAACAATTCATACGACTATCACTAATCCCTTATTCGAATTCGATTCTGAATTTACTCTAAATTCAGTTAATCCAATCTTTGATAGTGATGAGTCTGACACGGAGACTATAATGGACGAGGTGCATATTTATAGCCCACGAAGTACCGCACATGTCCCACCTCCGTATATTCTTCATGAGGAGTTCGCCGGTGAACTCACTCATATCATATCTCCGCTGGAGTATGATTGTTTGGATGGCAAAAATCATTATCGGGGGGAGAGAATCTCAATTTGCATAGTTATGACAAATCTTCCGACCCTTCCCACCGAGATGCCTTCCAAACCAAAGAGCTCTACCAATAAAATCCAAATAAGTGCAATTGCACTTAATCCCGAGGAAGAAGATCTAATCATGATTGTTATCATGATTTTCTTTCTTTTCTTCACCTACTCGGTGACTTCCTCTCTTCTTCACTCCTTCGGGAATGAAGACACTATCTTTGACCCCGGCATTTTCATGTACCATCTTTGAGCCGGTTCTATATATATCTCATCGGTGTGGAACTTTCACGTGCTTCAAATGTTTGTCCAAACATCTTGAATGAAAGTCCGATGGAGATTGTTTCTTCCACTTTGCTTCCCCATGAACCAATGAATGCGGGGTCGAGTCAAGCTAGCGACTCGGAAATCAAAAACAGTAGCACGCACCATATGGGTTTTCACCCATATTTCTGTCTTCTTACCCCCTTTCTACCACCTAAGTGTGGGGGTGATGCCCCACATGCTATATATATATCTCTAAAAAAAAAAAAAAAAAAAAAAAAAAAAAAAAAAAATCCTTTCAAATAATGGCCGTAGTATTTCCCTTTTACGTTCTTTGTTTCGGCATAACCGCCGGTACTTTGAATATTGAGGGCAATATTCATTTCTAAGTGTGGGGGGGAATTCTCGCGAATTTCATATATTATCTACCCAATCCCCCCATTTTTGGCCAAAATTTTTTTTTTGGAGAAAGTGTTTTACACTTTCTCAATTGGTTATCAGTCCGCCATGTTTGATAAACAAAAGGATTGGCTAATCCAGGAGCAAACGGCTCTTGGTAAAGATATATCAAATCCGTTTATATGGCTTGCAATTTGCCCAAAATTGTATGGTTCTCAGCTCACCATATCCTAAAAAGTGAAGAGTTGGCTAGCCCGCAAGATTATGGCTTGTGGTAAAGGCAGTGGAAAATCCATAATTGGTATTCAGCTCACCAAAGATAATTCTGATAATTTATCTAAGAGTTGGCTAGTCCAGAAGGGTACGGCTTCTGGTAAAGACAAAATCAAATCCGTTGAAAGCTGGTGGTTTGCTCAAAATCACATGGTTATCGGTGTACCATGGTTCTTACTTGAACTGAAACATTTGGCTACTCCAGAAGTAATGGCTTTTGGTAAAGAGTTTAAAATCCATTATGTTTTCTCAAATCATTGCTAGGGACTAGCAATATCTCAGTGTGGGGGATTGATGAGTGTCTAAATACTCATCATTTTTACATAATATAAACTGCAAAATCATCTGAAAACACTCAGAAACACATCAAAATGATCAAAATATCACAAATCAGTGTTTTATGTGTTTTAAATGCAAAAATATCAAAATCAGATGAAAAACATATCAAATTTGCAAAAATTGCAGTTTTAGTCCCCCGAGTTTTAAAAGTTGTCAAAAACAGTCCCTGAGCACATAATTTCAAAAGTAAAATCACCAAAGGTCCTTTTAAAATCAAAAGTTCTCAAATTAAGTCCTTTGGTGAAAAATATAAAAAGTTTTGAGAAAATTACAAAATGGTCCTCCAAGTTTGAAAATTGGCAGAATTAGCCCCTGGAAAATGTGAAAATGGCAAGTTTAGTCCTTGTATTTTGTGAGATTGTCAGTTTTAGTCCTTGGAGAAACTTTTTCAGAATTGGCAGCTTAGGCCCTTCAAGTTTCAGATTTTACAACTTAAGCCCTTGTTGATTTAAACCATTTAAAACCCTTTTTGCCCTGCCTAGCCTTTTGGACCCCCTGCCTGGTTTTGACCCTTTTCTTATTAATATCTAACCCTGGTCAACAGACCCATCCAACCCAGTCAAACAAAAACACACCCATGGCGCCAAATAAGTCTCCTTCTCCAACTGCTCTGCCTGAAATCACTCCCATGCCCTCACCTCCACCTCAACATATCACTCCCTTGTCCCCTCCACATCAACACTAAACAAAAATCATTAAATGATCCCTCCTTCTAAACACTCAACCCCCCACACCTGGCTAAAACCTTTTTGGCGCCAAAATAGATCAAACGGCCAAGATTTTATAAAGACATCCAATGGCTTAGAAAGATGGTGGGATTTTCTCAGTGGACTAGTGAGAAGCTCTTGGAGTATAAAAAGAGGAAGAATGAAGCTATGAAGAGTAGTTAGTTAGTTTTTTTTTTAGTTTTTAAGTTTCTAAGCATCTTTTTATTTTCCAGTAATATTCTTGTAATTTGAATTCTAATTTTATGTTTTGAATTAATTTCTGTTTTAGCAAACTTTTCTGTAATCTCAATTTTTAAAGCTTCATAGAACCCGTTTAGTTTTCATACCTTTATTTAAGCCTTAGTACTTGTTGCTTTCAACTTATTGTTATATCTTGCAACAATTTAGCTCATTTCACAGTTAATCTCAACTTGTTCTTGTATTTTTATCTAGAAAAGTATTCATGAAAAATTGTAGTTAACATCTTCATATGTTTGTACCAAGCTCTGCTTTAGGCCTTGTTAAGCTTCTTAATAGCTTAGTTAAGTTCTAAACTTGTTTACTATTCAATTCATTCATAAGTAAAAATAGTCAACATGTTCAACTGTGGGTTAGTTGCACTCTGCAGAGATGGAAATGGGTTGGATTCTGTCAATATGGGTCGAAATGCAGTGGATTTGAGCATTGATTTTGATTGCCTGTGGGTTAAAGTAGTGGTACATGGTCCAAGTTTGCATTCCACAGTGGCTAAACATTTGTAAGTGTTTACTTAGAATCTGTTCTTTCAATATTTGTTTTGCCACATTTTTAATTCAAGAATAATCTGTCTGTTCCTATTGTTATTATTACATTTGCTAGTTAAATTTGGATTATAGATCACAGTTAGTAAGAAGATTTGTTTAGATTTAAGGATAAAACATAGAGTAGGTTGCAATTTATATCTTAAGGAGTGTTTGGTTCTAGCTGGTATACTGAGTAAGAGGAATGAAAACTAGCCAAGCTCAGCTTCTTTAGTCCAATCTAGGTATTACAGAGTCAAATGAATCAAGTTCTTGCATCTTATATCACTAATAGTCAAATTTTTCTAAAATCTGTTCTAGCTACTGATTCAGTTAGATTTAGAAGCTAAAATGTTGCATATAGGTTTAGAAACTGTTGAGCTAGCTTCTATTAGTCTTACTTTAGTTTAGAACATCGAATTCAACCAAGCATTTGAGATCAAATCTCTCAAAAGTCAAACATCACATCTGTTGTAGAAGTCAAAAATCATGTCTGACCCATTTTGTGCAGAACTTGCAGGCCTTGCACACTGTTCAATTTTGCTTTTCATGGTCTCAAATTTGGTCAAATTGCAGTCTTCTAGGTGGTCTTCAAGACCCTTTAGCTGTTTTTCCTTTAAGCTTGTCTGATTAGCTTATAAATAAGCTCAAACAGTAGGTCCTATTTCTGTTCTGTGCATCAGCAGTTAATATCCCTTTTGGTCACTTTTGCTTTGATCTCTAATTGATTCACTACTTGACCTCAGTAGCTGAAATTTGGTGCAAATGGTCTCTGGTTGGTGGTGATTAGAACCATACCTTTGGTTTTCAGTTTAGCTTATTTAATAAGTCAGTGCAAGTGCTTAAACTTAGGACCATTTTCACTGTTTTGGTATTGTAGCAGTTAGCTTAATTCTTTATACTCTGCTTATTAGGTGTCTAGAGTAGTTGAATTTAGTTGCCTCAGGGTAGTTTTAGTATAATGTAGCTTATGTATTCAGTTGGTAGCTTTTGAACTCCATTAGCTTATCCTAAGTGCTTATTTTTAAGCACTTCCCACATCAGTTGCTTATTCCTCCACATAGCACCTTGTTTTTCTATTTTTCCTTTATTCCTAGTATTATTTTAGACTTTTCCTGAAATTTTCAGATTTTTCTAAGTTGTTTTGCTATTTTTCTTTATTTAAATTAGTTTTTAATCCTTTTTAAATAGCATTTAATACAAATAATTAAGAAAAGTCTCAAAAAAATAATTTTTCATTTTTCTTAAGTTTAGATAAATGTAAAAAGCTTAAAAAGTATTTTTCCCTAATTTTCTCCTTTTATTTGGTATTTTTAATAATTTAAATTAGTTTTAAATAGTTTTAAATTAATAATAAATACATAAAAAGTCTAAAAAATATATTTTCAGTTTTAAAATTAGTTTTATCATATTTTAGGTTTTTATAAATCATAATTTTATTTTTCTAGTCTTATTTCATATTTTCTTTTATTTTAGAGTATTATTAAATAGTTTAAATTAGTTTTTAATTGATAATAATTACATAATTAGTTATAAAAATAATTTTCCTTTTCTAATAATTTTCTTATATAATTAGGATTGTAAAAATGTATTTTTCATATTTTTAGGATTTATCTTGTGTAAGTTTCACGTTTTTATTTGTACGTTTACGTTATTTTTATTTAAACGTAAGTTTTACGTTTTAGGTTTTAAACGTTCATCACTTTAAAAATAGTGATAGCGTTTATTTAATAGATTTTAACTTTTTAATTTTCTTAATTTGCATTTAAGTCGCTGTTATTTGTAAATCTTTTCTTTAGGTAACTTTCCATCCTAATCCTTTCTGATCGCTATCATTAGTGGTCATTCTATCGTCTGATCAAGTGTTTAGCACACCATTGAGTCTCCGTGGGACTTAACGACCCGGGAATCCCCTATATTCCCTGATCTTCATTGCATTTGTGTTTGAGCAGTTTTAAGTCTTTTAGACTTGACTGTTTTGCGCGAATCAGTAATGTACGGAATTAATATACTTTAAAGTAATAATGTAACCACTGGTAAATTTCACCTCGTATTAAACTAATATAATATTCTAACGAAAGAATACTTATGCATTTTCTACGTCCAAATTTTTTTAAGAAACAATATCCACTTATTTGATCACAACAACTAACTAATGTGACGTAACTCATATACATAATAAACATTCTTATTACGTCAAGTATAAAGGTTTTCAATTTGTCACTGTACGTTATTACGTTAACGTATAATTATTAAACTTTCAAGTTAAACGTTAATCATTTATTTGAGTTACAAGAAACCCTAATTTATTATAACTACGTTTGTTTTCATAAATGCTAAAGTACAACATTTTATACCTAGAGTACAAGTCATTAAAGCACGGAAACTAGCTATACTTTAATCCCGTTACAAGCCCTAATATACAACTCTATGATTTTATGTACATGATATATTTTCAAAATACTAATGTACAAGTCTTTCAAGCATAAGTACAAGTCCTTAATGCATAAAGTTTAAGGTTTACATAAAATCACATTATAAACCTCAATGTACCTACCTTAAAGCACATGATACAAACCTATATTGCACAACCCTTAAAATTGACTTTCCTAAATTTTCAAACCTAATGTACAACTTTTCAATGCTTGTGGTACAAGTATTTTATGCATATATGTTAAATATATCATTTACCTAAGTTAAACTAGTAATTATCTAAAGTAAAATTACAAACCTAAGTAAGTATACTACATCTCTACACTCTAGGTACAACTCACTAAGGCCTAGGTACAACCCTTCTATGCCAACGCCCCTCCACATTTACCATGGTTAAAAATGAACTAAACTAGTTACACTTTAGTTACCTAGCACTACTTGTAAATCTCCTAACCACCAATATTTACTTACACCAAAAATAAACACATCATCTTGTTTCTTCATCTCCAACATTTAGCAATCCAAGCCTATGTGTATTTTTTTTAACCATTCAAACTAAATGGACACAAGTTTAACAAGTAATCATCATGTGTGTGTCCTCTTTCAATCCATTCGATCTAGAAATCAAGCTTATGGCAAGTTTTCAAACACCTCACTATGTCTCATTTCTTCCATGACATGGTGACCTAGCACCTTGTAAGTCCATGCATCTCCTTCCCTATATATAACGCCCCCCTCACTCTTTGTGTCTCATCCATCACACACACTATACCATACTCCTCACACATCACACGCACCATAAACATTTCCCATACTCACCAAACATACTGAAATTTGACCCTAAGTAGTGTAAGGAAAGGTTAATCTAGAGCTTAGAAGGATGGAACTACCTTGAAGATCATTAGCAGCCTTTAGGCGCATTTTCTGGTTTAGGCAACTCACAACTTGTAAGTGTTCCAACTCTTTTCTTTAACCATTTTTTTTACACATTTACTATCACTCACTTAGGGTAATAAACTCATATCATGTAAAAATTAAAAGATGGAACATGGTTCATGTAAACTTTCTGTAAAATGAGCATATGCATAATAGCCTTTTTGTTTTGTGATATTGGCTAAGAGAGAAACTATAAAAATTAACCATTAAGTAAGTCCATTAAACTCACTCAATATCATTATCACCTTTAATATCAGTTGCATGTGGTTAAAAAGGATTTTACAAGGAAAACGTGGCAATTTGAATCACTTAAAACGAGTATACGAGTCAAAAGTTATGGTCTAAACAAGTTGCAAATAAACTGTCCGAACTTTCTGTGGACAGAACACTCGGGCACGCGAAACGAGGCATTTCTGGTCCGTTTCATGAAAAAGTTAAAACACGAAAGTTGTCCGGAACGACGTTTTCTTCAAAAACTCAGGAGCACGGGTCTAGAAAACGCATAACGAAGCCAGAATTTAATAAAAATCCCAACAGCTGTTATATATATGTTACAAAAATAGTTCCAGCCCCCTTCTTGCGCCGCATTTATTTGCATCATGCCAAAGGTATTAGGGTCAACCAAAGTACCCTTATAAACACCACTTAGGACACTTTAGAACGCCCCCATAACCCGGTTAAAAAGCCTAGTCGTTATGCTTAAAAGCAACCCTTCATTTTGGTCAAAAGTCATAAACACCAAAAAGCTTTTTACAACAAATATGTGGGAAAACATGGGATTTTTGATAAATTTGATTAGGAACTATCTTAGAAACATTAGTAATGGGTAAAACAACATTTCACAAGGTCGCATGCAAAAGAGATAGAGTTTTATGGTTTGAAAACGAAAATTGCCATTTGGTAAGAATAGCTTAAGTACCCCTTTTCCGTGATTAATATCTTGCAAGTTAAAAAGTTTCAAAGCATGAGGTTTACACCGTTTTAAAGGGCTCGCTGCATAGTTGTTAAAGCCCTAATAGCGTCTTTAAAAATACTTATAGTCTATTTTATAATTAACCACAAAGAGGGTGACTCGCGGACATTTTCATAAAATGACCTTGTGTACACTTTTCAAAAATTGAGTCGTGAGAATTATAGGATGATGGGAAATGACTTAAAAAAAGAGTTAATAAACATATTACAACATCTCTAGGTGACCCCGTAAAGGTTAATGGGTTAAAACTAAAATTTTCTTAAAACGCGTCGTGACCAAGTGGCCAAGTTCGTGGACTTGTATCTTTCTAATAAATGAGAACTAGGACATGAGATCTATACCATTTAGAAGAGCTTACAGCAAAGTGTTTAAAGGGTTAAATGCGATGTAGAAACACTAGCTTCCCTCGTGTAAAATCTGCCCTCTTTTAGCCCCGTTATTGCCCAAAAACAACAAAAAGCACATAACCCCCTACTTTGTAAAGTCATTGTGACCAAACCGTAAGAGCTTAAGACCTCTAGTTTGAGCCATTAGAAAGACCACCGGACAAACTCTTGAAAGGATCAAGAATGTAGTAAAAACCTATTAAGGCATCACTTTTATTCACCCGTACTTTTATCCATTTAGGCCAAAAAACTAGTAAATTTCTCTTATAAAATTTTAAGCATGAAAATTGTAATTTTTGTAAAATAAAGTTCCTTTGGACTAATAATGTAATTTCTGTGAAGTTAGTCATATAAGGGCTGATTTTGTCAATAATCCATAGTTGAGGGTTTAAAGTGTCATTTTTGAAAGTACAAGGGTAAAAACTGTAAATACTTAAAATTGTAAATTATAATATTTTGGAAACATAAATTATTTAACAACTTTGGTTTTGATAAAAACTTATTATTAATCATTTGAGTCATAACAATAAGTATGATAAGCATATTTAATTTTTGTAGAGACTTCATGTTATCTACAGAACATTTCCGTCGCATAAACTTGGATACAAATACTAAATACATGATATACTAACTCAGGTCGAGAGTTGGAGCAGTTTGTTCATATTATCTAATTTGTTTTCCATCCAGAATACAATAACACTGAGGTGAGTTCATAGTCCCACTTTTACATATTTGTTTTCTAAACTCGTGGGGAGATACATGCTACAAAAACCGAACACAAGTATTTTTCTGTATGCTATCCTGATTGATATTGCCTAAGTTACTTACTATTGCCACTAAAAGTCCCTCATATCATGAACCATTAATCACTTGCGAGTGAACGCGAATATCGTGAATAGATCTATTGGCAGTTGACGCCCCATTTGTGTTAGCCGGATAGGTAACTAAATGCACGTTATTTGAAAATACTAGGAGAATGGCAAACTCCTACTGGAGGGCATTGTTGCTCACATCATCACTATGATGTTTGTAACTTACGTCATTATTATGGCGCCGTACTGTTAAGGTTTGCGTGTCATGAGACTTAGGGCAATATACTGTACTGCAATATTACTGATTTTACTAATGCTTATCTTGTGTTCAACTGATTATTATTCAAACACTATGGATTCACTCAACCTTTGTGTTGACTTTTTAGCATGTTTATCTCAGGTTCATAATTTACGAGGATGGCATGGAAGGGCACGGATACTCAAGAAGGCTATATTATCATTCGATAACTTATTTAATAAACTGTAAAACCACTGGGACCTCATTTTGTAAACTCTGATATTTATATAAATCGAATGATAAATCTTTTAAAACGACACGATTAAAGTTCGTTTTCTGTTATTGTAACTGTTGAGCCATGAAGTAACACCCAGCTTGAATTCCGCTGCGTATCACGAAATTGGGGGTGTTACAGATTGGTATCAGAGCTGCAGTTATAGAGAAACGGATCTAGTTGAGGTCCGAACTATAACTATTTTTACAAAGAAAACATTTTATAGCCTTTTCGCTCTCTGTGAATTATGTGACTTCTAGACAGTTTATGCTACACAAACACCTTAGTATACTGATATATACTTCTGATCACTTTATACAAAATAAACATACTTGCATGTGTCTATTCTAAGGCATTATGACTTAATCACATTTCCCCGAGCATGTGCCTACTTTTATATTTTTCAAATTTATAAAACTTTCTCAAGACATTGTAACCAATTACAATGGTCTCTCCTACTTATCTTATTTACACTAAATATATATACTCACCAACTATTTTGGCAACTTTCCTTGATTTTCTTACTTCCATCTCTAAATAATGAGTGAAAACACTCTTTCTGTACTCCGAAAACACCCAAAGCTCTTTGTAACTCATCAGTTAAGTACGAATGTTAAATCAGAAATTCTTAAGTAGGATGACTTACAATGTCTTTATTTAAATGGATTGGGACGCCTTTTTATTTAAATAAAGTAATTGTAAATCGCCGAACCATAAGTTTATATTCCTTTATTTACATTGTTTGGGACGCCTCTCTATGTAAATGATGGATTATAAATAAGTGGGCTTATTTGTATCTGAAACGACATGAGTATGAACTCAAGGATTACAAACTGATTCATCATATACAAAAGCTGAAGTTCAACAACTTTCTCTACATTCAACAATTTCTCACCGAAAATTTTACTTATTAAAAGACAGTTTTCGATGTTAATAATTTGATTTTCACAAATCATTATGAACCATGTTATTTTCAAAATTTATTACTAAAACATGATGACCTTTATAACAATCTTCACTCAAAATAAATTTTCTTAAGTTTATATGACCTTTAGAATAATGTTATTCACATGTAAAAACAATAAATTCTAACTTATAAGCTTTCACAAGTGAAACCACATTTCATCCTCATTATTACAACATTTAACACGGACTGAATCTCGGGACGAGATTCAATTTAAGGGGGTGAGACTGTAACCACCGGTAAATTTCACCTCGTATTAAACTAATATAATATTCTAACGAAAGAATACTTATGCATTTTCTACGTCCAAATTTTTTTAAGAAACAATATCCACTTATTTGATCACAACAACTAACTAATGTGACGTAACTCATATACATAATAAACATTCTTATTACGTCAAGTATAAAGGTTTTCAATTTGTCACTGTACGTTATTACGTTAACGTACAATTATTAAACTTTCAAGTTAAACGTTAATCATTTATTTGAGTTACAAGAAACCCTAATTTATTATAACTACGTTTGTTTTCATAAATGCTAAAGTACAACATTTTATACCTAGAGTACAAGTCATTAAAGCACGGAAACTAGCTATACTTTAATCCCGTTACAAGCCCTAATATACAACTCTATGATTTTATGTACATGATATATTTTCAAAATACTAATGTACAAGTCTTTCAAGCATAAGTACAAGTCCTTAATGCATAAAGTTTAAGGTTTACATAAAATCACATTATAAACCTCAATGTACCTACCTTAAAGCACATGATACAAACCTATATTGCACAACCCTTAAATTTGACTTTCCTAAATTTTCAAACCTAATGTACAACTTTTCAATGCTTGTGGTACAAGTATTTTATGCATATATGTTAAATATATCATTTACCTAAGTTAAACTAGTAATTATCTAAAGTAAAATTACAAACCTAAGTAAGTATACTACATCTCTACACTATAGGTACAACTCACTAAGGCCTAGGTACAACCCTTCTATGCCAACGCCCCTCCACATTTACCATGGTTAAAAATGAACTAAACTAGTTACACTTTAGTTACCTAGCACTACTTGTAAATCTCCTAACCACCAATATTTACTTACACCAAAAATAAACACATCATCTTGTTTCTTCATCTCCAACATTTAGCAATCCAAGCCTATGTGTATTTTTTTTAACCATTCAAACTAAATGGACACAAGTTTAACAAGTAATCATCATGTGTGTGTCCTCTTTCAATCCATTCGATCTAGAAATCAAGCTTATGGCAAGTTTTCAAACACCTCACTATGTCTCATTTCTTCCATGACATGGTGACCTAGCACCTTGTAAGTCCATGCATCTCCTTCCCTATATATAACGCCCCCCTCACTCTTTGTGTCTCATCCATCACACACACTATACCATACTCCTCACACATCACACGCACCATAAACATTTCCCATACTCACCAAACATACTGAAATTTGACCCTAAGTAGTGTAAGGAAAGGTTAATCTAGAGCTTAGAAGGATGGAACTACCTTGAAGATCATTAGCAGCCTTTAGGCGCATTTTCTGGTTTAGGCAACTCACAACTTGTAAGTGTTCCAACTCTTTTCTTTAACCATTTTTTTTACACATTTACTATCACTCACTTAGGGTAATAAACTCATATCATGTAAAAATTAAAAGATGGAACATGGTTCATGTAAACTTTCTGTAAAATGAGCATATGCATAATAGCCTTTTTGTTTTGTGATATTGGCTAAGAGAGAAACTATAAAAATTAACCATTAAGTAAGTCCATTAAACTCACTCAATATCATTATCACCTTTAATATCAGTTGCATGTGGTTAAAAAGGATTTTACAAGGAAAACGTGGCAATTTGAATCACTTAAAACGAGTATACGAGTCAAAAGTTATGGTCTAAACAAGTTGCAAATAAACTGTCCGAACTTTCTGTGGACAGAACACTCGGGCACGCGAAACGAGGCATTTCTGGTCCGTTTCATGAAAAAGTTAAAACACGAAAGTTGTCCGGAACGACGTTTTCTTCAAAAACTCAGGAGCACGGGTCTAGAAAACGCATAACGAAGCCAGAATTTAATAAAAATCCCAACAGCTGTTATATATATGTTACAAAAATAGTTCCAGCCCCCTTCTTGCGCCGCATTTATTTGCATCATGCCAAAGGTATTAGGGTCAACCAAAGTACCCTTATAAACACCACTTAGGACACTTTAGAACGCCCCCATAACCCGGTTAAAAAGCCTAGTCGTTATGCTTAAAAGCAACCCTTCATTTTGGTCAAAAGTCATAAACACCAAAAAGCTTTTTACAACAAATATGTGGGAAAACATGGGATTTTTGATAAATTTGATTAGGAACTATCTTAGAAACATTAGTAATGGGTAAAACAACATTTCACAAGGTCGCATGCAAAAGAGATAGAGTTTTATGGTTTGAAAACGAAAATTGCCATTTGGTAAGAATAGCTTAAGTACCCCTTTTCCGTGATTAATATCTTGCAAGTTAAAAAGTTTCAAAGCATGAGGTTTACACCGTTTTAAAGGGCTCGCTGCATAGTTGTTAAAGCCCTAATAGCGTCTTTAAAAATACTTATAGTCTATTTTATAATTAACCACAAAGAGGGTGACTCGCGGACATTTTCATAAAATGACCTTGTGTACACTTTTCAAAAATTGAGTCGTGAGAATTATATGATGATGGGAAATGACTTAAAAAAAGAGTTAATAAACATATTACAACATCTCTAGGTGACCCCGTAAAGGTTAATGGGTTAAAACTAAAATTTTCTTAAAACGCGTCGTGACCAAGTGGCCAAGTTCGTGGACTTGTATCTTTCTAATAAATGAGAACTAGGACATGAGATCTATACCATTTAGAAGAGCTTACAGCAAAGTGTTTAAAGGGTTAAATGCGATGTAGAAACACTAGCTTCCCTCGTGTAAAATCTGCCCTCTTTTAGCCCCGTTATTGCCCAAAAACAACAAAAAGCACATAACCCCCTACTTTGTAAAGTCATTGTGACCAAACCGTAAGAGCTTAAGACCTCTAGTTTGAGCCATTAGAAAGACCACCGGACAAACTCTTGAAAGGATCAAGAATGTAGTAAAAACCTATTAAGGCATCACTTTTATTCACCCGTACTTTTATCCATTTAGGCCAAAAAACTAGTAAATTTCTCTTATAAAATTTTAAGCATGAAAATTGTAATTTTTGTAAAATAAAGTTCCTTTGGACTAATAATGTAATTTCTGTGAAGTTAGTCATATAAGGGCTGATTTTGTCAATAATCCATAGTTGAGGGTTTAAAGTGTCATTTTTGAAAGTACAAGGGTAAAAACTGTAAATACTTAAAATTGTAAATTATAATATTTTGGAAACATAAATTATTTAACAACTTTGGTTTTGATAAAAACTTATTATTAATCATTTGAGTCATAACAATAAGTATGATAAGCATATTTAATTTTTGTAGAGACTTCATGTTATCTACAGAACATTTCCGTCGCATAAACTTGGATACAAATACTAAATACATGATATACTAACTCAGGTCGAGAGTTGGAGCAGTTTGTTCATATTATCTAATTTGTTTTCCATCCAGAATACAATAACACTGAGGTGAGTTCATAGTCCCACTTTTACATATTTGTTTTCTAAACTCGTGGGGAGATACATGCTACAAAAACCGAACACAAGTATTTTTCTGTATGCTATCCTGATTGATATTGCCTAAGTTACTTACTATTGCCACTAAAAGTCCCTCATATCATGAACCATTAATCACTTGCGAGTGAACGCGAATATCGTGAATAGATCTATTGGCAGTTGACGCCCCATTTGTGTTAGCCGGATAGGTAACCAAATGCACGTTATTTGAAAATACTAGGAGAATGGCAAACTCCTACTGGAGGGCATTGTTGCTCACATCATCACTATGATGTTTGTAACTTACGTCATTATTATGGCGCCGTACTGTTAAGGTTTGCGTGTCATGAGACTTAGGGCAATATACTGTACTGCAATATTACTGATTTTACTAATGCTTATCTTGTGTTCAACTGATTATTATTCAAACACTATGGATTCACTCAACCTTTGTGTTGACTTTTTAGCATGTTTATCTCAGGTTCATAATTTACGAGGATGGCATGGAAGGGCACGGATACTCAAGAAGGCTATATTATCATTCGATAACTTATTTAATAAACTGTAAAACCACTGGGACCTCATTTTGTAAACTCTGATATTTATATAAATCGAATGATAAATCTTTTAAAACGACACGATTAAAGTTCGTTTTCTGTTATTGTAACTGTTGAGCCATGAAGTAACACCCAGCTTGAATTCCGCTGCGTATCACGAAATTGGGGGTGTTACAAATAATCATTAATTAGCCAAACCTAGGGTTTACAAATGATAAATGGTAAACTTAAGGGTTTAATATGATAAATATCTTATTTGAGGACTTATATAATCATCATTCAAAGTATAGGGTTAAAAATGTCAAAGTGTCATAGTTTAGGGTTTAGTAAGTAATTTAACAAAAAGTGTCATGCAAACAATTTGAATTCATGCGTACATGATATTTAAAAAGGATTCAAATACATTTTAGAGCCATGCGTACATGATATTTATCTCGACAATCTTTACGCTTAATTGCGGTTCACAATATTCACTATTACGACAAGGTAGACATGCTAACGGACTAACCCCCGGCTCACCTTTCCGACACACTTTCAAAAATAGTAACCGACTCACCCGTTAACCCCGCGATTGCCCTTAAGCTCACCCCCGACAAGACCAAGTACCAACATTTGTCTTCCATCTAATGTAATAGTATGGTGTATATCACCATGCGTTTAGTAACAAAACTAGACATATCTCATTATAATTCATTTGCACGATACAAACCAAAAGCGATTAGAGACTCGTTTGAAATTTGTCGACACAAGATAGCCAAGATATACTTGTATGCATTTATACAGTTTTAGTTCGATATCAATAAAATGATACATGATCATGTCGTGATAATGTGGGTCGAGTATATCCAAGATAACCAGGTTACATATGGGTCGACTCAAATGGTTCAAAACAGAAATATAGTGATCCAATAATATGTTTATACCATTCAATATTATTAACGTGACTTTAACACATGATTTCATGCGACTATTTAACATATAAATTCACGTGACGAGGAATTCAAAACGGAAGCATTTACGAGTCGAATAACATGCATGACATATTTAATACTTACATGATTCTGGTTATGTTTTCATGAACCAAGCCTTGTTATTTTATGTGATGTTTTTAGTCGCTTTGCATGCATGTCCCAAGAGTATACTCACGACAGAATACAAGAAACTCAAGGAGAAAAATATTGAAACAAGATGAGGATTACTAACCCTTGTTGTGTGCGAGTGAAAGAAAGACGAAACCAAGACGAATCAACTCATGCTAGCAGCAACTAAGCCACGACCAAACTGCTTCCTTGTTGCCTTGTAGATCGAATGGAAAAGAAGAACTAGGAACATGCCGTCACTTGAGAACTTAGGGTTTTATGGTGTGCGTGAAAGTGTAAAAAAAAATAGGGTAAATAAATGAGGTGCACGTGATATATATGGTGTACGCTATCGAGAATTATGGAGGCCCAAAACAGTTTGATAGCTTCCAAATTACCATGATACATGGGCTTGAGAGCCTTAATTATAATGGTTTGTCATTTTGTTTTGTGCATAAATTGGCCCATGCGCTTCATGAGCGTGGCATGCATTTAGTTGTAGTAAATGTCGACTGTTAAATATACACGTTAGGTTTTTCAAACAATTATAAGTTAGGTTCTTAATTCTATTAAATGAACGTTAATATATTTTACGTATTTTATAATTTTGACTATTTTAAGGGTAAAATAGTCTTTTAACATCTTTTGTATTTTTAGGGTTTTACACTATAGGAGCCCTAATTGATAGAGAACCTTTGGACCAAACGCCACTAGAGAATGTAGGTTTAGATGCTTGTTGTCATGACCTCTCTCTTAGTCCTAGGGAAGTTCCTAATTTTGATGAACCGGAGCCTCAACCAAAAACCTTACCCAATGTTCCGTCCTTAGATGTGAATCTTGGAATTGAATTAGGCCCCAATCCACCCATCAAAATAGATAGTCCGGGTAGTTGCTTGATAAAGGTAGTAGATTCTAGGCCATGTATAGTGGAAGCTAATATAGGAGTAACCCATGACCTTACACACTTATATCACCCATTCATGGTTGATAACAAGAAACACTATGGGTTTAAACCGGGTTTATTAGGTCAAGATGGATCCTTAACTAAGAATCTTTTGAAGTTGATAGAAGATGATCCATTTTTAGGAGGGAGATTTGATTCACTCGCTACACCAATAGACTTAGGTAAGGTTATAATGAATGAAGCACACTCCTTTGAGCATATAAATCACCCATCACCCTCTCCTCACGTAGCAAATTTCCACCCTAAGGGTGTGTATTGCTACTATCACCCGCACTTAAACTTAAGTGTAGGGAAAACTTCCCCTTTATCTGTTAAATAAGGGTAGAGTCAGGCTCGTGACTCGAACAAAAACAAGCGCTTCTTGGGAGGCAACCCATGTGTATTTGTTTTTCATTTTTATTTGTGTGTCGTATATCTTTTATTGATTGTTTATTCTCATGTTTTAATTTGTAAAAATGCTTTATTTTGTCTTTAACCTCGTCTTAATTACATATAAAGGTATTTTACATAAGGGATAAGTGTAGGGAGGATTACACACGTTTTCAAAAGAAACGTGAACATGAGAATTACAATTATTTAAAAGATATACATGTGTGTTTGTTCGAGTCAAATGCTTGTATCGAGTCATAATGGATGTTTTGCAGGAAATTTTTCCAGATTTTAAAGATAAAAATTTTCCAGAATTTTTTCCAGAAAATCGCAGACCAGTTTTTGTCAGGATAACCTGACGGCGTCAGGATTGCAACCTGACGGCGTCAGGAAGGAGTAAAAACATCAGATTACTTTTTTCTCGTTTTCTGAGCTACTTATAAATTTTTGGAATTTTCCAGGTCTTAATTTTCTTAGAAATTCTGTAAAC
This sequence comes from Chrysanthemum seticuspe, assembly GCA_019973895.1. NCBI lineage: Eukaryota > Viridiplantae > Streptophyta > Magnoliopsida > Asterales > Asteraceae > Chrysanthemum > Chrysanthemum seticuspe. Next base: position 15,711,358 of record BPTQ01000005.1, read on the forward strand.
ATCCATTCCACAAGCATTATATCCTAGTTTAAATCGAGTCTTATATATACTATTACCGCCGATTTTACGCGAAGGTTTCGTTTGTTTTCTTCAAGTGTGCAGGTTTAGTTTGTCAAGAAGAAGCCACATAAGATTGGAAGGAGCTTTTCACGCAATAATTCTTCTTGAAAAGGATTTAACCACCACGTTACACGGATCCTACCGAGCTAATCAGGGGAGTACTAGTTTCTTTCGTTTTTAATTACCTTCTTTTATCATAACTTTGATACTTTCGGGGAACATTGGGGACAATGTTCAGTTTAAGTGTAGGGAGGGAAAATAAAACGGGAACTTTGAAACTATGCTTATCCTTGACTATTTGCTTTGTCCAAATTGTGATTGTGTAATAAACCATGAGGAAATATCGGTTAGGGTAATTTTGGCACCAAATTTAAAATTTTTTATGACATATAGGAGTGGGCCATTAGTCTTAACAAAAGCGTCTCATGGATAGGAAGTTGCATGACTAGCACAAAAACCCTTTACCACCCAAATTCCACCAAAATGTGAGGATCGCCCTTAGATTAGTAGGAATTAAAGCATTCATCTTCAATGCTTAGAGTGTGAACCGGTAGTATATTAGATTCTAGAACTTGTTTTGTGATGCATTCCGAGATCGCAAGTGAGGCTACACTTGTGTAGTTAGGAATAACTAAATGATAAGAGGCAGTAGGATAACCCTTGTTTGATACCCGTAATATAATTACTTCTTCCACATCGGTTGAGTAATTCCCCCACACCTTTTGCGTTGTACTCATCTTTAGTACACGATACCCCTAGTTAACCCCTCAGAGCCTATCCTTTTCGCGGTTCTCGTGATGTTTCGGTTTTTCCGGAATATCAATGAAGAGCATTGTTTACACCCCACCCCCAAATATACACCCAAATCGCCTTAGCCTACCCCTTATGCACTCACTTTTAGTGCAAATGTTTGTTATCACCCTAAACCCTTAGTTCAATTATCTAGTTGCTTGCATAAGTTGCTAAGTCGAGTCATATCCTTTGTATACAGTTTTGGGACGATTGAGATTCATGGGAAAAGTTAAAGTTTATGAAATGACGGGAAGGGAACGTTAAAATTCAAATTCCCTTTGTTTGCGTAATAATGTACCCCAAGTGTTTTGATCTTTTCAATTCGGGTCAAATTAGTGTTAGAGTAATAAAAACTCAAGTGTAGGGATATGCCTATAAATCCCTAGTATTTTGATGTTATCGTAGAGGATGGTAGAGTAAAAGTGTATAAAAAAAAAAAAAAAAAAACAAACGGGCTACTATCCTACATCTATCTTTGAATTTATGTTTGTTTATTTCAGTTATCTAGAGTTTAGAGTGTCGAGTCTTGGCTTAGCAACGCCATTCTTCATATGCATTTAACATAGAGATTTTTGACTTGCCACCAATAAATAGCATATCCCACCAAACCCTTTGTTTCCCTACCGTAAGCCTAACATTACAACCCTTTAAAAGATCTCTTTGATAGTCTTTCCTAGGTGCTTACGCCAAAGCGATGGAGGTTTGATCTATTCTCAAGCCTATGGTAATCTATGTACTAGGACCGGTTAATGAGTGTTTATCTTCCATTTCCTATTTGTTATATTTCATATATACACCCGAGAGAGATGTGAGTATCCAAACACCCCATGTGAGGTGCTAGTATGTAATTTCCGTGCTTGTTATGACTTTTGCGGGGCTTATATGTGTTGTGGACCGTTTTGAATTAATGCTTCATGACCCCTAACTTATAAATTAATTGGTTAAAAGCACATTTGCTTGAGGACAAGCAAATAACAAGTGTAGGGATATTTGATAAGGTTTTAAAAGGTACCATTTTGAGGGGTCGTTTAAGTCCTTATTTGATCACTTTTGTATCCGTTATTGCTTAATATCGTTCCTTTTCACTTTTTAGGTCTCTTGAAGGCAAATGCTGGAATGGCACTTATTTGGACGAAAAGGCGCGAATATATGAAGAAAATGGCCAAAGTCAAAATCGAGACACTCACAGCTGCTGAAAATAGAAGGCGACGGCGTCAGGTGCTAATTGCGACGCCGTCCAAAGATTTTTGTGACGGTTAAGAACCCAAAACTCGTATTTTCAAGTGACGACGTCCAGTTGTAAAAGAGTAGGCCGTCGCTACTCAGACGGCCTAGATGCAATCCAGATGACGTCAGAAGCTGAAGAGGACGGCGTCACGGACATAAGGTGACGCCGTCGCAAGGTTAACATAGCCAAGACGAAACCCTAATGACGGCGACACGACGGCGTCATGAAACATAAGGTGACGTCGTCGCATATGTAATCTTATATATAAAATCCGAATTTTTCAGTTTTAGAGAGAGTCTTTTGGAGTGAAAACCTAAAACCGAACCTAAGGTGTCTTGTACAGTATTTTAGGGTTTTAAACCCTGTCTTACATCAAGATAAGTATTTACTTCATTAATTCAATTATGTCTTTTATTATTTGTGTGTATGCTTGCATGTTCTCCATGTCCGGCTAATTTATTTGTGTGTTTGCTTAGGAAGTATGAAACTTAATTATTAAATATTGATTGGTTGTTTCTTATCTTAGTTGATCAATGATCTAGTAATGCGATAGGTCATTCGTTGTGTACTTAATGCTTGATTCATCTTTGTGAACCTTAGAATATAATTACCTGAGTAGTTGTAAGCTAAACCATCCAAAGAGTGCCTTAGAGTAAGAGTTTATTATCCCTAGTGGGTTTTGTAGACGAGACCCTTTGGTAAGTTCAAAGAGTTAGGGAGAAACGCATACCCTACAACTTTAGACACACAACGCAACTAAGAATAAGGACGTGACAACTCAACCATCAATAGGAGATAATTAAGGAGTAGTACAACCTAAGTAAACACATCTTTAAACTATCATACGAGCACACATTAATTAGACATAGACTCCCACAACCTTAGTTTAGATAATTAGATAATAGTAGAATAATCGGTAGAAATACCAAAACCCCCCAAATTCAATACCCGAGATTCGTACCTTTCCATTTCATAAAATATAAAAATACAAAAAACAATCTTCCTCAACCTTAACCTTAGCGTAGTAACTTCTTACTAGCATTCCTATTCCCTTAGAGAACAATATCAATACCCGTGGCTTACCCTAATTACTACACTACAACGATTAGGTTCACTGCCTAGGGTGTTATAAAACTTGCTCGAAGAAAAGGAAGTTTCCTTGACCCCGAACGACGCGTGTAGCGTTATCAATCAACAACCCCAGTTGACTCCCACCACACACCCAAAGCTCATGGTTCTCAATCAGCCTCTCAACCTACTTCATCAACATATAGGAGTAATATCAGACAAGACTTTGATGTTCCTCAGCACAAAGTTCCTACTAATACTAATGATGCAGATGAGGTTGTCTTTGACAGTATAGGAAGGGCTGCTCCTACTGACACAGGCTTAGAAGCTGGTCAGGTCAGGGGTAACATAAGTTAGACCCCTACTATGGTAATATCTAATGTGTCTGGTTCTCATGGACCAGATGCAGGTGATGGAAACCCCAGCCACATGGAAACCATGGGGGAAATGACTAGTGATCCACCTCTCCCACAAGTTAACACATCTGGAAGTGGTGAGGGCAGTCAAAAACTTATACAGGAATTAATGGCTACATATACCAGACTGACAGACAAAGTGACTATTTTGGAGCAGGTTCTTAAGAATACTAGAACTTAACTTATTGGCAAAGTGAAGATGTTGCAGCTCAAGGTAAACTCATTCTGACCATTATTCTACTTAGGGCACTGACTCTGGTAATGACCCCTCTCTCCACATCCATAGCAAGTGATAATTGGCTGTGTTTGACACTAGTAGCAGGACCCCCTTTCCTACAGAATTTAGCCTGATGGCCCACCTTTTGACATATCATGCACTTAACAGTTCACGGTTCCGAGTGGTGCAACTTGTTACGGTTGCAAAGAGGATGGGGTCCATCATAACCACATCTCTCAGTCGGGGCAGCCACATGTGACAACCGGTAATTTTCAAAATAAATTTTTATACCACATCGTAAGTATTTTTGATTATTTAGTAATTAAGAGTATTTTTAGACTTGTTTGGTTTGGAAACGAGAGGTTATCTCGTGAGGCGAGTGGTTATCTCGAGGATATGTGAGAATTTAGCACACGCGTACAGGCACGAGTCTAGACCTAATATACGTTTATTAATCGATTCATGACGTTTTATGCAAAGATAGTCGTGTAAATAGTCATTTTTATTGGAAAAATGATTTTAAAAATTTCTGTGCAAGTTTTGAAGTATGTGTGGAAAACTAAAAGGGGGGGGGGGGTTGAATAGTTTTACCAATTTTAAGTTGATTTCAAAAACTTTAGATTCGATATTATGTGAAATCGTATGGATGTTGAGAACGTATAGATATAATGATAATGCAAGCAAAAAAATAAAGTTAAGGGATATAAATGACACAACCGATTTATAGTGGTTCGGCTACAAGGACACCTTCCTTGCCCTACTCCACTCCCCGAGTCACCTACTCGAGAGTTCAAGCACTATGTCAACAAAATCCTTCACTTGGAGGAGAAGCCTTCACAACGTTGCTTACACTTTTTCCGGTACAAAGCTAAATACCGAGTCCGTAGCATGGTGGACCAAACCAACACAACTATTACACAACAAATATGTGAAATATCAAATACAAGATCTTCGCTACAGAAATCTTGCGGAGTGACAAATCAATCAAGGACCCCTCGCTTGGATGACTTGTAGAATGCTCGTGATCTCGCCTTAGAGAAGGACCTATATGAGGATCACAAATAGAAAGAAAGAAGAACAACTCTCTAGATCAAGTGATCTATATGGTAGAAGAGAATGAGAGTGTATGAGAGATTTAGTAAGAAGAGGGGTGAGTTAGAATGAAGAAATAGCTCTCTATTTATAGGCAAAATTCTTCACTGTTCCCCGGATCCCACAGATCCCTTCCACTTGGGATCCGTCTAGTGTAAACCTAGGGATCCGTGAAATGCTCCTCTTTGCCCATGGGTATTTTGGTTATGGGTCATGGGTTATGGGTTGGTCCATGGGTTTTCTTTAGATTCAATGTATCTAAGTATACATTGTATCTAGTCTTCTTGGGTATGGGTTAAGATCCATGGGTTATGGTCCATGGGTTATGGTTTTTACCCATCCTAATAAACTATTACAACAAATGCTTAATTACTACATTTTTGTATTTAAATGGTTATATGTAAATGCTTTACAAAAATAACATGTATCCTTATAATTATACTTAAGACAACATTATATTTGTTATCAACAAAATACAAAGAGATCTCAAAATATTAATAAACATTTTTACGGTTTATTTGTATTAACAATCTCCCCCTTTTTGTTGATGACAAAACATAATGTTATGATGAGTAAAACTTAAGAATAGATGTAAGTTTTGAAAGCCCCTAAGTTTTACTTCTTCTCCCCCTTTTTGTCGAAACAAAAAGTTAACCCTTGGAGGAAAAAGTAGTCCACGTATTTCTTACTCCCCCTTGACTGTAGCTCCCCCTAGCTTGGGGCGTCAAGTGAAGAAAAACAAAAAATCCTACAAGAAGAAAGGTTAGTAACATGCTTAAATAATCTTGTGATTGTCGAGAATCAAGATTGGGAGCCAAGGTATGTAAACAAAGCCTTGTAATAAAACAACAAATTGTAGTGGTAGTTATGCCACTTACAAGCATGTAAAAATAAGAAAAAGACTTGTTCTTGAAAATGACTTCAAAAGAAAAATAATACTAATAGTAAAAAATAGTAGTAGTGATTCCTTCCATGCTTGCATAAGGTTATGGATGGAGGTTTTGATGAGTAATGGTATTGATGCGATCAAGGATGAGGTTGAGTATGAAACGCATTTCTTCCCTAACTTCTATTGCAATTTGTAACACCCCCAAAATCACAATGTGACAGCGGAAGACTATTTGGGGTATTACTTAGAGGATCATAGTCATAAGTTATAGAAAACGACTCTAAAGAGACGTTTTTAATAAAAGGTTGTTACCATTTCATAAAACTCAGTGTTTTGGAAACACAAAAGGAGATACGACATGTTTTGAAGCTACATAAAAGATAGTTTAAATGTTTACGAAATGATAACTTTAATTGAAAACAACACCACTTCAAGCATCCCATGACGTCCACACCGTGCCTTCATGAAATCCTAATTAGTACCTGAGATAAGCATGCCTAAAAGGTCAACAAAAAGTTGAGTGATATTCATAGGTTTAAATAAATGGTTGAACACAAGTAAGAGATGATAATTGCTTCGAATACAATTACCATGGAAAACAGAGATTATTATTATGCACTAAGCTCATGACACCAAACTAACTGCATACACCTAATTACTGGTGTAAGTAATAATATTGCCCTCAGATGGAATTGCCAATTCCATAGTTAACCAAATATAGTGCGCCCCGGTTATTTCCGATAACCGAGTCGGGGTCGTTAATTCCCATAGTACTATCCACAATATTCGCGTTCACTCGCAAGTGATTAATGGTTCATGATGTAAGGGACTTATGGCAGGCAACTTAGGCTATAATAATAATGATCAGGCAAGCATACAGTTTAAGAAAAGACTTGTGTTCTAGTTTATAGAATGCATCTCCCTCGCGGGGTTTGATAAACAAGTAAAAGCGAGGCTATGAACTCACCTTAGCCAAGTAGTATCCGAGTAGTAAAGGAGTCAAGTAAATGATGCACCGAGTACCGTCACGCGACCTATAATTTGTATACCAATACTTTGAATAATACCTTTGTATTTTGACTTGATAATATTTATATACACCAAAAGTTTAAGTTATTTATGTTGTGTATCGTTTATTATTGAACTTGATTAACTTTGGCTCATGGAAGTGCTTAGATATATACAAGAGTATTAAAACGAGTGAGTCTTGGGTTCATCGTAATTGGAAGATGACGTACAGAAAATATCGCAAACAAATAGTAAACGTATTTGAATTATAAAGACGTCGTTTAAAAATATGAGTACATATATAAGAAGGAAACAATCTTTATTATAAAGGTTAAAATAAATATATTCCGTTTATAAGTTGTAATAGTCTTTTAGAAAAATGGGTATAGCTCGTTTATATATCTTAACGTATGGTTTTTGCGAAAAATGAGATTATTGTGAAAATACTCTTTGTTTATATAAGTATATATGGGCTTTGGTTCCATTGAGAAAATTTTTAGATTGAGAAGATTGAGAAGTAATCTAGGCCATTAAAATTAAATAGTTTAAATGCATTGTAAAAATTGTCAATTTAAATAAAAAGGGTAAACTAGTAAATAGATCATTGAAAATTAATTAAAGAATAAAAGGTCAACAACAGTTATGGTTTCATTTATTCAAATTTGATCAAGCATATCAGACGATAGTTTTGTTGTTTGTTACTGTTTATGTTTTTTGAATCAATTATTTCCTTTAGTTATTTATTCTTAGTAACTAACAAATATATTTAAAGACATGTTTTGATGATTAATTAAGGAGTAATATTGGAAATCTCAAACTACGATTAAAGAAAATCCCTTTTAGATATATGATTCAAGTTCTAAATCTAAAATCTATGAGGCATGTATTTTGGATTTTGAATCATAATATTTAGTCGCTTTATAAAAATAGTGGATCTGATACGCCTGGGCCCGAGCCCATGGCCTATTTAGGTCTTAGGGTTTTACCTTACTTTGTCTTATAAATACTCTTGTAATCATTTATGATAATTCAATCAAGTTTAAGATCAATAAATCTCTAGTTCTTCTCTCTACTTTCTTAAGGAGCTTGCACACGCTAAAAGTGGTGCCTTATCCCGATACAACCCCTAACAGGGTCGTATCAATTGGTGCTTTCATTGAGAGCTCTCGTTGAGAGGGCTTACGATTAGGGTTCCAATTATTTAAAAAAAAAAAAAAAAAGTTACTGTTCATCGGCACTATTCACGGTACTGTTCACGGGTACTGTTCATCGAAATTTTTTTTTTTTTTTTTTTTTGGTTTTGTTTTTCGAGTTAATGTTAATGGCTTCAAGCGGATGTGATCGGGACGCGGAATACGCACTATCTAAGCTCTTGCAAATGGGTACGGTGGCCGAATATGAGAGTGAATTTGTGGTACTTGGAAATCAAGTAACGGGGATCTCAGAATCTTTACTTAAATCGATGTATATCTCGGGACTTAAACCGCTTCTACAATGTGCACTCTTAAGGTTAGCGCCTACAACTTTAGGAGAAGCCTGTTCCATAGCCCGTATAATGGAGGCTCGCTTTGAGATAATTGCAGGGAAAAAGCTGAACTTTGAAGAGAAAATAGATATCATGCTATCATGGCCAAGTGAAGAAGCTCCATATGTGATTAAAGAGTCCTTAGATGCTAATGAAGATATTGGTGTTGTTGAGGTTAGTAGCGCGATAAACGATGTTTTTGATATTGGTGAGAGTAATGTGGAAAGCATGGAAGTCCGTAGTGAGTTTAGCGAATTTTCAGAAAATAAAGAAAGTGTGGAAGATGTTGTTGTGGGTGGTGGTGAAGTGTGTAGGGTTGACGAAGATGAGTCGAATATAGTGATATCACTACTTAAGGCTGGAGTTGGAGGTGGTATATCTGATGATAGTATAGATGAAATAAATTTGGGTTTAATCAAGGAGTTTGTGACTAAGATGTTGGAGGGTAAAGATGTTTTCGGAGAGAGTTTGGTTGTTTGTTTGAAGTGGGTATATCGCGAGAAAAGTCGTGGGGTAGCAAAAGATGGAAGAATGGTGTTGCGTTATGTCCAAGGCAAGGGAATACGGAAGAAGAAAAAGGCGAAGGCTGCAATTCAAAGAAGATTATGGGATCCCGGATTACGCCAATGTTGCAGGAGGACGGACTGCCCAAATGACTCAAGAAGTCCAAACGTATGGCATAACGATTATGTCATATAATCTATCTTTATTTACGTGTCTTTGTTTAGGATTGTTTTCATGTTTATTTAGGAAAGTCAATTAAGAATGTTTTAAGACAACACCTTGAGGGCAAGGTGGTTTTGAAGGAGTGAGGAATGATACGCCTGGGCCCGAGCCCATGGCCTATTTAGGTCTTAGGGTTTTACCTTACTTTGTCTTATAAATACTCTTGTAATCATTTATGATAATTCAATCAAGTTTAAGATCAATAAATCTCTAGTTCTTCTCTCTACTTTCTTAAGGAGCTTGCACACGCTAAAAGTGGTGCCTTATCCCGATACAACCCCTAACAGGGTCGTATCAGGATCTTTAGCAAAACTAACTAGTGTTTAGTACAAACTTCGCATATTTTGAATCCAAACACTCAAGTTATTTTTTCTTTCTTTTATATATTATCTTTGGAAAACTCAAGCTACGACTAAAGAAAATCCTTTTTAGATATATGATTCAAGTTTATAAATGTAACATCTATGGAACATATGTTTCAGATTTTGAATCATAATACTTTGTCGCTTTATAAAAATAATGAATCTTTAGCAAAACTAACTAGTGCTTAGTATGAACTTTCAAATTTTGAGTCCAACACTAAAGTTTTTTTTATTTGAATCATTTATTTATTTGTGAATCATACATCATATTTCTCGTTCAAAAAGAATACATCATTTTCTGGGTGTATAAATTATAATCGAATTCGTGAATCATTAAAGGATTTCTTAATGTTTTGTTTTGAATCATAATCGATAGTTTTTTTTTTTTTTTTTTTTTTTTTTTTTTTTTTTTTTTTTTTTTTTTTGAATCATAATTGATATGTGTCTAAAAACACATATATTTTACTTTGTTTAAACCCACAAAAAGGATCAAAAGCACACAAATGACTATATAAATGTTACAAATATCATGAAAATGTGTTTTATATGAATCAGGTACAAAATGATTGAAAACAGGTGAAAAACAAGCAAAGTTCACATAATTGTCATTTTCAGTCCCTGAAGTTTCACAAATTGGCAAAACTAGTCCCTGAAGGTTTAAAATGAAAGAAAAGTCAACTTTAGTCCTTGGATAATCAAACATGTTCAAAATAGTCCCTGGATGAAAGTTTTCTACAAATGGCAACTTTTACCCCTCAAAATCCAAAAATTGTCAAAGTCGGTCCCTGGGTCATTTTAAAGTGAAAATTACAACATTGGTCCTTTGGTTTATCAATTTGGCAAGGATGATCCTTGTACAATAAGTTTGGAACAGTATCAAAACCAGTCCCTCAAGTTTCCAATATTGCATAAATGGTCCTTGGGTCTTACACACTAAACAGGATCCAATGTTATAAAACTTAAACCCATTTTACAACCTTTCAGCAGAAACCATTCGGCAACCCAACCCTTCAGCAGAAACCTTTCAGCAGCCAATCTACCCCTTAATAATATCTGGTCAAACAGTAAGTCAAACACACCTTCTCCTTTTCCACCCTTCCACCTCACTCACCTACTCTCCTACTTGTCTCCTCCACCAACACATCCCTCCAAAGTTCTTTAATTGCTCTAAAAACTGCTTCACGTTAACTTCATGACTTTTGGTGCCAAAATTTACAAATGGACGTATGGGATTAATTGAAGACATTTCAAGAGCTGGGATTTATCAGAGGTCTTGAGGGAAGATATTTTGACTATAAAGATCTCTACAACAAGCAGAAGCAAGTGTTAGATTTTTAGAGTAGAACGTAGAGTAGTGTAGTTTTTTAATTAATGTCGACTAGATAAGTTCTTGTAATTTTCTTCTGGGTTTAGTTAATTTTAAGTTGTATAAGTATTTTGCAATGTAATTCAAGTATTCAATTAGATTAATTCCATGTTTCTAGTTAAAACTGTTTTTCCCGCCAAATATGCTTTGCATTGGTTTTGATGTTATAATCTGTATTAAGTGTTTAAATAAGCTTTTATAAGCTTATTAAAGTAATTAAAGAAGTATTAAGAGGTTCCTGAGGTTCTAATTTCATTTTGAAGAAAAGTCAACAAAAGTCAACTATGTGGTCAAAATAAGCTGTGGAGGTTGATAAGCTGGGGATGATTAAGCTGGAGTGGTATTTAAGCTTGGTTAGTGACAATCCAAGTTTAGTCCTGGTCCTTTTTTCTTTGTTCCATAAGCCCTTTCAGTTGTAAGCCAAATTCCAAGTTTTATTTAATTTTCCAAGTTTCTGTACAACTGCTTATTTATGTGCTTCTTGGTGTTTTCTGCACTTATTTATGTTATTTGAGTTAATTTAAGTCAGTTTGATAGTTAGTGTTAGCATAAATCTCATTTTCATTTTTAAAAGTTAAAAACAGTCCATATTAGCCATATCTAGTTTAGCCTAATTTCGTGCTTATTTACATTTTGAAAGTTGCTTATTACAGTTAAAATAAGTTAGTAAATCAGTAATAAACAAGAATCTCAGTTATAATTGGCTGTTGCCTTTGAAAATCTCATAACAGCCCTTTATAAGGACTGTTTGGTTCAGTCGATTTAACTGACCTAGAGGTTAGTTTAGTGGTTAGAATTAGTTGCTAAGGTCCAATTTAGGAGCATTAGAGTCATGTAGGTAAGTAAATTGCATATTAGAAGAGCTTTAGTCAAAATTTCATCTCATCTGCTTTAATTTTTAAATCTGTTTGAATCAGCGGTCCATAGCTCGCATATAGGTTTAGAACTAGTTAAGCTAGCTTGCATAAGGTCCATTTCATCATTAAACTTCATTTTCATCAAAATTCAGAAGCCCAAAGTTCACATAAGTCAAATTTTCAAAAACTTCAAAAAGTCAAAATTTCATAAAAACCCGTTTTTGAATAAACTTGTGAATTTCATTGTGATCTTACCATTAGGATTTAGGATATAAGCTTTTGGGATATTAAAGTTTAGCTGCTCATCTTAATTAGAAAAATATTAGTTTATCTCTACTTAGCTTATTAACTACTTATTCATTAGCTTCTTTTAAGCCATTTTTCACAAAACTCCCGTTTTGCTTATTCCTTATTTCTGCTTATTCAGTGTGTTTTTCTTGTTGTTGTTGCTTATTCTAAGTTCCCATAACTTGTTTATAGGTTATTCAACCTTTGGTTCAGTAGTGGTAGCTTATTGAGGCTTTTAGCTTAATTTCAAGTGCTTATTCATATTAGTTGTGTGCCCAAATCATAGTTCCTGATCTTCAAAGTAGTTTCTGTCATTTTTCCTTGATTCTCAGTATTATTTTAGACTTATCTGGAAGTTTTCATATTTTTCACTGTTCATTTGCTATTTTTCTGCATTTTATGTCATTTTCTAGCATTTTTAATTAGCATTTAATCCAAATAAATCAGAAAAAGTTTAAAAAAATATGTTTTCAATTTTCCTAGATTAAGATAAATATAAAAAGCCAAAAAAATATTTTTCCATAATTTTATTTGTTTAAATAGTATTTTCTAGCATTTTAATTAGTTTTAAATAGTATTAAATTCGTAATAAATAGATAAAAAGTGTAATAAATATATTTTCAGTTTTAAAATTAGTTTTATAATATTTTAGATTTTTCTAAGTCATAATTTCATTTTTCTAGCTTTATTTCATATTTTCTTATATTTTAGGGTATTATTAAATAGTTAAAAATAGTTTTTAATTAATAATAATTAAATAAAAAGTCATAAAAATAATTTTATTTTTTCGAATAATTTTCTTTTATTATTAGGATTGTAAAAACATTATTTTCATACCCGTAGGTGTTTTATTTATTTAATTTCACGTTTTATTTTGTACGTTTACGTAAAATTCAGTAAACGTACGCGTTTTTAGGTTTTAAACGTTTCTAAGTATTTTGATTTTACGTACTTGTTCTTATAGCTTGTTTAAGCTATTTTCTTTTACTCCTTAGTATAAATCACTCAAAACCCTTTTTCCATTCAATATCACCCGATCACAGATTCGTTCTATTACAGTGTTCACACCTCGTTGGGACTTAACGACCCGGGGAAACACTAAACTCCTCTGGACTTAATTGCATTGCGTTCTCAAGCTGTCTGGCTTTTATTACGGTTGACCATTCACAAGTGTCTGACTTGTGTAATAAAACTGACCATTTGGAACACGATCAATAATCGATAGTGGTTTATTGTTTTTTATTTATTTTTAATCACTACAAACTGTTAAAAATATAGCGAATTAAGACAATTGTTTTTTTTTAGTCTTTATTTGCTAATTGATATAATAAAGTAATCTTATCACTAATAATTATATTAGTATAAAAAGGGTTTGTCATTTATATGAATCATCACATAATAAATAATAAAAAAGGAGCACTAGTGATCTTAAAGTTTATATAAAACTGGGTTGAGAGGTGACGAGCAAAAATATGAAAGCGAAAAGAAAAGATAATTAATTGGTCATTTACAAATTAATATTTGAATGAAAGAAAAAAAAACGCATGCCTTCAAGATTTAAATGTAATGAAATATAAAACTCTTAATACCCATGTTGCCCTTGTGTTAGTTTAGTAAAATGAATGATCAAGATTACTTTTCATTGTTCTCAATCTAAAACTTTTCTCAATCGATCCGGACTCAGTATATATGTATATTTATATATAAGTATCGGAATTAATTGTGTCGTATATACTAGTTGTTGTAGTTTACTTTATAAAGATTTTCGTTTCGAAATAGTTGTCGTTTATAAAAAATATAAGTTATGATTAAAAGAAAATGCTTTGTTTATATTTTGTAAGGTCATAGAGTTTTTAAAATCTTGATGGTTTTCATACATGTTTAGCAAGTTTGATTTCCGCTTGGCGATTCGAGGTAGGCGCGACTAGTGTAGCGAGGAGGGGGAAAAGAGTGAGTTGGGCTCGATGTGGGCTAAATGAGCAGCCAAGGGAAGTGGGCTTTGGCCTAGTAGTTGAATGATAAAGCAAATGCAATGGGCCGTGGCCCAACTGCCAAACCAAACACACCCTGCTGAAAAGAAAAGAAGGAAATCTAGGCAGTGTGCTTTAGCAAAGCATTTAGCTTGACTCATGAAGTAAAGGACATTTACAAAGGCATTCAAATTGAAATGAGAAAGAAATGCAGCAGGAGGTCACAAAGGTTCTTTTGGGTAAGCATCTGTCATGACGAGGATCTTCAAGGTGTAGTCCGGGTCGCTCAAGTTATACCCATAAGATTGGCATTACTTGAGTAGTGTTAGATACTTACACAAACGCAACAAATATGCCACAAAGTTCGACATGTATAGAAAATAAGATACCCAAACTTTAACGACTATACAAAGCATCCGGTTAACGAGATGAGTAGACTTTCGAGGGGCGCTTTTGTGGTGATAACAACAAAGAGAAGTAACTACCTTTTTGACAACAAAACTCAAAAGTCACTCAAATATTCGCCAAGGATCTCTAACCCATTATCTATTTAGTTTTCAATACCATCTTTTATGTTTCAATACAACTTGATGACAACTATAAGCGAGACTCCAGAAGATACCAAATGAGCAAATAAACACCCTCGATGCGAGGGCTTAACCAAAGTCGTAACAAGACACGAACAAGTCATGGAGATAAGCAAGATGGTACGTCGAGTACACCAACAAATAAACGAGGGAAAAACCAGTCGATTAAGGCTTCTAGTGAGCTAAATAATTAAGTCGAAAGATAAGCCAATACGGGCACTATATATCATCTTTTAAGTTCTTAACTGTAATGACAACACCAGAAATCAACATATAAGCTGAAACAAAGTCGAGGCTAAGCAAGTTAGTACATAGACCAGAACTTAGTCGAACCAAGAAGACCATTAGCTACGAATATGGACCGAAACGTTCACTCCTGATTTTCTTATACATCTGCTACATGTTTCAATTCTTTTCAAGGGTTCAAGATTAGTACATTTTTGGGGTTACTCCTCGTGTGACAGTCTCGACCAAAACGACAACACAAACCCAATTTTAACAACATATTCATATTTTACCTTTTGATTGATTCTTATTACTTATATCACAAAAAAAATAAACAACAACATTCACAAGTAGATTTCCAACTTGTATACTAATCGATGAAGAACAACTCAAAAGTTATATCAATTCATTTTCTAAATCAAACTACCAAATCTTAACAATATACACAACAATATTTTTCAAGAAAAAGAATCATTGGAATCTTACAACACAAGAGAGGTAATGAAGCGAAGATGATATCAAAGAATCCAAAAACCCAATCGACGAGACCACCTTGATTTCCAGCAACTCAAACAACTCTTACTTTAGTTTGAGTGGTGATATGAAAAGTGAGTGTGAGATAACCTCTTGAGACCCATGGTTTAAATAGAGGTAAAAGAGGAAGTCCTTGCCTTGACCATCGAAGGTGGGGATGGATTAGAGTCTCTACTTGGGAAAACTCACAAGGTCTTCACGTGGCTATTCAGTTTTTGATTCCAACCGTACCCTAGAGACAAGGGAATCAGATGGGGGCCTTGATACCTTGTCGTTTCTTCCATGGGATAAGCCAAAGAGGTAACTAATCTTGGATTGAAGTTATTTATGATGTTTGGGAAAGAAGTTTGGAGGTTTTACTCCTTTGGGAAAGAGGAGCAGCGTGCGCAGGGGATTAAGAGGGGAGGCGATTAAGGAGGAAGAGAGGTAGCAGGTTTGTGGGGCGTTGGTTTCAGAGGAAGACAGAAGTAGAGAGTAGATAAGGAGAGGGGAAAGGGCGTGGGTATGGTGGGGTTTAGGGGATAGGTTTATTTTATTTTATTTTTTGTATATTGTAATTTATTTATTTATTTTGTAAAAGTATTAATATTTGTTAGTTGGTGAATTATTTTGTTATAAGGTGCATTTTGTACTCCGTTGTTAACCAATAAACGTATAACTTCAAACGGAACAATTACATTACTTGTATTTCCGGATACGTCATAACTAAACTGACATGTTGATGAACGTTTAGATTTTTATTAGTTCGTTTTTATTTTCTCGCGTTCTCTTTTATTATATTGGTACGCGTGCGGACTCGTAAGACAAGAAAATCCTTCTTGTGAGACTGATTTAGAAATCAGTAAATATTAGGCATAATTAAATAAGACTACTTGGATAGGCATAAATTTTTATGCAAGAAACGAAATGTACATGCTAAAATGCTTAATTTAGTTCAAATAAATTTTGATAAACAGTCTAGTTCATAAATATAAAGATTTAAAATAGCGAAATTTTCCAGGTGGCTACAGTACCTACCCCTTAAGAGGATTCCGTCCCGGAATTCTAGTTTACGGTGGTTGTCGGAGTTGGATTTGTGAACAGATGTGGGTACTTAACACGCATGGTGTCTTCGCGCTCCCATGTGTACTCCGGTCCTCTCTTGGATTTCCATCTAACTTTGACGATAGGGATGCGACTTTGCTTAAGTCGCTTGACTTCCCTATCCAGGATTTCAATTGGTTCTTCGACAAAGTTGAGCTTGTCATCGAGCTTAATCTCTTTTAGTGAAACAACAAGAGATTCATCCGACAAGCATTTCTTCAGATTTGAGACGTGAAAGGTAGGGTGTACTCTACTAAGTTCTTCCGGGAGATCAAGCTTGTAAGCAACCGGGCCGATTCTTTCAAGAATCTTGAAAGGGCCAATGTATCGAGGATGTAGTTTTCCTCATTTTCCGAATCGAACCTTTCCTTTCCAAGGTGATACTTTCAACATAACTCGATCACCAACTTGAAATTCCATGGGCTTCCTTCTAACATCGGCGTAACTCTTTTGTCGATCTCTAGCAGCTTGAAGTCGTTGACGAATTTGCACAATCTTCTCGGTTGTTTCTTGGACAAGTTCAGGTCCAGTGAGTTGGGCATCTCCAACTTCAGCCCAACAAACGGGTGATCGACACTTTCGACCATAAAGTGCCTCGAATGGAGCTGCCTTGATGCTCGCGTGGTAACTATTGTTGTAGGAGAATTCTGCCAAAGGCAAGTGTTTATCCCAGCCTTTTCCAAAGTCGATCACGCATGCTCGAAGCATGTCTTCCAAGGTTTGGATAGTCCTTTCGCTTTGGCCATCAGTTTGAGGATGATATGCGGTACTCATATCCAAACGAGTACCTAAGGCCTTTTGAAGAGATTTCCAGAAGTATGAAGTAAAACGACTGTCACGATCAGAAATGATGGAAATTGGCACACCATGACGGGACACAATTTTCTTCAGGTATAGTTGAGCAAGGGTTTCCATTTCGTCATTTTCCTTGATGGGTAAGAAATGAGCGGTTTTGGTAAGGCGATCAATGATAACCCAAATGGTGTCGTAACCCCTAGCGGTCTTTGGTAGTTTGGTTATGAAGTCCATAGTGATTCTCTCCCACTTCCAAACTGGGAGTTCAGGTTGAGTTAACAATCCGGAAGGTTTTTGACAATCGGCTTTGACTCGATAACAGGTGAGACATTTCCCAACGTACGTTGCAATTTCAGCCTTCATGTTCGGCCACCAATAAAGCTTCTTGAGATCTTGGTACATTTTGTCGGATCCCGGATGAATGGAATATTTAGACTTGTGAGACTCATGCATGATGAGTTCCCGTATTCCTCCATAAAGTGGTATCCAACTTCTATCGCCAAAACATAAGGTTCCATCTGATCTTTGCACAAAGTCGTTCTCGTTTTCCGGCATTCCAAAGATTCTCTCGTTGGGACGGTTTTCAGGTTTGAGAGCTTCAGCTTGAGCTTCAAGGATTTTTGATGGGAGGGGTGACCTAATTGTCATTCCCAAGGATCTTACTCGAAGAGGTTTAGGTCGATCCTTTTGACTAAGAGCATCAGCCACGACATTTGCTTTTCTCGGGTGATAACGGATTTCACAGTCGTAATCACTAAGCAATTCTAGCCATCGACGTTGTCGCATGTTTAACTCCTTTTGATCGAGAATGTGTTGGAGACTTTTATGATCGGTAGACACCGTACACTTGGTTCCATATAGGTAATGTCTCCATATTTTGAGAGCGAAAACCACGGCTCCCAATTCCAAGTCATGGGTAGTGTAGTTCTTCTCATGAGTTTTGAGTTGTCGCGAAGCATAAGCGATCACCTTGTTTCTTTGCATCAGTACCGCACCTAACCCTAGGTGTGATGCATCACAGTAGACCACAAAATCTTCTACTCCATCCGGTAGAGCTAAGATACGAGCTTCACAAACTTTTGTTTCAGGAGTTGAAAGGCTAACTCTTGTTTCTCACCCCAGTCAAAGTTCTTCTTTTTCTGGGTTAGCTCCGTTAGAGGTTTAGCGATTTTATAGAATCCTTCGATAAATCTTCGATAATAACCCGCAAGACCCAAAAATTGGCGTATCTCGGTAGGGGTAGTAGGGGATGACCAATCCTTGACAGCTTCGATTTTTGAAGGATCAACATGAAGACCATTTCTATCTATCACGTGACCAAGGAATTGGACTTTTTGAATCCAGAAGTCGCACTTGGAAAACTTAGCATACGGTTCTTTTTTCTTGAGTAGCTCTAGGATGGCTTTCAAGTGTTCCGCATGCTCTTCCTTATTGCGGGAGTAGATGAGAATGTCGTCAATGAACACAATTACAAATTTGTCCAAGTAGGGTTTACACACTCGGTTCATTAGGTCCATGAATACCGCCGGTGCATTTGTCAAACCAAATGGCATCACTTGGAACTCATAGTGGCTGTATCGTGTTCGAAAAGCAGTTTTTGGAATATCCTCCTCTCTAACTCTTAGTTGATGATACCCAGATCTCAGATCAATCTTTGAATAGACGCTTGACCCTTGCAGTTGGTCAAACAGATCGTCAATCCTAGGCAATGGATAGCGATTTTTCACCGTTAGTTTGTTCAACTCTCGGTAATCAATGCACATACGGAAAGATCCGTCCTTCTTCTTGACAAATAAGACCGGAGCTCCCTAAGGCGAAGAACTCGGTCGAATGAATCCTTTTTCGGACAGTTCTTGAAGTTGCTCGTGCCACGGGTGCCGCTCCCGGCACTAGCTCGATTTGGAATTCTACTTGCCGAACAGGAGGAAGGCCAGGCAAGTCTTCAGGAAATACTTCAGGAAAATCCCTAGCTACGGGGACGTCTCTTAGTTGTTACTCATCCGCTTCCTTCTTCTTCGTTACTTGTGCTAGAAAAATGTGGCATCCTTTTTCTATGTACTTTGCAGTTTTAACGCACGAGATGATATTCAATCGGGTCTTACTACGAGCACCCCGAATGATTAGAGTTTCGTCATCGAGAGGAATGTGAACGGCTTTCTCGTCACAGATGATTCTTGCACGATTCTTGGATAGCCAATCCATGCCAATGACAGCATCGAAGCTACCAAGTTGGATAGGCATAAGGTCTATATCGAATGGGTGATTTGATAAGGATAGGTTGCAACCTCGAAGGATAGTGTTAGTTCCTACTATTTTTCCATCGGCTAGCTCTACTTCATAAGTGGTATCTAGGGTAGTTGGGGTAACTTTTAACAAAGGTGCAAACTTAGAAGACACAAAGCTTTTGTCAGATCCAGAATCAAATAACACTTTAGCTAAATGATGGTTGAGTGAAAACGTACCCGTAACGACATCCGGGTTCTCTTGTGCATCTCCATCTCCTAGCACATAAGCTCTTGCTCTAGCAGGGTTGTTGTTGTTATTGTTGTTGTTGTTCCCGTACAGCTTTGGGCATCTACTCTTGACATGTCCAACTTCTCCACATCCAAAGCAAGTTATTCCCATGGGTTGAAGGTTACTTCCAGTAGCAGGGCTTCGGCAATCCTTGTGGGTATGGCCCACCTTGTTACACTTTCCACACTTGATAGTACAACGTCCCACATGATGCAGGTTGCATCGAGTGCACAAAGGGTGTGGTCCAGCATAGCCTCTTCCAGTGGCGGGGGTAGCAGCATAAGCCCACGCAACTTCTTGCCTACGGTTTTGTTGATTGTGGTGGTTGTTTCGGTTTTGGTGGTACGAGTTGGGATTGTTGTTGCGGTGTTGATTGTGATTGTTGCGGCCTTGGTTATTGTTGTGATGGAAAGAGTTGTTGTGATGGTAGTTGTTTGAAGTGTTGCCTCGACGGTCATCAAATTTCCTTTTGTTGTCGTTATTGCCTTGCACGGATCCATGTTTCAGGACTTGATCCATGAGTTGGTAGGAAATTGTGATCACTTCTTCCACGGTTTTGGGCTTTGATGCAGTAACATTGCCCTCAATGCTTCGGGGTAATCCCCCAATGAGGTTTTCCAGCAATTTGACATTATCAGAAACCATGGATGGGCATAGGGCTTTCAATTCTTGGAAGCGCTTGAAGTAGGTTTTGAGATCATTGCCCTTAGTAGTTAGATGATAGAACTCATCTTCCAGTTTCTTGATCTCGGTCCTTGGACAGTATTGCTTCATCATCAATTGCTTTAGTTCAGTCCAGGTGGTTTTGTAGGCTTCTTCCATGCCAATAGGTTGGGCATGAGCCTTCTACCAAGACAATGCATCTTCTAGTAGAGTACCAGTAGCAAATTTCACCTTGCAATCTTCCAAGCAATCACTTAGAAGAAACACAGTTTCAGATCTTTCAAACCAATGAATAAGGCCAACAGCGCCTTCAGTTCCTTTGAAGAAAGTAGGTTTGCAATTCATGAACTCCTTATATCCACATTTGCGATTCACCACAGTTTCATTCCGGTTGGCTTGATTTGGGGCTTCATTTGCTCGAGCTGCCTCAGCAGGTCTTGCAGCAAAAGTAGCACCAATTTCATTAGTAACCAGCCTCCGAATTGCTTCAGGGGTCATCTCGGGAGTTTGAGTAGGGGTAGAGGTAGTTCTTGTTCTTGCCATTTTTCTAAAGACATACACTCAGATTTCAGAATCATTCAACATAATTGTGAATTATTATAAAAATGGTTTCATAATAGTCAAGATCTTCACATTATATCAATAGAGTATAATCATCATAAGAAAGAATCACAAAATGTTAGAACCACACAAGAGAATATATATAAATGATCACTTCGATTCACACAAACCGATAAATAAGAAAGATCATCATACATAAGAACATCAAGAAACAACAACCATAATGTCATAGGTCTATCATCCATACATAGTGATACGATAACCATACAATGTCACACCAATAGCTTGTTCGATAGTTTAACAAAACATGCGAATACAAAGCCTCTATCAGTGCCACAGGCGGCAGGCTAAAGTACTAGGAAAACTAAGTAGGTGAATCTCCGATCTAGAGACTGTCGGGTGTGCCCCTCACTCGGCGCTGCAGATCACGAACTAGCTCAGCCAAATCATCCACCTCTCTGTCTATCACCTCCAATCTTTGCTCAAGAGCAGTAGCACGAGTCTCCATGATCGTCATCCTCTCAGACTATCGCCGCACAACTCCCTCTAACATCTCAACTCTGTCCAGCAGTCCCAATCTATCCGACTCCATCCTCCTCTCCAAAACTGACACTGCTCCACTAGCTCTCTCAGACTGAGCACCAATCCTATCAAGTGCTCTCTCCATCGTGGTCCTCCCGTTAAGGAGATCCCCAACCTCATCCTCAATGTTCTCGATCCGGACTAATGGAACCTCATCAACGTATGCCACAACATCCTTAAGCTGATCCTCACCTCGCAGAACTCGTGCAGCTAACAATGGAATGGTATGGTGAAGAGGTTCTCCCGTAACAGGGAGAGTCTCGGCAGCAGCAAACAGATGCTCTCCAAGCTCCATAGCGCTCACTACACCCTCCTCCGACCTCCATCGACTGATGACCGGCATCAAGAAGGACCAACGTCTAGCATCAACCCTCCTATGGGCTCCTGGCTCACAGGTACAAGACACAGCATGGTGATATGGGTCGGAATGTGCAGGTGAGAAATGGACTCTCTCCCTAAGAGATATCACCGGCTCAGTGTGCATCACCAAGGGTGATGATGCACGGGGTGGGGACGAAACCGGTACAGTAGTGGTCTGATAAATGAATGTGGTAGGTGGTGGTAGTGGTGAAACAGGTATGAGTGGTGGTGTAGGGGCAGCTGATGGTGGGAAAGCAGACGATGATGGTATGTCAGAAAGTGGAACAAAAGTGATGGGTGCCCTCACTTGTTTTCCAGCGGTATGTATAAAAGTAGCACCATCCTTACGGTAATAGAATGGCTGACCGAATGGTACAGGCTCGTAGGGTTTGAGAACCCTAGCTCGCCTTCGCCTTCGGCGAACAGGTAGTGGTGATGGGCGAGAAATAGAAGACACGGAATCAGTGGGTGAGGGTGTCTGGGATACAATGTCAGAAGGTGATAGCCACTGCTGTGACTCCAGATATCGGTCATAGGTGGGGGGGACCAAAAACGGGCAGATGCTCGGGTATGGTCAAGGCAGGTGGGGTGACAACGACTTCACCCTCCTCGAAGGGCTCAGTCTCAGAGGACACAGGTGCAATGATAGCCGGAGCCAAGGGACTAGAGGCAGAGGACATACTATCCTCCATCTCAGTGTCGGAGGTCAGGTCGATAGGATGAGTAGCAGGCGGCATGGTACTGTAACAACCCAAAAGGAAACATGCATTTATAAGTATAAGTAATGCCATGCAATAAATAAGATTTAGTTAGTCGCGCATAATCTGCCAGGCAAATCTAAATGCCTAACTAAATGAAAGCTAGCATTATAAGTTTTTATCATGCAAAGTTTTACTAGTCATGTATTATCCGCCAAGCGAATCTCATACGTACAATCGGTACGAAGTAGGCGCGGAGGACGTGAAGTGGTGGTGTAAAAATGGTCCATTTGAAAACGTGGTTATAGTCCAATTTGTTTTAAAAATACAAGTTGGTTCTCTATAACCTGGCTCTGATACCAATCTGTAACACCCCCAAAATCACAATGTGACAGCGGAAGACTATTTGGGGTATTACTTAGAGGATCATAGTCATAAGTTATAGAAAACGACTCTAAAGAGACGTTTTTAATAAAAGGTTGTTACCATTTCATAAAACTCAGTGTTTTGGAAACACAAAAGGAGATACGACATGTTTTGAAGCTACATAAAAGATAGTTTAAATGTTTACGAAATGATAACTTTAATTGAAAACAACACCACTTCAAGCATCCCATGACGTCCACACCGTGCCTTCATGAAATCCTAATTAGTACCTGAGATAAGCATGCCTAAAAGGTCAACAAAAAGTTGAGTGATATTCATAGGTTTAAATAAATGGTTGAACACAAGTAAGAGATGATAATTGCTTCGAATACAATTACCATAGAAAACAGAGATTATTATTATGCACTAAGCTCATGACACCAAACTAACTGCATACACCTAATTACTGGTGTAAGTAATAATATTGCCCTCAGATGGAATTGCCAATTCCATAGTTAACCAAATATAGTGCGCCCCGGTTATTTCCGATAACCAAGTCGGGGTCGTTAATTCCCATAGTACTATCCACAATATTCGCGTTCACTCGCAAGTGATTAATGGTTCATGATGTAAGGGACTTATGGCAGGCAACTTAGGCTATAATAATAATGATCAGGCAAGCATACAGTTTAAGAAAAGACTTGTGTTCTAGTTTATAGCATGCATCTCCCTCGCGGGGTTTGACAAACAAGTAAAAGTGAGGCTATGAACTCACCTTAGCCAAGTAGTATCCGAGTAGTAAAGGAGTCAAGTAAATGATGCACCGAGTACCGTCACGCGACCTATAATTTGTATACCAATACTTTGATTAATACCTTTGTATTTTGACTTGATATTATTTATATACACCAAAAGTTTAAGTTATTTATGTTGTGTATCGTTTATTATTGAACATGATTAACTTTGGCTCATGGAAGTGCTTAGATATATACAAGAGTATTAAAACGAGTGAGTCTTGGGTTCGTCGTAATTGGAAGATGACGTACGGAAAATATCGCAAACAAATAGTAAATGTATTTGAATTATAAAGACGTCGTTTAAAAATATGAGTACATATATAAGAAGGAAACAATCTTTATTATAAAGGTTAAAATAAATATATTCCGTTTATAAGTTGTAATAGTCTTTTAGAAAAATGGGTATAGCTCGTTTATATATCTTAACGTATGGTTTTTGCGAAAAATGACATTATTGTGAAAATACTCTTTGTTTATATAAGTATATATGTATATTTATATATAAGTATCAGAATTAATTGTGTCATATATACTAGTTGTTGTAGTTTACTTTATAAAGATTTTCGTTTCGAAATAGTTGTCGTTTATCAGAAATATAAGTTATGATTAAAAGAAAATGCTTTGTTTATATTTTGTAAGGTCATAGAGTTTTTAAAATCTTGATGGTCTTCATACATGTTTAGCAAGTTTGATTTCCGCTTGGCGATTCGAGGTAGGCGCGACTAGTGTAGCGAGGAGGGGGAAAAGAGTGAGTTGGGCTCGATGTGGGCTAAATGAGTAGCCAAGGGAAGTGGGCTTTGGCCTACTAGTTTAATGATAAAGCAAATGCAATGGGCCATGGCCCAACTGCCAAACCAAACGCACCCTGCTGAAAAGAAAAGAAGGAAATCTAGGCAGTGTGCTTTAGCAAAGCATTTAGCTTGAGTCATGAAGTAAAGGACATTTACAAAGGCATTCAAATTGAAATGAGAAAGAAATGCAGCAGGAGGTCACAAAGGTTCTTTTGGGTAAGCATCTGTCATGACGAGGATCTTCAAGGTGTAGTCCGGGTCGCTCAAGTTATACCCATAAGATTGGTATTACTTGAGTAGTGTTAGACACTTACACAAATGCAACAAATATGCCACAAAGTTCGACATGTATAGAAAATAAGAGACCCAAACTTTAACGACTATACAAAGCATCCGGTTGACGAGATGAGTAGACTTTCAGGGGGCGCTTTTGTGGTGATAACAACAAAGAGAAGTAACTACCTTTTTGACAACAAAACTCAAACGTCACTCAAATATTCACCAAGGATCTCTAACCCATTATCTATTTAGTTTTCAATACCATCTTTTATGTTTCAATACAACTTGATGACAACTATAAGCGAGACTCCAGAAGATACCAAATGAGCAAATAAACACCCTCGATGTGAGGGCTTAACCACAACCGTAACAAGACACGAACAAGTCATGGAGATAAGCAAGATGGTACGTCGAGTACACCAACAAATAAACGAGGGAAAAACCAGTCGATTAAGGCTTCTAGTGAGCTAAATAATTAAGTCGAAAGATAAGCCAATACGAGCACTATATATCATCTTTTAAGTTCTTAACTGTAATGACAACACCAGAAATCAACATATAAGCTGAAACAAAGTCGAGGCTAAGCAAGTTAGTACGTAGACCAGAACTTAGTCGAACCAAGAAGACCATTAGCTACGAATATGGACCGAAACGTTCACTCCTGATTTTCTTATACATCTGCTACATGTTTCAATTCTTTTCAAGGGTTCAAGATTAGTAAATTTTTGGGGTTACTCCTCGTGTGACAGCCTCGACCAAAATGACAACACAAACCCAATTTTAACAACATATTCATATTTTACCTTTTGATTGATTCTTATTACTTATACCACAAAAAAAAATCAAACAACAACATTCACAAGTAGATTTCCAACTTGTATACTAATCGATGAAGAACAACTCAAAAGTTATATTAATTCATTTTCTAAATCAAACTACCAAATCTTAACAATATACACAACAATATTTTTCAAGAAAAAGAATCATTGAAATCTTACAACACAAGAGAGGTAATGAAGCGAAGATGATATCAAAGAATCCAAAAACCCAAGCGACGAGACCACCTTGATTTCTAGCAACTCAAACAACTCTTACTTTAGTTTGAGTGGTGATATGAAAAGTTAGTGTGAGATAACCTCTTGAGACCCATGGTTTAAATAGAGGTAAAAGAGGAAGTCCTTGCCTTGACCATCGAAGATGGGGATGGATTAGAGTCTCTTCTTGGGAAAACTCACAAGGTCTTCACGTGGCTATTCAGTTTTTGATTCCAACCGTACCCTAAAGACAAGGGAATCAGATGGGGGCCTTGATACCTTGTCGTTTCTTCCATGGGATAAGCCAAAGAGGTAACTAATCTTGGATTGAAGTTATTTATGATGTTTGGGAAAGAAGTTTGGAGGTTTTACTCCATTGGGAAAGAGGAGCAGCGTGCGCAGAGGATTAAGAGGGGAGGCGATTAAGGAGGAAGAGAGGTAGCAGGTTTGTGGGGCGTTGGTTTCAGAGGAAGACAGAAGTAGAGAGTAGATAAGGAGAGGGGAAAGGGCGTGGGTATGGTGGGGTTTAGGGGATAGGTTTATTTTATTTTATTTTTTGTATATTGTAATTTATTTATTTATTTTATAAAAGTATTAATATTTGTTAGTTGGTGAATTATTTTGTTATAAGGTGCATTTTGTACTCCGTTGTTAACCCATAAACGTATAACTTTAAATAGAACAGTTACATTACTTGTATTTCCGGATACGTCATAACTAAACTGACATAATGATGAACGTTTAGATTTTTATTAGTTCGTTTTTATTTTCTCGCGTTCTCTTTTATTATATTGGTACGCGTGCGGACTCGTAAGACAAGAAAATCCTTCTTGTGAGACTGATTTAGAAATCAGTAAATATTAGGCATAATTAAATAAGGCTACTCGGATAGGCATAAATTTTTATGCAAGAAACGAAATGTACATGCTAAAATGCTTAATTTAGTTCAAATAAATTTTGATAAACAGTCTAGATCATAAATATAAAGATTTAAAATAGTGAAATTTTCCAGGTGGCTACAGTACCTACCCCTTAAGAGGATTCCGTCCAGGAATTCTAGTTTACGGTGGTTGTCGGAGTTGGATTTGTGAACAGATATGGGTACTTAACACGCATGGTGTCTTCGCGCTCCCACGTGTACTCCGGTCCTCTCTTGGAGTTCCATCTAACTTTGACGATAGGGATGCGACTTTGCTTAAGTCGCTTGACTTCCCTATCCAGGATTTCAATTGGTTCTTCGAAAAAGTTGAGCTTGTCATCGAGCTTAATCTCTTTTAGTGAAACAACAAGAGATTCATCCGATAAGCATTTCTTCAGATTTGAGACGTGAAAGGTAGGGTGTACTATGCTAAGTTCTTCCGGGAGATCAAGCTTGTAAGCAACCGGGTCGATTCTTTCGAGAATCTTGAAAGGGCCAATGTATCGAGGATGTAGTTTTCCTCGTTTTCCGAATCGAACCTTTCCTTTCCAAGGTGATACTTTCAACATAACTCGATCACCAACTTGAAATTCCATGGGCTTCCTTCTAACATCGGCGTAACTCTTTTGTCGATCTCTAGCAGCTTGAAGTCGTTGAAGAATTTGCACAATCTTCTCGGTTGTTTCTTGGACAAGTTCAGGTCCAGTGAGTTGGGCATCTCCAACTTCAGCCCAACAAACGGGTGATCGACACTTTCGACCATAAAGTGCCTCGAATGGAGCTGCCTTGATGCTCGCATGGTAACTATTGTTGTAGGAGAATTCCGCCAAAGGCAAGTGTTTATCCCAGCCTTTTCCAAAGTCGATCACGCATGCTCGATGCATGTCTTCCAAGGTTTGGATAGTCCTTTCGCTTTGGCCATCGGTTTGAGGATGATATGCGGTACTCATATCCAAACGAGTACCTAAGGCCTTTTGAAGAGATTTCCAGAAGTATGAAGTAAAACGACTGTCACGATCAGAAATGATGGAAATTGGCACACCATGACGGGACACAATTTCCTTTAGGTATAGTTGAGCAAGGGTTTCCATTTCGTCATTGTCCTTGATGGGTAAGAAATGAGCGGTTTTGGTAAGGCGATCAATGATAACCCAAATGGTGTCGTAACCCCTAGCGGTCTTTGGTAGTTTGGTTATGAAGTCCATAGTGATTCTCTCCCACTTCCAAACTGGGAGTTCAGGTTGAGTTAACAATCCGGAAGGTTTTTGACATTCGGCTTTGACTCGAGAACAGGTGAGACATTTCCCAACGTACGTTGCAATTTCAGCCTTCATGTTCGGCCACCAATAAAGCTTCTTGAGATCTTGGTACATTTTGTCGGATCCCGGATGAATGGAATATTTAGACTTGTGAGACTCATGCATGATGAGTTCCCGTATTCCTCCATAAAGTGGTATCCAACTTCTATCGCCAAAACATAAGGTTCCATCTGATCTTTGCACAAAGCCGTTCTCGTTTTCCGGCATTCCAAAGATTCTCTCATTCCAATGATTCCGTTCTCTTTTATTATATTGGTACGCGTGCGGACTCGTAAGACAAGAAAATCCTTCTTGTGAGACTGATTTAGAAATTAGTAAATATTAGGCATAATTAAATAAGACTACTCGGATAGGCATAAATTTTTATGCAAGAAACGAAATGTACATGCTAAAATGCTTAATTTAGTTCAAATAAATTTTGATAAACAGTCTAGTTCATAAATATAAAGATTTAAAATAGCGAAATTTTCCAGGTGGCTACACAATTTCCCTAGTGGATTGGCAATGTTCACAATGTAAATGATGTGGGTAATGAATGCGGAAGTTTTCCGGGTTGTTTTGATTTAAATTATGCGAAAGTTGTGGTGGAAAAATAGGAAAATATGGATCAATATCCGGAATGTTTGTAAATGGTGGTGGAAAAGAACCTGGATGTTCTTGTAATGTGATGGGAGCTAATGGTGGTGATGTTTCAAGATCTTGAAATATAGTATTTGGAGATGTGGGGGGTGTTGAATAGACTAATTCTTTTTCTTTAGGTTGGTTAGATCTTGTTGGAGTCTTAAGGAGTTCCAAAAGAGTTACTTTAGGTGGTGATGAAGTTGGTGTACTTGTTGGTGATGAGGGAGGTGCTATAATGGAAGCATCTTGTGGTGAGTTATTTGTTGAGGATGAACCATTTGAGGTTGGTTTTGTTAAACAACAAGATCGTATGCTAATCCGTGCGGATATCCTAGAGTTTGATTGTGGTATTTTGGATGCTGGTAGTACAAAGGTTTGGGTATCATGAGAATGATTGTTTGTACTAGGTGATTCATCTAATGGGTTTTTGGATGACATGGTGTGTTGTGTATGTGAGGATGAGATGGATTATGCAAGCATTTTGGGAGTTATATATATAGAGAAAAATAAAGCATTGTAATGAATGCTTGACCCAAAATGTGGATTAAAATCTAATGATTAGTTATGAATTCAAGGCATGTGATCATTAGAACACAAGCATTAAAGAGCATACTCCCAAGAATGAAACAAATGTGGATTTTTCATCCAAAGTGAAAAAATAGAATGTAAAAATAGCTTCTGTTTCACGGATCCCACGGATCCTTCCCTTGAGGGATCCGTCCAGCATGAAGGCTGGGATCCATGGGTCTGGTGATTCAGGCAACACAAAATTTTCCTTTTGGAAACATTTTTGCCTAGTGTGTGCCTATATGCAAACTATTTGGAGTTTCGGTTATCTCGACCCCTAAAAAGAAATAGAAAATAAACTAGAAGTATAAAAACATCCTATTGAGATAACCCGAAAACACATATTTAGTACATGAGTACGTAATTTTGTGTTATCAATGCTCCTAATTCATTGTTGCTTAAATGAATGTAGCCGAAAACACATATTAGTTATGTGTCCCCTTTAGCATTCAAAAGACATGAGATGCAATGAAAACGGGTTTTTACTTTGTATTAATAATGAAAAAGCGATTTGTCCTAGACGTGAGAAATTGCTTTTGTGAAATTGATACGGGAAAGTATCATCCTTTTAGAAAACATTGTGAAAGTAGGTTTTCTTTGAAAATGTGTATATATAAAAAAATAAGAAAGCTATAAGTCGAAAACTCATCTTGGGTTTTGAAAATTCCCGTATTGTTGGGTTTCATTATTTGATGATACAAAACAATAAAGAGTGAAACATCAAGGGCTTAAAGTGACAAGAAGGAAATCTACAAAAAGATGGAAGGACTTACTTGCAAAAGAAGATTTAATATTTAGTCCTTTGTAGTATCTTGTAAACCCTAATCCTCTAGTATATAAAGAGGACATGGGGTGTAGGTTTTATATATGTGTCTTCCATAATGTAGTTAAAGGTGTGTGTGTGTAACCTAGGGCGTGTAGTTTATTGTAAACGCCTAGGTTAGTTGTTTACCTCCAAGATCGAAGATGGCTTTGATCCCTGTTACATTTAGGTAACACGTATTATTCTGATCAAATAATATTTGGAGGAGATTGGGTGAAAGTAAAACCTTGTGTCAATAATAATGAAGTTTTGATTTATCCGCTGCGTGTACATGTTTATTATCTTTGTTATTGTTAATCCCTAGTGCTCTAAAACGATCCATGGAGTCTATCAAACTCCACAATAGGTTAGTGTTAGTTAGTGTTAGTTAACCTCTAAGATCAAGTCTTTGATCCTTGTTATAGTTTAGATAACACATTATTAATAAAATTAGAGGTGATGGTGAATGAAACCTTGTGTCAATAACAATTCTGTTTTGATTTATCCGCTGCGTATTGTCATTGTTATTGTTTAACCCTAAGGCTCAAAACGATCTCAAGGAGTCTAACAAACTCCACAATTGGTATCAGAGCTTGGGGAGCTCGTTACCTAGGGATTCACAAGGTTTCTTGGCGAAAAAGAAAGAAGAAAATCAAGTATACGCAAAATTCACAACTTTTCTGCAGCACTGTTTTAAAAACGCGATAACTTTTTCGTTAACTGTTGGATCGTGACGAAATTTTTGATCGACGTTCTCTATATAATAATCTAACTTTTTACTGGAGGGATTGTCGATCTGAGCTCTCAATCAAAAGTTACTCAGTGTCTAAGTTGGCTGCAGAAGGGTTTTTCAGAAATTCGATTTTTAGGGTTTTCATGCATATTCAACTTCTTGAATTTGTTTTACTTGTTCTAATTCTTGATGGAGGTTGTTTATACGTTATGTGGTATCTTTAATTAGCAGATGAAAGAAGCTTTGATGGTGTTTTGATTGAAACCACTGCTAGTGTTTTCTCGAAACCACTGCTAGTGTTTTCTCGAAACCACTGCTAGTGTTTCTCATAACCACTGCTAGAGTTTTCTCGAAACCACTGGTAGTGTTTTCTCGAAACCACTGCTAGTGTTTTCTTGAAACCATTTCTAGTGTTTTTCTCGAAACCACTACTAGTTTCTATTCGTATCCACTGCTATACTATTTTGATTCTACTGCTCGAATGCTTGTTTGTACTGCTTATATTATTCGATATCGGATGACAAAGGATTTTTTATTCTCTTATGGTTTTGGACTTGAGGGGAAGTCGAGTGTAATAATAGTTTTGGTTTTTGGAGACACACACAGGAGATTGGTCCACACACACCAGGAGTTTGGTTTTTGGAAGTTGTTCTTAAAATATTTAAAAAGCTCGTATTTGGTTTATTGGATTAGTTGATTACAAAGAAAGTTGATTATCACTAATTTGATGTTGTAGTTGAGTTTCACAGGTTTGTGTTCTTATCATATCTCAAAGTGGGTGTTACACTTTGGAGATAACTTGTTCGTGCTTAAAGGATGTTGACGAAGACTTGCAAAATCTAGTTTTCATAGGTCAAGGGGTGGATGGATGAAGACCTAGTTAACTATCACTTAAAGGAGTTACATTGTAGTGCTCAGTGTCTCATTGAAGATGAGGATTTTGTCAAGAGATTGCGGTCTACTTATATGGTGTTAGTATAAGTTTGGAGTCACGTTGATAGTACAAGATATCAGACACATGTTTGGGAAATTCTACTTCTTCATCAAATTCGTTATATTTGGTTTTCTTCACAAGTGATCATTACAAGGAGCTTACAGATTTGAAGAATCATTTAATGTTTATGCACCACTCAAGGGGAAGTTTCTACTACTTACATTCTCTATTTGTTGATAACAAAAAGGGGAAGAGATGTTCGAGTGCGATGGCATGGATTAAGGGGAAGACAAAGGAAGACAAGAATGTTTCATTCATGGTGAGATTTAATTATCTCAACTTCTGCTACTTCGTCTAGGGAAGTTCGTACAAGAACTGTGTTGGGTTTCATGATTTGATGATACAAAACAATAAAGAGTGAAACATCAAGGGCTTAAAGTGACAAGAAGGAAATCTACAAAAAGATGGAAGGACTTACTTGCAAAAGAAGATTTAATATTTAGTCCTTCGTAGTATCTTGTAAACCCTAATCCTCTAGTATATAAAGAGGACATGGGGTGTAGGTTTTATATACCTGTCTTCCATAATGTAGTCATTAAAGGTGTGTGTGTGTGTGTAACCTAGGCGTATAGTCTTGTAAACGCCTAGGTTAGTTGTTTACCTCCAAGATCTAAGGTGTCTTAGATCCCTGTTACAGTTAGGTAACACGTATTATTCTGATCAAATAATATTTGGAGGAGATTGGGTGAAAGTAAAACCTTGTTCAATAACAAAGTATTCTTTTAATTATTCCGCTGTGCAACGTTTATTATCTTTGTTATTGTTAATCCCTAGTGCTCTAAAACGATCCATGGAGTCTATCAAACTCCACACGTATTGTTTGTGAGTTGTGCGTGAAATAGAGATCCTAGACTCAGAAAGAAGAAGGCTAGTGTTTACATACCTTGTAGAGTCAAATAAGTTACGACGTGTGTTCCATTAGACCAAGACCAAGACGAAGTAGGTTGAATTTTTCCCGCTTCAACGGTTTGGTGAGGACGTCGGCTATGTTATCTTCGGATGCTACCTTCTCAATAGAAATGTTCCCCTTTTGAACATTGTCTCTTAAGAAGTGGTGACGAATCTCTATATGCTTTGTGCGAGAATGCAATAGCGGATTCTTGCATAAGTCGATGGCACCTTTGTTGTCACATAGGATGGCCATGTCGCTTAGATGAATGTCGTAGTCTACTAACACTTGTTTCATCCATAGTGCTTGTTGGCATGCTTTGCCGGCGGAGACGTACTCGGCTTCGGTTGTTGATATTGCTAGTGCCATTTGTTTCTTAGAAAACCAAGACGTTAAACAACATCCCATGAAAGTACACACCCCACTTGTACTTTTTCTATCAACGTAATCACCTGCATGGTCAGAATCTGCATATACAATTGTTTCTACTCCCGTGCCCTTAGGATACCATAATCCTAGTTGTGTTGTACCCTTAATGTATCTAAATATTCTTTTTACGGCTTCTAGGTGTGATGTTTTGGGGTCTTCTTGAAACCTAGCACATAAGCAAACACTAAACATGATATCCGACCTACTTGCCGTGAGGTAGAGAAGACTACCTATCATGCCACGATATTTAGTATTATCTACGGATTCGCCGTCTTCATCTTTTGTGAGTTTGGTGTCGGATGACATTGGTGTCCTAATTGGTTTCGACTCTTCTAGACCAAATTTCTTTAACATCTCCTTTATGTATTTAGATTGATTGAAAAAGATACCATCTTCTACTTGTTTAATTTGTAGACCAAGAAAGAAACTAAGTTCTCCCATCATACTCATCTCGAACTCGTCATGCATGATTTTAGAGAATTCATCACACATGTCTTGACAAGTAGATCCGAATATAATATCATCTACGTATATTTGCACTATGATTATGTGTGACTCTCTTTTCTTAGTAAAAAGTGTGTTGTCAACTAACCCCATGGTATAGTTGTGTTTAATTAAAAAGGACTTGAGTCTATCATACCAAGCTTTTGGAGCTTGTTTAAGACCATAAAGGGCTTTCTTTAATTTATATACATGTTTGGGTTTTTCAAAATCGATGAAGCCCGGAGGTTGAGCTACATATACTTCTTCATTAATGAAACCATTTAGAAAAGCGCTTTTGACATCCATTTGATAAAGCTTTAGATCATTAGCACAAGCATACACAAGAAGTATTCTTATAGACTCTATTCTAGCCACGGGGGCATAGGTCTCATCAAAGTCTATTACTTCTTGTTGGTTATACCCTTGGGCAACGAGTCTAGCCTTGTTCCTAGACACTACTCCGTTTGCATCTAATTTGTTTTTATAAACCCATTTTGTTCCTATTATGGTTTGATTACTAGGTGGAGGGACAAGTGTCCAAACATCATTAGAAACAAATTGATTTAGTTCTTCTTGCATAGCCATTACCCAACTTTCATCTTTTATGGCTTCTTGTGTGTTCTTAGGTTCTATGGTTGAAACGAAACAAAACAAGCTACTTTGGTTTTGAACTTGAGACCTTAATGTTCGTTCGTTTAGCTTTCCTATGACCTTATCTATGGGGTGATCTTTGGACTCTTTACTGTTTATGATTTCACCATTTAGAGGTTCTTCTTCTTCATTTATCTTTTTCTTTATTACTATAGCTTCACTTTCTATGATCTCGTCATTGACAAGAGGTGGAGAGGGTTTGGGTGGACTTTCATCAAATTTTATGTTTAATGACTCTTCTACCTTCATTGTTTCTTTGTTTAATATGACTTAAGCTTTGCTATTTGGCGAGTAACCTAGAAAGATACCTTCGGTTGATTTAGGATCAAATTTTGTAAGGTAATCTTTAGTGTTAAGAATAAAACATTTGCTTCCAAAGACTCTAAAGTGATTTAACATAGGCTTATTTCCTCGGAGTAACTCATATGGAGTTTTTCCTAAGATTGGTCTAGTTAAGACTCGATTGAGTATGTAAGTTGAAGTATCAACGGCATTACACCAAAAATTTTGAGGTATGGATTGTTCATTAAGCATGGTTCGACTCATTTCTTGAAAGGTTCTATTCTTTCTTTCTACTACCCCATTCGATTGCGGAGTACGTGGAGCCGAGAAGTTGTGAGTAATACCATTAGCGTCACAAAAGGCTCCAAATTGCACTTCATTATCGAATTCCCTACCATGATCCGTCCTAATAGACACTATAGGACTTCCTAGTTGTCTTTGGATCTTTTTGCTTAATATTTCAAAATAATTAAAGGTTTCCGTTTTGTTCTTTAAAAATTTTGTCCATGTATACCTAGAGTAGTCATCCACTATTACCAAAGTGTAGTAGTTGCCTCCATAACTTTGGATAGCGGATGGACCAAATAAATCCATATGTAATAATTCTAGACACCTAGTTGTAGACACCATGTTTTTAGCTTTATGACTTGAATGAGCTTGTTTTCCTACATTACAAGCATCACAAAAGTGATGTTCATATTTTAATTTAGGTAGATCTCTTACTAGATCTTTGGATGATAACGATTGAAGAAGTCGTATATTGGCGTGACCCAATCTTCGATGCCATAAGGTCGAAGTATCATCCATAGAGGTAAGACATAGTTTGTCTTTAGATTCATTACCGATTTTGATGACATAGACTCCATGTTTCCTAATTCCTCTTCCTATGGTTATGCCATTTTTAAGTATCTTACAACTGGTTTCAGTAAAAAGTACATTGTACTTTTTATCACATATTTGTCCTATACTTAAGAGGTTAAAGTTTAGGTTTTCTATGTGACACACATCGTTAATGGTTAGAGATTTGTTAGAAATCGTACCTTACCGATGATTCTACTTTTGCTATTTCCAAACACCACATTACCTCCATTTACGGATTCGTATGTGTAGAATAGATCCCTATTGCCGGTCATGTGCCTCGTGCACCCGCTATCCTTGACCCATTCATCGGGGTCTAGGTCGAACTTTAAGCACACCTAAAACAATAATAAACTCAAAAGTTTGGTCCCCATTTGTTCATGGGTCCATTAGTGTTAAACATTCCATTCATGTTAGACATGTATGGATAAGATGAGTATGCATTCCATGGAGCAAAGTTTTGAAAAGGAAAACCGTTTTGCATATTAAGGTTCCATCCCATTTGATGGTTACTTTTTGGATAAACGTTATTAGGTCTCCTAGATGCATTATGTTTTGAAAAAGATGGTGCTTTGTTTCTTGCAAAAGTAGGATTATATTTTGGAGGTGGTTGTCTAGTGGTGACATGAGTTGGTTTCTTCCTATTAACGATAACGAACTCAGTTCTAGATGAAGAAGCTACGTTATTACCACTAGTTGTTGCAACAGATCCACGGATCCCTGTCTGTACACTAACCGGTTCCCTTTTTAGGGGATCCGTGGGATCCGCCACAACAGTGGCTGGTTTCTCTAGTTCTTTAACAAATTTTGTTTCTTTTCTTTCACTAGTTGATGGATCAAGTTGTTGAATACCTAGACCCTTTCGGTTGTTACCGGTTTTAACACCATCGAGTATTGTATCTAAGGTGTTCGTACTCATTCTAACAATTTTAGAATCTAAATGATCAACTAGTGTTTGAAGTTGAACACAAAGTTCACATTCACCACTTGCTATTTTACCCTTTTCTAAACGTTTTAGTTTTGCTTTTAATTCTATGACTTCTTTATCTAAACGTTGATTTTGACTCTTTAAAAGCTTGTTTTTGTTAATTAGATTTAAGCTAATATTGCATAGTGTTGGATCTGAGACACTCTCCTTGTGTCAATGATATTTTGTATAATATTATCAAGCAAGCGGAATTTACTTAAGTAATACTTAGAAGATGAATTATATGATGTATGAGAGTAAACACAAGTTAACACAAAACTTAAGCTTCAATATTATTAATGAAATAATACGAGTGATCTTGGTATCACTAGGGTTACACCTTGAAGCTTTCGTAGGTAATATTGTAAAGTAATACGTACCTAAGACAATGACCTAGGATCTCCTTTTATACAACAAGGAGTCCTTTACAAGATAAGTATATAGCTAACATAATAGAATATACACGAAATCTATTCTATACTTATCAATACGCGTTAAATCATATCATAAACTAATAGCAGTGGTAATGAATAACTTGCAGTGGGAATATGTTTCCACTGCTAGTGTTAAACCAAGCAGTGTAAGCCACTACTATCCGTGGTAACGGATTATTCCCAACAATCCTCCCCTAAACTTATGATTTCTCTGCAAATCAATAAGTTTCTTCAATATGTATTAACTTTAAGGATTTGGGGAATTCAATCAAACACTTCACTTTTTTTCTCTTAACTTTTGTATAGCTCTTGAACACTGATCTTGAAGCCTTTGTAATAATGCTCTGACCTTCTCACTGTCTTCATTAACTCGTATGTGTAAGCTTAACATTACTGTAAGAGCTCCAGCTCTAAGTGGATATTCTTTCTCAACAAGCATGAAAAAGTCTTCTCCATTAGCTATAGAGACATGATGAACATCCCATGAATCATAATAAAACCATTTTGTACCAAGACATGTGAATAAGGTTTTCCAGTAGTCATCATCAGCGTTTGGTTCAAAAAGCCTTCTAAGATTTACCCATAACTGCATCTCCTTTGTATCTTTGAGATCTTGACCATTAAACCTCTCTTGAACTAATTTCCATAATGTATTAAGGTCATCTCTGTCAAAAGCTTTAATAAGATCTTCAAATGTTATGAAAGATGAAGTTTCTCCTCCCAGCCTTGTAATCTTCCATGTTGAAGCAAGATTGCTAGCAGTGTAAACTTCCCAATCAATGATAGGATGTCGAATTTGCAGTGGTTCTGGATAAAAATCTCTGTCTTCAATCACAATCATTTCAGTCATTTGATCTTTAGTGAACTTCTCAGTAGGAATCTCCTTCTCAGTAGACTTTGTATGATCTTCATCAACCTTAGTCTTCTTAATAGTTTGAGAATCACTGACTTTGGCCTTTCTCTTCAATCTAGGAAATATTCTTTCTTCTTCTTCTTCAGAACCCATTGGAATAAAAGATTTATCTTGTTTCACAGTTCTGTAGTAAGCCCTTTCAACTTGATCATCAGACATTCCTATGAATTGATGCCTTTTCCAGTTACCAACATGACAACAATAAGTCTTCATATATGCAAGTATTTGTGCCTTGGTTGGTTGTCTTTGTTTATTCTGATTCTTCTTGACTGAACTGATTACATTATCAAGTGCTTGATTGTTCTTCATCATAATGAAATCTTTCAACTGAGCAATTCTTTGTTCCTCAGTTAAAGATGCATCAGCAACAAGGTGAATTGCCTTTTTCTTTATTTCTGGATTATTATCTACCAGAAACTG
Organism: Chrysanthemum seticuspe; assembly: GCA_019973895.1. Taxonomy (NCBI): domain Eukaryota; kingdom Viridiplantae; phylum Streptophyta; class Magnoliopsida; order Asterales; family Asteraceae; genus Chrysanthemum; species Chrysanthemum seticuspe. Next base: position 15,749,372 of record BPTQ01000005.1, read on the forward strand.
AATATCTTCTTCAGTAGGAACATAACTAAACTCTGGAGCTTTCTCTTTCATAACAGTAGGTTGGACAGTGGAAATTGAATCAACATCTTCCATTCTATCCAATCTTTGAGCTTCCAAAAAGCTAGCAACTTCAATTTCTTTCAACATTTTCTTTTCAGCAACTCTTTCAGCAATTTGATCTTCTGAAATCTTCTTAGCAAGTTCTCTATCATGATCAATCTGAACATGTCTTTTCTTTGAAACCTTCCCTTTAGGTTGCTGTACATCTTCCATAACTGCTTTACCCTTATTATCCTTCAAAGTATCAAATTCTTCACTTGCAGTAGCAAGAGTTGGCTCTGCAGTGGAAATATCATCAGTGGTAAAATCAGTTGCAGTTTGGAAAATGTCTTGATCTTCAAGTTGCTCTCCATGAGTTTCAGCTTCTTTTGCTCCTTCACTTGTATCACCTTCATCTTCAAAATCAATTTTCCTCCCCTCAGTGTCAGAACCTGTTTTCCTCCCCTGTTTGGAGGAATTTCCCAAATCTTTATCAGCTGAATCACCATTAGAAGGTGAGGATGAAGATGAAATCACCAGCTTTGCAGTCTTCTTGTGCTTTTTCAACCTCTGCACCTCTTCTTTTAAGGTCTGAATCTCTGTCTTTAACAGTTGAACATCCTTGGCATGTTGCTTCTTGAAAGTAGCCAATGTCTTTTGTAGAGAATCAACCTGTTTTGCTAATTTGGTACACATAACCATCAATTCCAATTGGTTTCCACTGCCCTCAGCACTTCCAACTGTGTTACCTGTTGGGAGAGGTGAATCATGGGGCATTGGTCCAGACTCCTCCATAGTAGGACTAGGTGAAAGTCTAGAACCACCACTACTTGTTCCTAGACCAAAAGGTGCAGAAACTTGCTGTGTTGTCATGAGAGGAGTTGACTGTTTTGACCTTCTCTCTTAGGTTCTTGAAACTGGTGGTGTATAATCAATGTTGGGTACATTAATTATAGGTGTAGTTTGTTCAGTTGAAATTTTAGCAAGCATTTGGGGTAGGAGAGGTGTAAAAATCATATTGCCATCTTTATTTAAATTTTGACAAACTTTAGGCTTTAGGCAACTGATTTGATAAACAGTAGTGTGAGGTTGTAGTTGAAATTCATTAAGCACAGCTTGCACAAACCTTGGATACATTAAAAATTTGGTTTTACTTTGTACATTGCCTTTCATACTGGTAAAAATATAGTTGGACCAGTTGAAAATCTTATCAGTGACTAGACAAACCAAAGGATAAGCCATGGTTGAACTAAATTGCTCATAAGATGTTTTCTTAGAACTAAGGCAATGTAACAAGGTATGAATCAAAAATCTCCAGTGGGGACAAAAACCACTCTTTTTGAAAGTAGCCTTTTTATCAGTGGTATCATACCCCATGGATGATAAAGTATCATGAATGTCAGACATAGGTAATGTGATGTGACCATTGAGATCATCCAAGTGAAGTACTCTCCTTAGGGATGCCTCAGTAACATCAATAGTCACCCCATCTACAGTGGCTCTGAGAGCATCCACTGTTTCATGTGTATCTCTATTCTCAAGTGTTATGGACTGAGCAGAAGTCCAAAACTGTGTGATTTGAGAGATATATATTGTGGGTTTGAAAAGCAAAGCATACCTTATATGAGTGGTATGAAGAAAATCCACAATCTGATGAAAAACATGGCCACTCTTCTCAGTATTTTTTTGTAAGTAGGCCACTAGGTTGTGCTCATCTGCAAATTTCAAAGAAGCCATAGAAACTTTTGATGAAAAATATGATTATGTCAGTAAGAATTGAAGTAATGACTAGCCAATTGAGAGAAAAAGATATATATAGGGTTAGGGTTTATAATTGATGCGCAAGTAAAATTATCTTTAGAAAGTAGGTATAATATAGAAAGAAGATATTTACTTAAAATATTAACCCTATATATATGAATATCAGTGGTTACTTTCAACGGTTAGTAAAAATTTAATTACTGACATAATCAGTTGTAACGGCTAAAACAACAGTGGTAAAATAACACTGTCAGTGGAAACTGTGAACTAGCAGTGGTAATTTTTCTCAAAAATTTCAAAGAGCAGTGGAAGATAAAATCATTAGAAAACAATACTGCTCCCATTATAGTTTTTAGCAAACTATCAACTATCAACGGATTTGATATGTCTTTACCATGAGCCATTTGCTATGGACTAGCCAACTCTTAATCATAAAGAATATGGTGAGTTGATAACCATATAGTTTTTGGTAAACTATCAACCATAAACGGATTTGTCAAGTCTTTACCAGTAGCCGTTTGCTCTGGACTAGTTGATTCTTATGTGTATTAGACATGGTGAATCAATAACCATTTGATGTGTATCTCAGATATACACCTTTTAACTCCAACGTCTCATCAAAACATGATATGCATTAGTAAAAGATGAGAATAACCAATTTTGTGATCAACCAAAATTACCTTTAACCAAACTTTTACTCAAGCAAAATATCTTCCAAAGTCAACTCAATAATATCTATATTTACTCCTTGACCTACCAAAATAAGAAAAAGGTAAATATCTTCATTAAATAACCCTTCAATCGACTTTGTCTATATAAGAAGACTTGGCTTAAGGTAAAGTTAATCAACTTTCATTTAAACACAATAACCCCAAAACCATAAGCATGAGCAATCCCTCCAACACTATTAACATCACTTCTGACTCCGAAGAAGAGTATGTAATTGAATCAGAATCATCTTCAGAAGCATCAAGATGGTTTGGATACTTCCCACCAGGGGCTGACTCTTCATCCAAAAGATATACTAAAGAAACTGCAAAGCGAATGCCTGTAGCTAAGCCTGCAAAATCCCTTGAGTTCTACTCCGATTCATCAGATGATGATGATGCAAATGATGAAACCTATTCTCTTGCTAAAGAGTTGCCAGAAGCTCTTTCAATAGCACTGAAAACAGCGATCTCCAATATGAAGCAAATATCCAATCCAACAAGGTCTGTAATGCTACCAAAACCTCCTCCACAGATTCTTGGGCTTCCATGTCCAAGGATGCAATCCACTTTTAAGAACAAGAGAAAGAGAGCCCATAAGAATAAACATGACTATGTGGGCAAGGGCAAGAGACCAATGGAATAGCTGAAGATAGGTATATGATGTGCGGGGTGTCAGTTTTTGTGTTTTGTCTAGGAGTACTTTTGGTTGTAATGAATGATGTGTTAGTAATGAATTTCCTTTGTTTTTCCTTTTTCTACTGAAAGTATGTTACCACTGGTTTCAATCTAGTTCCCACTGTAAAACAGAGTCATCAGTGAACAACTTAGATAAGGTCTAATAAACCTAGAGCATCAATTCACCAGAGAGTAACTAACAAAAATCCTTCAGACTGCAATTTACTAACATAAACCAAACACTGGAATCATAATTTCGTTGGCAGTGGTTAATATATTGAAAGAATTAAGCACAGCAGTGGCTATACTCAATAAAGTCAACACTTAAGCATTGATACATTTTCCAAGAATACAGGACTCCAATTTACTCCTCAACTACCTGCACCTTCCCCTCATTAACTTCTTGAAACCAACTTAATATATATTAAACAGATCATTTAACACAAACCACTCAAATCACATACTCCAAAACTTGTACCCTCAAAGATCATCACTTCAGCAACACCATGAGTCAATCAAGTCCAATCAATCTCTCTTCTAGCAGTTCATCTGATAGTTCCTGGGATGATTTTGTTTTGAAAAACCCTGGGAGAGTTGAAAAAGAGGAGTATGAGAAGGTTGTATCTAAGAAGAGAAAGCAGTCACTTGCTCTTTCAAATCCTTTTTTAGCTGGACCTTCATCACTACAACCAGAGCCTCAGAATGCAACAATCAAAGAAGATAGCTCAGAGATCAGCTCCTATGTGTCTCCATATGTTACAGATGATGAAACCTCTGGAAGAGTCCTGAGTGTTCCTCCTCTTGCAGCAGTAGCTCCTCTTGAAGAGTTGCAATCATCACATTCACTACCATTTCTACCAGCACCACCAACAACAATTCCTTCATCATCCTCACCACCTACTGGTATAGTGGTGATGGGTTTAGCAAGCCCTAGGGTGTATGACTGGATTAACATGCGTGGAGCTCCCAAGGTGATGCCAAACTGGGGCTTTTCCAAGAAGCCATAAAGGATGAATGATGGGTAGGAAGAGGATGGGTTGTTTGTGGTTGTTTTGTCAGTTGATGTAGTAATGTTTGTACTTTGTACCTCATGGATGTAATTCTACTGCACTTTCAGTGCAGTTTTGTAATAACAATAATAATCCATGTTTTCTTTTATCATTAGTGTTCCTGCATCACACATCTCAATCCACTAACTTCATTAACAAAAACTGACAGACAGTCTATTAGTATGCACAAAATCAAAAGAAAAGACTTGTTGCCAGTCATGTGCCTTGAACACCCACTATCTGTATATCCTTGATCTAACCTTTTCGTCCTTGGATGTTCCTGCACAAATAAGTAAAGAGTTAGTTTCTTTTGGGGACCCAAGCCATGATTGACTTGGATCTGCCTCGTGTATCAATATAGTTAAATCTATCAAAGGTCATTGATACACCATTGGGATTGGTTGTAGATGTGTTTCCTTTAGGTTTCCATTCCCAACGTGCTGAGGCCTTCACAGCATTGCCCATGTCCCCCCTTTTCTTGTTAAAAACCCTTGCAGTGGTAACTTTTGAATGAGCAGTGGTAACTGCTGGTTTCTTTTTAGGTACCCACTGTTGGTTATTGTAAACCTTTTTAGTTTGAAAGGTTCTTTTTCCTGTTTGTGCAGATTTATTAAAACTTGTTTTAGTGTTTGCACTTTTAACAAGTGACTTAGGGTGAGCAGTGTTAACAGTTTTTGCAGTGGCAAATGTTTTGAGGCCACTTCTAAGTTGAACTGCTCTTGGGACCATATTGCAATTAGAACTAGGATGTACATTATGTTGATATCTGTTAGACTCCACCCTTTTGTTCCCATAGACTACCCTTCTCCCAACATGAAAGTCACAATAAGCATGTAAATGATCAAAACTACCACAGATATAGCATGCCTTATTGTTCATAACAAAATCACTACCTAGTTGTTGAGATTTAACATGATTCCAACTCCTCTGGTTACCCCTAGGAGCTGTAGGCTTGTTTCTATACATCTCAGCATACTTTACAGTTGGTCTAGGTTTATTAACTGGTTTCCTAGGTTCCTCTGTAACAGTATTAGCAACTTTTGAGATAGTAGTCTTTACATTCTTTTTAACACTCTCATCTACAACATATGAGTCACTTGCACTCTCAAAAACATCATTATCAAGCTTACTCTCTTCCTCACTCTTCACAACTGTGTCTTTTAAAGGACCATATTCTCTTACAAGATCCTTAAAATCCTCTATACCTGTATGAGCTAAATCTATACCTGGAGGTGAATGAACACCCATTAGTGGTGGAGGCGCAGTATTATAACCCATACTAGACTTAGCTTTATTATATACTTGAGCATTCCAAATTTTATCAATTGACTCAGACTGATGATAACATGTGTCTATAGTTAAATTGACATTTTCAAGTTTCTTTTGGAGTTTTTCAAGCTCCTTTTGGTATGCTTCATTCACAGCAGTTGTATGTTCTACCTCTCTCCTAAGAAGAATCATATCATCATTATAATTTGACTCATTTGCCTGATAGTGCTCTATTTGTTTTTCTAAAACTGCCATGGCTCTCCTAAGATTAGCTACAGTATAATTAGCAGTGTATAACTCTTCTCTTTCATTAGAATATAAATTATTAAGTCTTTCAACTTCTCTAGCAGCCCTACATGTTTTAGAGCAACATTCAGAGTTTTGTACCTCAGAGTCAGAGAAAGCCATGAGAGCAAATTCAGTAGTAACAAGAGCAGTATATGTATGTTCTTCTTCTTGTTCATCATCCATGAAACTCCAATCATAACTCACACCATCAATAGCCAACATTGCCTTTGGTTCTTCCACAATTGGTCCCTTCTTTTGCTTGTACCATGTAGACCTGTTGTCCTTGGTCTTTGGTCTTCTACATTCTCTAGCAAAATGTCCAAACTTGTGGCAGTTAAAGCACTCCACTTTCTTCTTATCAAAACCTGCAGTATCATCACCATTAATGTAAATAGGCTTGCCAGTCTTCTTGTAGAACTTCTTAGCCCTCATGCTAAGAAGAGCTATCTGCCATTTTATATCCATCTCTTCCAAGTCATCTTCATCAATTTGCTCTATGTCTTCATGAGTTAAGACAGAGCCATCAACTTGTGTGGAGATAAAAGCATAAAAGGTAGGATCTCCAATACTAGCAACCTTCTTTTTGGAACCTGCAGTGGTAACATTAACATTACCAGTGGAAACTTTAGAACCTACAGTGGCAATATCATCATCACTTTCATCTTCAGAATCATCACTGTCAACAGAATTTAACAACAATGCCAAGCTACTAGAGCTTGTACCAAGTTTCCCTGCCTTCTTCAACCTTTGCTCAATAAGTTTGAAGTTGTTGTAAAGATCATTGAGCTTCATTGTTTCAATGTCTGTTTTGTTTTCCCATACAGTAACATTGGTTTGAAATTCTGAAGGCAAACTTCTTAGAAACTTCAAATTGAGGTCTTCCTTTTCTACCTCAATGCCAAACACAGTTAATTGTGTAACAATCTTCTGAAGTTTGGTAAAAATGCTATCAAGTGAGTCATTGCTTGAAGCAGAGAAGTTTTCATAACTTTGCTTTAACAATGTCTTCTGAGTCTTCTTTGTTGCATCATTACCACCAAACACTGAGCAAATCTCTTCAAACAGTTCTTTAGCCGTCTTGAATTTGTTGAATGCAATAATCTGGTCTCTAGGAAGAGTCATCAGCAATAGACTTCTAGCTTTAAGATCATTCTTCTTTTGAGCTTTTTCAGAATTTGATTCAGGCACATAAACTTTCACAACATCTGTGTCACCAACTTTTGAAGTAGTGGTCACAGATTTGAAAGAATCACCAAGTTGAATGATCTCCCATAGAGCATAGTCCTGTATGAGGAAGTATTGCTCAATCAGTATCCTCCACATCTCAAACTCATTAAGCTTAAGCTTAGGGAGTCTGGGTGTAGAAGAAGAGTTTGATTGATTGTTTTCCATCTCCATTGTCTTGAGAGAGTGAGTCAAGCTAATTCTTTGGATCTTCTAAAACAAAATATCAGAACCTTTCTCTGATACCACTTGTTGGATCTGAGACACTCTCCTTGTGTCAATGATATTTTGTATAATATTATCAAGCAAGCGGAATTTACTTAAGTAATACTTAGAAGATGAATTATATGATGTATACGAGTAAACACAAGTTAACACAAGACTTAAGCTTCAATATTATTAATGAAATAATACGAGTGATCTTGGTATCACTAGGGTTACACCTTGAAGCTTTCGTAGGTAATATTGTAAAGTAATACGTACCTAAGACAATGACCTAGGATCTCCTTTTATACAACAAGGAGTCCTTTACAAGATAAGTATATAGCTAACATAATAGAATATACACGAAATCTATTCTATACTTATCAATACGCGTTAAACCATATCATAAACTAATAGAAGTGGTAATGAATAACTTGCAGTGGGAATATGTTTCCACTGCTAGTGTTAAACCAAGCAGTGTAAGCCACTACTATCTGTGGTAACGGATTATTCCCAACACATAGTTTGTCATATTCATTATGCAATGAGTCGTCATCAAGTGATGAACTACTATAGTATTCGTGACATACCTCGTCATTTGCCATGAGACAAAGTTCTTCGACCTCCTCGTCGCTCATTCCCCAAGTGCCGCTCACGAACGCCTTTTGATCATCCCGTTTGGGACACTTACTAATAAAGTGGTTTAGGTCCCCACATTTAAAGAAAGTACGATCATCTTTTGGTTTCTCTTCCTCTTTGCTTTTCCGAAAGCCTTTCTTATAGTCATACGGTTGTTTGACGTATCTTCCCTTTCTTCTAAAGAACTTTTTAAAGTCCCTTACCGCCTTAGCGTACTCCTTGTCGTCACTACCCGAGGAGGAGTTCTCTTCATCGCTTGAAGCCTTTTTGGCTTTAAGGGCAAGAGATTTGTGTTTCTCTCTCACCTTTGAGGCTTCGAAGTCTTTAGCAAGGACAAGCTCATAGAATTTTATGTTGCCTATGAGTTCATCAAGGGTGAGGATTGTCAAATCTTTTGACTCTTCGATCGCCGTCACCTTGGATCTCCACTTCGATGGAAGTGCCCTTAGATATCTCCTAACATGGTTACGGCTAGAAAAAGATTCATCAAGTGCTTGTAAAGATGTAATAATAGTATTAAAGTTAGCAAATGAATGATCTATAGTTTCCTCATCCGATATTGAAACTTGTTCAACCCCCTTCTAGTTTTCCACAATTGGCATCAAGAGCTAAGTTTATAAAAGTTTTAAAGTAAAATTGTATTTTAAAAACTTTTTGATCACTATGGGTTCTGAAAATTATAAGGAATGGCAATCTATGCAACGACCACCACTACTTGAAACTAATGGTTTTATATATTGGAAAAATAGATTCGAAACATATGTGAAATCTAAAGATATTGATCTTTGGTACATTATTGTTGAAGGCGATTTTGAGGCTACCTCAAATGATGATAAAGGAAATTTAGTTAACATACCTCATGATAAATTAAATGATGAAATGAAGAAAAAGCTATCTAAAATTAGTGAAGCTAAAATGGTTTTGTACAATGCTTTACCGAAAAAGGAATTCGAAAGAATTTCTATGCTTAAAACCTCTAAAGAAATTTGGAATTCTTTAGTTGTAACTCATCAAGGCAACCAACAAGTTAAAAATAATAAAATTGATTTATTTGTTCAACAATATGAACAAGTTTCAATATCGGATGAGGAAACTATAGATCATTCATTTGCTAACTTTAATACTATTATTACATCTTTACAAGCACTTGATGAATCTTTTTCTAGCCATAACCATGTTAGGAGATATCTAAGGGCACTTCCATCGAAGTGGAGATCCAAGGTGATGGCAATCGAAGAGTCAAAAGATTTGACAATCCTCACCCTTGATGAACTCATAGGCAACATAAAAGTCTACGAGCTTGTCCTTGCTAAAGACTTCGAAGCCTCAAAGGTGAAAGAGAAACACAAATCTCTTGCCCTTAAAGCCAAAAAAGGCTTCAAGCGATGAAGAGAACTCCTCTTCGAGTAGTGAAGACGAGGAGTACGCTATGGCGGTAAGGGACTTTAAAAAGTTCTTTAGAAGAAAGGGAATATACGTCAAACAACCGTATGACGATAAGAAAGGCTTTCGGAAAAGCAAAGAGGACGAGAAGCCAAAAGATGATCGTACTTGATTTAAATGTAGCAAAAGTAGAATCATCGGTAAAGGTACTATTTCTAACAAATCTCTAACCATTAACGATGTGTGTCACATAGAAAACCTAAACTTTAACCTCATAACTATAGGACAAATATGTGATAAAAAGTGCAATGTACTTTTTACCAAAACCGGTAGTAAGATATTAAAAAATAGCATAACCATAGGAAGAGGTATTAGGAAACATGGAGTCTATGTCATTAAAATTGGTAATGAACCTAAAGACAAACTTTGTCTTACCTCTATGGATGATACTTCGACCTTATGGCATCAAAGATTGGGTCATGCTAATATGCGAGTTCTTCAATCGGTATCATCCAAAGATCTAGTAAGAGATCTACCTAAGTTAAAATATGAACATCACTTTTGTGATGCTTGTAATGTAGGAAAACAAGTTCATTCTAGTCATAAAGCTAAAAACAAGGTGTCTACAACTAAGTGTCTAGAATTACTACATATGGATTTATTTGGTCCATCCGCTATCCAAAGTTATGGAGGCAACTACTACACTTTGGTCATAGTGGATGATTATTTTATGTATACATGGACAAAATTCTTAAAGAACAAAACGGAAACCTTTAATTATTTTGAAATATTAAGCAAAAAGATCCAAAGACAACTAGGAAGTCCTATAGTGTCTATTAGGACGGATAATGGTAGGGAATTCGATAATGAAGTGCAATTTGGAGCCTTTTGTGACGCTAATGGTATTACTCACAACTTCTCGGCTCCACGCACTCAATAATCGAATGGGGTAGTAGAAAGAATGAATAGAACCCAACAAGAAACGAGTCGAACCATGCTTAATGAACAATCCATACCTCAAAAGTTTTTGGTGTAATGTCGTTAATACTTCAACGTACATACTCAATCGAGTCTTAATTAGACCTATCTTAGGTAAAACTCCATATTAGTTACTCCGAGGCAAAAAGCCTACATTAAATCACTTTAGAGTCTTTGGAAGTAAATGTTTTTATTCTTAACACTAAAGATTACCTTACAAAATTTGATCCTAAATCAACCGAAGGTATCTTTCTAGGTTACTCTCCAAATAGCAAAGCTTACGTCATATTAAACAAAGAAACAATGAAGGTAGAAGAGTCATTAAATATAAAATTTGATGAAAGTCCACCCAAACCCTCTCCACCTCTTGTCGATGACGAGATTGTAGAAAGTGAAGCTATAGTAATAAAGAAAAAGATAAATGAAGAAGAAGAACCTTTAAATGATGAAGTCATAAACATTAAAGAGTCCAAAGATCACCTCGTAGATAAGGTCATAGGAAAGCTAAACAAACGAACATTAAGGTCTCAAGTTCAAAACCAAAGTAGCTTGTTTTGTTTCTGATAAGATCGTTTATGAGCTCAGCTAGGGATCAATAACAAAGATAATAAACATAATACGCAGCGGAATAATCAAAACAATACTTTGTTATTGAACAAGGTTTTTCAATCACTAATACTCTAATAATCTTAGACGTTTATAGAAACACGTCTACTAACTAAACTAATAACCTAGGCGTTTACAATGAGCCATACGCCTAGGACACACTAATCTAAATCCCTAGACGTTCTTCCCTAACGTCTAGGCTAAACACACACCTTTTAGTCGACTACATTATTGGAAGACTTGTATAAAAAACCTACACCTATGTCCTCTTTATATACTAGAGGATAAGGACTAAATAATAAAACTTCCATTGCAAGCAAGCCCTTCCATCTTTTAGTAGGTTTCCTTCTTGTCATATTAAGTCCCTCTTGTTTCATTCTTTTTGTCTTTATCAACTCAAACATATAATTCCCAACAATCTTCCCCTAGTTGATAATGACAAAACCATTCTTGAACGAACTTCCCTAGACGAAGTAGCGGAAGTTGAGATAAAAAAATCTCGCCATAAATGAAACAAGTATGTCTTCCCTTGTCTTCCCCTTAATCCATGCCATGTCACTCAAACATCTAACATCTCTTCCCTTTTTTGTTATTATCTAAATAGGGAACGTATGCAAATAATGATCTTGACCACCACGAATCAATATCATACTTCCAATCTAAGACTTCCAATGCTTTAAATCACCCACCATTACGCACCATAGGAAAAATGGATCCAAAACAGTAGAAAACATCAACTAGCAGTAGTAATAATGATCAACAATAGTAAAAATCAAAAACTTCCCCTTGAGTGATGCATGTAGATGGTTAAACTTTTAACAATAAGCTTCCCCTAAAAACCATATGTTAACCATCTTCTTGATTCTTCAAAATCTGTAAGCTCCTTGTAATGATCACTTTGTGAAGAACACCAAATATAACGAACTTGATGAAGAAGTAAAATTTCCAAACTTGTGTCTTAAATCTGTATTATCCACGGAACTCCATACTTATACAAACCACCAATATAAGTAGACCTCAATCCCTTGACAAAAATCCTCAACTATATGAGACACTGAGCACTACAATGTAACTCCTTCAAGTGATAGCCAATGTGTGCATAGAGCATCATAAGAAAAATCACACATTGCTAGATTCATCAAGCTAGATGATAAGAACACAAACCAAGTAATTCCACTTCACCTTCAAATAAGTGATAAATAATCCTCTTTGTAATCAATTCTTCAATAAATCTCCATAACGAGCTTTTTAAATCTTTTTAAGAATAAATAACTTCCTGTGTGTGTGAACAATAACCTCTGTGTGTGTCATCCAAAAATCATGCTCAACTTCCCCTTAAATCGAAATCTCCTCGTAATAAACCATGAGCAGTACGTTGGGAAGGAGCAGTACTTTCATAAACAGTACTTTGAAAAACAAAGCAGTACTTTCAAATAACGTCAGCAGTACTTTCGTTTAAAATCTGCAGTACCTTCAGTACCTTTAAAAAAATTACCAGTACTTTCATCTTTGTCGAAGCAGCACTTTGCATTCAAGAACAGTATTTTGCAAAAACTCGAGCAGTAGCAATATCTTCAAATAATAAATCTCCAACAGTACGTTGAATAAACCACAGCAACAGTACTTTAAAATATTCGAACAGTACCTTCAATTAAAAATCTCGTCTGGTCACCAGTACTTTTAAAAATCAATGAGCAGTAGTAGCACTACGTTGAATAAAACATGCAACTGCAGCAGCAGAGATTGAATTGACTTTTCCTTTAATCACGCTGACCAAATAAATCAATTGGGTCCCTCGTCAGATCAATATAGCTTCATACCATTCCTCTAATTTGACCAATCAATGTCATCATGCGTGAACTTATGAGAAGTACCATGAGACAGCCAATAAAAAAACCTCCGAGCCCACGTGACATTAAAATATAATATACCCATGTGACGCCAATCAAGAAAACCACGAATCCATGAACCAATCAATCTTGACATATGTGCGACAACCATGTACTGAATAACCCCACAAACCGACTATCTTCAATTTAATATTACCCATGTGATTTTGTATATTAATTAATAGAAGGATGAGAAATTTACCAATAATATCCATGCACTATATCGTTCCTTGTATCTTGTGAAAGCAGGAGTAAGTAGCTACTGTATAATCAATATAAACCAAAGAAACTATATACGAGTTCCAAGCAGCATATGTAACAATTTAAAAACACCAACGTGCTCCAATGCTCTTTACTTTTATCTTTTATAACGTGTTGTCGCGAAATAATTATTCACAGCAGCAGCAGACTTCGACAATCAATATCTTTTTACTGGAAGCTCAGATCGAAGATTCCTCCGGTGGAAAGTTAGATTAGCATATAGAGAACATCCACCAAAAATTTCGTTACGATCCAACGGTTAACGAAAAAGTTATCGCCGTTTCAAAACAGTGCTGTATAAAAATACGAAAAATTGAGCTCCGAATTTTTCTTTCTTTTTCATCATTCTTCGACACATAAAACCTTGTAAATCCCTATATCAAGAGCTCCCCGCTCTGATACCAATTGATAAGATCGTTTATGAGCTCAGCTAGGGATCAATAACAAAGATAATAAACATAATACGCAGCGGAATAATCAAAACAATACTTTGTTATTGAACAAGGTTTTTCAATCACTAATACTCTAATAATCTTAGACGTTTATAGAAACACGTCTACTAACTAAACTAATAACCTAGGCGTTTACAATGAGCCATACGCCTAGGACACACTAATCTAAATCCCTAGACGTTCTTCCCTAACGTCTAGGCTAAACACACACCTTTTAGTCGACTACATTATTGGAAGACTTGTATAAAAAACCTACACCTATGTCCTCTTTATATACTAGAGGATAAGGACTAAATAGTAAAACTTCCATTGCAAGCAAGCCCTTCCATCTTTTAGTAGGTTTCCTTCTTGTCATATTAAGTCCCTCTTGTTTCATTCTTTTTGTCTTTATCAACTCAAACATATAATTCCCAACAGTTTCGTTTCAACCATAGAACCTAAGAATACACAAGAAGCCATAAAAGATGAGAGTTGGGTAATGGCTATGCAAGAAGAATTAAATCAATTTGTTTCTAATGATGTTTTTACACTTGTCCCTCCACCTAGTAATCAAACCATAATAGGAACCAAATGGGTTTATAAAAACAAATTAGATGCAAACGGAGTAGTGTCTAGGAACAAAGCTAGACTCGTTGCCCAAGGGTATAACCAACAAGAAGGAATAGACTTTGATGAGACCTATGCCCCCGTGGCTAGATTAGAGTCTATAAGAATAATTTTGCGTATGCTTGTGCTAATGATCTAAAGCTTTATCAAATGGATGTCAAAAGCACTTTTCTAAATTGTTTCATTAATGAAGAAGTATATGTAGCTCAACCTCCGGGCTTCATCGATTTTGAAAAATCCAAACATGTGTATAAATTAAAGAAAGCCCTTTACGGTCTTAAACAAGCTCCAAAAGCTTGGTATGATAGACTCAAGTCATTTTTAATTAAACACAACTATACCATGGGGTTAGTTGACAACTCACTTTTTACTAAGAAAAGAGAGTCACATATAATCATAGTACAAATATATGTAGATGATATTATATTCAGATCCACTTGTCAAGACATGTGTGATGATTTCTCTAAAATCATGCATGACGAGTTCGAAATGAGTATGATGGGAGAACTTAGTTTCATTCTTGGTCTACAAATCAAACAAGTAGAAGATGGTATCTTCTTTAATCAATCTAAATACATAAAGGAGATGTTAAATAAATTCGGTCTAGAAGAGTCGAAACCAATTAGGACACCAATGTCATCCGACACCAAACTCACAAAAGATGAAGACGGTGAATCCGTCGATAATACTAAATATCGTGGCATGATAGGTAGTCTTCTCTACCTCACGGCAAGTAGGTCGGATATCATGTTTAGTGTTTGCTTATGTGCTAGGTTTCAAGAAGACCCTAAAACATCACACCTAGAAGCCGTAAAAAGGATATTTAGATACATTAAGGGTACAACACAATTAGGATTATGGTATCCTAAGGGCACGGGAGTAGAAACAATTGCATGTGCAGATTCTGACCATGCAGGTGATTACGTTGATAGAAAAAGTACAAGTGGGGTATGTACTTTCATGGGATGTTGTTTAACATCTTGGTTTTATAAGAAACAAACGGCACTAGCAATATCAACAACCGAAGCCGAGTACGTCTCCGCCGGCAAAGCATGCCAACAAGCACTATGGATGAAACAAGCGTTAGTCGACTACGACATTCATCTTAGTGACATAGCCATTCTATGTGACAACAAGGGTGCCATAGATATAAGCAAAAATCCGGTATTACATTCTCGCACAAAGCACATAGAGATTCGTCATCACTTCTTAAGAGACAATGTTCAAAAGGGGAACATCTCTATTGAGAAGGTAGCATCCGAAGACAACATAGCTGACGTCCTCACCAAACCGTTGAAGCGGGAACAATTCAACCTACTCCGCCTTGGTCTTGGTCTCATGGAACAAACGTCGTAATTTATTTGACTCTACAAGGTATGTAAACACTTGCCTTCTTCTTTCTGAGTCTAGGATCTCTATTTCACACGCAACTCACAAACAATACGGGAATTTTCAAAACCCAAGATAAGTTTTTCACTTATAGTCTTCTTATTTTTTTTCAAGTTGCAAATACATAATTACATACACATTTTCAAAAGGATAAGATGGATTTTATTCACACAAAGAAAACCTCTTTTCAAAATATTTTCTAAAGGGATGATACCTTCCCGTATCAATTTCACAAAAGCAATTTCTCACGTCTAGGACAAATCGCTTTTTCATTATTAATACAAAGTAAAAACCTGTTTTCATTGCATCTCATGACTTCTGAATGCTAAAGGAAATACATAACTAATATGTATTTTCGGATACATTCATTTAAGCAACAATGAATTAGGAGTATTGATAACACTAAATTACGTACTCAAGTACTAAATATGTGTTTTCGGGTTATCTCAATAGGATGCTTTTCTACTTCTAGTTTATTTTCTTTTTCTTCTTAGGGGTCGAGATAACCGCAACTCCAAATAGTTTGCATATAGGCACACATTAGGCAAAAATGTTTCCAAAAGAAAAATTTTTGTGCTGCCTGAATCACCAGACCCACGGATCCCAGCCTTCATGCTGGACGGATCCCTCAAGGGAAGGATCCGTGGGATCCGTGAGACATAAGTTGTTTTACCTTCTATTTTTCTCACTTTGGATGAAAAATCCACATTTGTTTTATTTTTTGGAGTATGCTCTTTAAGGCTTGTGTTCTCATGATCACATGCCTTAAATTGATATATAATCATTAGATTTTAATCCACATTTTGGGTCAATCATTCATTACAATGCTTTGTTTTTCTATATATAGAATTCCCAAAATGCTTGCATAATCCATCTCATCTTCACAAACAAACTACACCATGTCATCCACAAACCCTTTAGATGAATCACCTAGTACAAATAATCATCTCCATGAAACCCAAACCTTTATACTTCCACCTTCCAAAATACCAAAATCAAACTCTAGGATATCCGCACGGATTAACATACGATCTTGTTGCTTAGGAAAACCATCATCATATGGCTCATCACCATCAACTAACTCACTACAAGATTCTTCCATTATAGCACATCCTTCATCACCAACGAGTACACCAACTTCATCACCAAATCACTCACCACCTAAAATCACTCTTTTGGAACTCCTTACGAATCCAACAAGATCTCAACAACCAAAGCAAAAAGAATTAGCCTTTTTGACACCTCCAACTTCTCCAAACACAATATTCAATGATCTTGAAACATCACCACCTTTAGCTCCCATTAAACTACAAGAACATCTAGCTTCTTTTCCACCACCACTTCCAATCATTCCGAACTTTGATCCACATTTTCCTATTTTCCACCACAATTTCCGCAACTCACAAATCAAAACAACCTGGAAGATTTCCGTACTCATTACCCACATCACTTACATTGTGAACATTGCCAATCCACTAGGGAAATTGCAATAGAAGTTAGGGAATAAATGCGATTCATACTGTAACACCCCGCCTTATCTGACCACAATATTGTCCGCTTTGCCCGTAGGCTCACGGCTTTGTTTTTGTGGCCTCATTTGAAGACTTCCCGGCAGGTCACCCAAGCCAGTACTACTCTCACATGAGCACGCTTAACTGCCAGTTCCTAAGAACTCCACTCGCAGTAGACTACAAAACGCGTTGTGTCATTGTAAGGCGAATGTTATCTTATGAGCCCAGCATCTCTCCAGGCCACAGCCGATGTGGGATTTGCCTAGGGTGTTACAATCACCCCCCCTTAGGGACTCATCGTCCTCGATGAGGTTTGCCCCACCATCCTGAACGGCTCAGGAGTGGCTCTGATACCATAATTGTAACACCCCAACCCGACAAGGGTGGAAGTGTCACATTCTGGTGTCATATCAGAACATACAAATAAAATATTTACAAACGGAAACCTTCAAAATGAGGTATCAAATCATAAAAACGAGGAAAATACAATATCCAAAATGAAATGAAATATCAAAACAAAAACTCTTCAAAGTATGTCCAAATAATAAGGTAACTAGGGTTAGTCCACTCAGATAATCCAACTCTCAGCCCATCAAGCCCATCTTCAAACCTAAAACCTGCCGCAGGAAAAGAAATGCGGCTGAGCTTAAAAAGCCCAGTGAACAGATATAACAAAGCGAAAGCTAAATAAAATCTGAAATGCAAAATGAAACAAAGGAACGGATAACAAAGTTGCAGCGAAATGAGAATAATGAGTCAATGAGGATCCTGCAGAACACAATTATACAGATATCCAAAACACATATAACAAGGAGAACGAAGCAAAGCAAAGCATCATGACAAGCATACAAGCACATACCAACCAGGCATACAAGTACTGAAACATAAGCAAGCATAGCAGACGTCATATCCACACAACATATACAACATACAATCAATTCAGGAAATCATAAGCCATACAAGTCAAAGAGAAATCTAAGGCAAGCAGAAGCAATTAATTAGTAAGTGAGCATGGCAATCACACAGGTTAAAAACCCTTAGTTGAAAACATAACCAGTATCATAACAGCGGTCAAAACATAGCAGTCACACGTAACAAGTAGGAATACAGTATGAGCATTATAATTAAATGAACTGGGGACATAACAGGGCAATTAAGCAAGTTAACAAGCCAGACGTCATAAGTTGAACTATTTAACCAATCAAACAGTAGCATAGACAGAGATGTAAACATGGCAGGTCAACAACAAGCAGATAACGATACAACGGATAGTCATAGTCCACGAGATTAACTGAACGAGGTACAAAATATAAACAGATCAACAATCGATTGCACACAAGCATGGTTGCCAGACAAATCAAAAGGATCACATAACAGTAAGGTAGCCTATCATCAGGTGACCACAGGTCAATCTTATAGTCGCATACACACATATCATACAGAGTAATCAGTAGTCGTATAAACATGAATATCATAATCAATCCAATGACATATAATAACCCGGTACGTGAATGGAACCATAGTCTGAAGTAACGGAATGAAAGTGTGACAGATCAATGTAATGGAGTACCTATATCTTGGTAAAAGTGAATCATATAAGGGTATTGAGTAATGAACAAGTAATACAGATTATGGTGCGTTGGGGAACACAGAAGGTACAATATAGGTTTATCAAAAGTGTAAGAGTTATCAGAAATCTACCCGAGCCCGGAAACATATCATATCATATCATAAGTAGCCATTGTATTTGGAGGGGTGACCTCGGAATACCATACATAATAGGAGGGGAGACCTCAGTAACAAATGGAGTAGCTAGCTCCCGGAATGTGAAGACGCGGATTGCACCCGACATCATTCACCATATAAATCATATCTCCAAACAGATCAAATCCCTCGAAACATATCATATCTAGGATGCATCCATACGCCCCCAGTGGCCAAATCATATACATATCAAATCATATCATAACATATCATAATAGGGGACGGCGTGGAACATCACTCAACCACACTAAAGTCATGCCATTGGTGCATCAATGACACGGTCAGGTTACCTTCCTGACTAGGAAACATATTTGGCTCGGGTATCAGACTGAAGGGTCAAAGCATATTCATATCATAAGGGTTCATATCAAAGTTCATATCAAAGTTTATATCAAAGTTTCATATCAAAGTTTCATATCGGAGTTTCATATCAAAGGTTCATATAAGTTTCATATCAAAGGGAGCATAGCAAAGTCATAGGGAAGCCCTAATCATGAGGCTTAGAGTACAACGTAACAGTTCAAGCTAATATCGAAAGATGTATAAGAATCACGAGAAACCTTAAGAGGTAAGGTCAGAATATCTGTACCTTATTCGGAGCAAATCACAATGAAAGTAAAATCAAGAAAGGAGATCAATCCCGTCGCCCGGAACCTATATGAATTAAATAAAGTTCTATAAGAATCAGATCACTCGTTTAAGACGGCTTTCCATTTTTAGCATGTTTCCACTTTTAGTAATATTTCTATTTTAGGTAACCTTCTATTTTAGGCAGGTTTCTATTTTTAGTAACTTTCCATAATTAGCAGGTTTCCATATTTAGTAACTTTCCATAATAAGCAGGTTTCCATATTTAGTAAGTTTAGTTACTAATCTAAAGTTAAATAATGAAAATGAGTGTTATTATGATTTAAGGATCATTTATGACAAGTTATAAGAGTTTAGGGTTTAAAATGTCAATAATGCAAAGTATAGGGTTAAAAGTGTAAATATAGCAAGTTTACTCATTTTACTCATTAAATCCATTTAGTTACTATATTAACAAGTTAATCCATCAAGTTTCATAATTTATAAAACAACCCCTTTAACTTTATTAATCATGTAATACAAAACCCTAGTTTTTTGATTATGATTACGTATAGGTTTTAACATATGTAGATTTGATTATCATAAGATTATAAAACTCATATATGATACCCATATTCAAGTCGAGACATCCCTCCCCCCAATTCAGATTATACGCCCCATTAAAAGACCAAAACAAGTTCGTAAATCATTCGTTATCGATTCCATTTTTCACATACGTATAAGCATAGTTTCGTAGGCTCATTAAATCCATTTAAAATCCATACATATGTCGACATATAGAGAGGTCCAAATTCAGTTTCGTATGAAGATTAACATATCATATATCATTCGAATCACACATGTTTAGAGTCATGATTTTATGTAGTCTATTATTCGAATAACAAGCCCTAGAAATATATCCATGGCCACGAATTAAACAAGAAACAAAGAGGAAGAGACGTGAGATGATGATACGTTACCCTAGTAGTGTGTACGTGACAAGGAAACAAGAATCAAACCACCACGATCAAAACCAAGCCTCCCTTGGTTATAAACACCCCACGGCCACAAGTAAATACCCACGACCTAGCTTTAATTCGAACCAAACACGATCACCACGTCCACCAATCAATCACACACGATCACGAGCCTCCTACGAACACTTTTCTTTGTTGGATTTTCGGATTAAAATGGAGAAAATGATGAGTATGCCGCCACTATTGGTGAAGGAGAGATTAGGGTTTACTTGGTGTGTTTTTGAATGAAATGGAAATGATAAATGAGGTTTTAATAAAATTGATTTTGAGAGTAAATGGGGAGCCTAATTAGGCCGGCCATCAAGGGGGGGGGGGAGACCAATTATTTGACTTTCCAATGTTATCTTTTCCAAGTGTATGTAGTCTCCTTTCTAGTCTAGGTTAATTGTGTACATGTGGTAGAGTTATTTGGTACCTTAGGACTTATTTATTTGTGTACATTTAATTCATAACATAAGTTAATTATTTTCATAATGTGTGTATATTATTGATGATATAACTTGTTAAACGATGTTGACGTGTTTTCCGAGTTTGTATAATTTTAAGTTTGAGGGCAAAATTGTCTTTTCACGCGTTTGAGATTTTAGGGTTTTACAACTCTTCCCCTCTAAAAAGAAAATTTTCATCCTCGAAAATTGAAATTGCAGGGGTACATAGAGACGAACGAGTTTAAGGCAGACGTAGCAATTCATAGTCCCACATAAATCATACCGATTTCGATTTCCAAAACGTACCAGACTTATACATAACAGATGTCGATGCGAATTCTCTCAAAGCGGTACGGAATTCAAAACGATCATGAAGAGTGCCAAATAACGGATATAAGCCTTATTCCATTCACGTACCAACCCCAGGAATTTCCCAACACGTCGTATGATTTCAATAAGTTCAAATTATATGATCTCGGTATTATCACATTGATCAGGCGTCATAATACTTGCATCACATAACAAGCCCTTATTGTCACCATATTCTGTCCCGGGTCATGACAAACCACATAGCTAATATCACACAAAACATATCACATACAGATAACAAGTAACATACCAAAGCAGGCCATATCACATACATACAACATATACTACATCAAACAACTTACCATATCACCACGAAGAAGGTCACCAACTTGCTCGAAACGGTTCCTCATGACTCATTACTGACAATCCAAAAGAAAAACTAAGATATTAACCAAATGCCAAACGATAAAACTTCACCATTCAAACCGAGTTCCGAACAAATCAAGAAAAGCAATACTGATCAGAATCACTTAACAGAATATCAAACCGCCTCAAAACGCATGACAAACGAATCGGAGTAACACAAGTCGTGCCCAAATCATATGAAGTAGATGAACCTTCTCAGCCACCGGTTGAATCTTGTCTCCGTCTTTTGTGTCTTTGGTTGATCCGTCCAGCTCCCTCCAGCAGCATCCTAATGTCTCCAGCAGCATGGCAGTAGGGTACGACTTCTGCTTCACGAACCTCTCCAGCTCAGAGACTGTTGCAGCAACGCAGGTTCGGCACCATCGTGTTCGGCTCCACGGGTAGTCTCCATCTAACGATCGACAAACGGATGTGCGAAGACAAAATAATAAAATCAAATGCGAAGAGAAGAAGAGCAAAACAGTGAAGACAAAAGATTATCGAAGTCAAAACTGAACGACAATCAAAAAGGAATCGGAATATATCAGAACAGACGGAAGCCTAATGTCTACCCAATCCTCACAGGTCAATCCTAAGGTCAACAAGACGAAACCTGGGCTCTGATACCATAATTGTAACACCCCGCCTTATCTGACCACAATATTGTCCGCTTTGCCCGTAGGCTCACGGCTTTGTTTTTGTGGCCTCATTTGAAGACTTCCCAGCAGGTCACCCAAGCCAGTACTACTCTCACATGAGCACGCTTAACTGCCAGTTCCTAAGAACTCCACCCACAGTAGACCACAAAACGCGTTGTGTCATTGTAAGGCGAATGTTATCTTATGAGCCCAACATCTCTCCAGGCCACAGCCGATGTGGGATTTGCCTAGGGTGTTACACATACTCAACCTCATCCTTGATCGCATCAATACCATTACTCAACCAAACCTCCATCCATAACCTTATGCAAGCATGGAAGGAATCATTACTACTATTTTCTATTTTTAGTACTTTTTATTTTGAAGTCTTTTTCAAGAACAAGTCTTGTTCTTATTTTTACATGCTTGTAGGTGGCCTAAATACCACTACACTTTGTTGTTTTATTACAAGGCTTTGTTTACATACCTTGGCTCCCAATCTTGATTCTCGTCAATCAAAAGATTACATAAGCATGTTACTAACCTTTCTCTTTGTAGGATTTTTTTTATTTTTCTTCACTTGACGCCCCAAACTAGGGGGAGTTAGCGATACGTGGACTAATTTTTCCACACTTTTATTTCTTCCAAGGGTTAACTTTTTGTTTCGACAAAAAAGAGGAGAAGAAGTAAAACTTAGGGGCTTTCAAAACTTACATCTATTCTTAAGTTTTACTCATCATAACATTATGTTTTGTCATAAACAAAAAAGAGGAGATTGTTAATACAAATAAACCGTAAAAACGTTTATTAATATTTTGCAATCTCTTTGTGTTTTGTTGATAACAAATATTATGTTATCTTAAGTACAATTATAAGGATACATGTTATTTTTTTAAAGCATTTACATATAGCCATTTAAATACAAAAATGTTGTCATTAATTATTTGTTGTAATAGTTTATTAGGATGGGTAAAAACCACAACCCATGGACTATAACCCATAGATCATAACCCATACCCAAGTTGGCTAGATACAATGTATACTTAGATACATTGAATCTAAGGAAAAACCATGGACCAACCCATAACCCATGACCCATAACCAAAAAACCCATGGGCAAAGAGGAGCGTCCCACGGATCCCTAAGATTACACTAGACGGATCCCAAGTGGGAGGGATCCGTGGGATTCGGGGAACAGTGACAGAAATTGCCTATAAATAGAGAGCCATTTCTTCATTCTAACTCACCCCTCTTCTTACTAAATCTCTCAAACACTCTCATTCTCTTATAACATATAGATCACTTGATCTAGAGAGTTGTTCTTCTTTCTTTCTATTGTGATTCTCATATAGGTCCTTCTCTAAGGCGAGATCACGAGCATTCTACAAGTCATCCAAGCAAGGGGTCCTTGATTGATTTGTCACTCCGCAAGATTTCTGTAGCGAAGATCTTGTATTCGATATTTCACATATTTGTTGTGTAATAGTCGTGTTGGTTTGGTCCACCATGTTACGGACTCGGTATCTAGCTTTGTACCGGAAAAAGGTAAACGTTGTCAAGGCTTCTCCACCAAGTGAAGGAGTTTGTTGATATAGTGCTTGAACTCTCGAGTAGGTGACTCGGGGAGTGGAGTAGGGCAAGGAAGGTGTCCTTGTAGCCGAACCACTATACATCGGTTGTGTCATTTCTATCCCTTTGCTTTACTTTATTTACTTGCTTTATCATTAGATCTATACTTTCTCTACATCCATAAGATCTCACATATTAACGAATCTAAAGTTTTTGAAACTAACTTAAAATCGGCAAAACTATTCACCCCCCCTTCTAGTTTTCCACAGAACATATTTAGGACAATCAAGCAGCGTATGACCAAAAAGCTTACACGTATCACACCGAGGCGGTTTCCATTCGCTTTTAACCTGAATCTTTTCAATAGTAGAACTTGTCCAATCAAGTAATGGTATCTCAACAGTGATGCTCTCCCTAAGAACCTGTTCCGCCTTAACTTCAATCAAGCACCTAGCAAAACTACTTCGACCCCATGATTCAAAGCACATTAGACTAGTGTAAGAATCTAACACTTTTGGCGTACAAGAATATATACTTTGACTTGGACATTCTGGACTTATTGGACTTGATACGAATATAGTACATTAGACTTGTAATAAATTTAACGTATTCGATTCGTAACAAACATACAATATGGAAACAATGTCTAACGGATAATAACCTTTAATTTTATATTCACTTTCTATCAAATTGACTTGGGAAATTGAATTGCAATAAAGTCTTTTGACTTGGAAACATTCGATAAACAAACGAGTCATGGCGAAATTTTGTGAAATTCCTATACTTAAACAATTTTTGAAAACTCTTTTAAGTCCAACCTTGTTTTATTTATAAAGAGATTGTGTTTATATAAAAAATACTTGGGACATGGGAAAATACCAAATTTTACCAATCGACTTGCTTTATTTGGAGTGTGTCTTTGCCATCATTTATCGACTTCTTTTCGTTGTTCCTTTTCGACTTAAGTTCTTGTCAATACTGTAACACCCCCAAAAATCAGGTTTAGTGGAAGCATATAAGTCATGGGTGCTTCTAATTGGTATCACAACACAAGTATAGAATAAAGGGTTTTTCTTAGGAAAACTCATTTATTCAATATAACATAAAGTTACAATCAAATTTTAATGCAGAAATACAGGACCATAATAAATAAGCGGTCCCTAAATACAAATATGAGAGTCGTCTCTATGACCATGCCATGCCATTACCCAAGCGCCTCCAAAAGTAGACTGTCGCCTCAATACCTGAAAATACATCCTAAAAGTGTCAACACGAGGTTGGTGAGTTCATAGGTTTGCATAAAAGTATAGCGAGTTCAAAAGAGCCTTTCGATCCTTGTGGCGCCCACAATGTTTCAAAAACAAAGTTTACCTTTAAGTAAAATAGTATGGTGGACCACAAGGTTTTCTAGTGCAAATCATTTCTCATAAACAAGTCAAATTTAAATGAGGCATACCCTGCCTAATTTATAGTATCAAAATATTTATCCGTAAAAATAGCTCATAACCAACCACTTGGACCATATCAAAATCAAACACTACAACGAATATAGTGTCACGCAAGCTTAACTATTGTTAGGATTTAGAAAATCCGTTAGTTAAAGACTCGGTCACCTCAAGTATGTGTAAGCATTAGAAAGATCGTAGTCTTATTCGTTTTGTTATTATTAGTAGTTAGTTAAGTAACACCGTGGAGGACGGGCGGGTCTTTACCCACTGTATGCCTGATCCACAGCCCGTAGGTGGCGTAATTGTAAGATACTATAAATACCCTTTGCCTCCCAAGGCAAAGGGTGGAGCTTCTCATAATATTACATTACTTTCTCTCACTAGAAGTTCCCATTCTCTCCACTTTCTCTCTCTAAACTTCATTTAGGCCAAATCTTCATAGTTGTGTTTGTATGTTTATGATAACTGATATATTATAATTGGTATCAAGAGCCATGGTTTGATCATTTACTTTGTGTGTTCTTGGATTCTTGATTGGTTATTCATAAGTTTTGGTTTGAATGAGTTTAGAGACTTTTTCACTCTTTTGATCTTATTTAGTGTTAAAGTTTGGATTTTGGTTGTACTTTTGTGTTTAGGATCATCATATTAGTTTAGTATTGGGTTTGGAAGGATTGATTCATCTTGGTTGTGGTGTGTTTGATTGAAAAAGTAAGGTTTTTGGTTTAGTTCTTGGATGCGTTTTGAGTCTTGGATCCTAGTTCTTGAATGCAACTTGATAGTTATTTGTTGCGTTTTGATCAGAATTGGATGCGTTTTGAGCTAGTACTCGCTGCGATTTGGTGTTTCTGGATGCTATTTGATAGGTTCTGACTGCGACTTGATTAATTTAATATTATTTGAGTTGCGTTTTGAGTTTGTAAGGATAATAGGACCAGTAGTGGTTGTACTATTGAAAGTGACGTGTAGGTTGCGTTTTGGTTAATACTGCGTTTTGTTCCTGCGTTTTTTCAAGGCTGCGTTTTGTTCCTGCGTTTTGTCAAAAACTACGACTTGTGCCTCTGCGTTTTGTTAAGCTGCGATTTGACAGGGTGCGTTTTGAGTTGACTGCGACTTGTATCTCTGCGTTTTGTTAAGCTACGTTTTGACAGGGTGCGTTTCGAGTTGACTGCGACTTGTGCCTCTGCGTTTTGGTTAAGTTGCGTTTTGTAAGGGTGCGTTTTGGGTTCTCTACGACTTGAGTTAATGCGTTTTGATTTCTCTGCGATTTGACTTGGTTGTTGCGTTTTGTCACTTGAGATTTGACATTTTTGAGTTGAGTTCTACGGTTTCATCTTGATTTAGTAAAATCCCACGAAAGAATCTATTTCTAGGTTAAATCAAAGAGTAGTAAAATCTCGTATACTTAGTAATCATGTCTACCGTTTCTGATGACGTTCAAGTTGCTGTGTCCGATACTCGCCCTCCTATGCTGGATTGAACTGATTATGAGTCTTGAGCACAGAGAATCAGGTTGTATTGCTTGGGCAAAAAGAATGGTCTTAACATTCTTCAGTCAATTGATGAAGGATCATTCCAAATGGGAACAACCAGAGATCAACTTGAAGCTAATGCTGATGGAACTGCCACTTTGGGTATGGATAGACCAAGGACTTATGATGATCTTAATGATAAGGAGAAGAAAAGATACGATGCTGACATTAGAGCTTCAAACATTGTACTTCAAGGTCTACCAAAGGACATTTACAAGCTGATCAATCACAATATTGAGGCCAAAGCAGTTTGGGATAATGTCAAGATGCTTCTCTCTGGTTCAGAACTGACTAAGGAAGATAGACAGTCACAGCTTAATGATGACTTTGAGAACTTCAAGATGAACCCTAAACCCAACTCAATTAATATGACTATGCATTACAGAGTATCATGTGAGGTTTCACAAACTTGTGAATGATATGAGAAATATTAATATGACTATGCCAAACATCCAACTCAATTCCAAGTTCGTAAACAACATGAACCCTAAATGGCATAGATTCGTTACTGAAGTGAAGTTGAACAAAGGATTGAGGAACACTAACTATGAGCAGTTGTATGCCTACTTACTTCAACATGAGAAGAATGCTACATTTAAGCGTTTGATCTTGGAGAAATTCCACTCTAATACTTTTGCAGCAAACCCTTCAAATGAATCAACTGCATTTGTTTCAAATGTGAGGTTAAGCACTCGAGCATCACCAGTCATACCATCCTCTCAGAATCAGAATCAGATTACCATACCAGACTCAGGATTTACCCCAACTGACATGTTGATTAAAAACCTTGCAAACCAAGTGGCTCTATTAGTTCAACAATCCAGAATCTCACTTTCCCAAACCAACAACCAACTTAGAACTTCATCTAACCTACATAATCAAGCTATTGTGGAAAATAGAAGGGTTGTGGTTCATATTGTGCAAGGAAGGCAAAATGTGAATCCAATGAATGTTGTACGAGGGAATGTTGGAGCTAGAGCTGGTTATTTGGATGCTAATAACTGAGGAAGGATTGTAGTTCAGGGTCAAGGGAAACCGTTTAAGTGTTACAATTGTGGAGGAGGGGGACATATTGCTAGGAACTGCACTCAACCGAAACGTCCACACAATGCTGAGTACTTCAGGGATAAGATGCTGCTGATGCAAGCTCAAGATAGTGGAGCTGTGTTGGATGAAGAGGAGTTGTTGTTTCTTGCTAAAGAGAATGCCAAAACATATGATGCAAATGTGGATGAACAACCAGTATATGATTTGGCACAGAACAATCCCAATGTCTTCCAGGTTGCTGACTGTGATGCTTTTCACTCTGATGTTGATGATGAACCAACGACACAAACTATTTTCATGGCTAATATTTCTCTAATGGTCTCATCACCTCAACAAGCCAGTCCCTCCAAGGATTCTATCATATCAGAGGTACTAAAGCTATATGATATGGTTGATGTGCAAAATATTCTCGAAAAAGTACAACCAATAGAAGTCGTTGAGTCAGATATTGAAAATATGGGTAATAGCAATGTTGTCCCATATGAGCAATATGTGAAACACGATGAAAGTCTTGTTGTACCAAGTGGTGCATCTTCTGCCATTAATGATGAATGTGTGTTTGATTAGTACATTGAATATGCACCTGATGATTCCATGACCACTAAGCTAAATATATATAAGGATTAAGTTGCCATCTATGAACATCATGCTAAATTTGAGCTGAACACCCGTGAGCAGGAAATGGATAGCCAAATGCGTACATTGATCACTAAAAGCAATTTTAGGGAAGAAACATTGAAACAAGAGTTAAATTCCTTACAAGAGAAACTTAATAAAACTGTTAAGCAAAAAAAAAAAAAAAAAAAAAAAAAAAAAAAAACTTCAATAAAATGTTAAAATGCTTAAACAGGAATTCAAAGAAATGGAATCAAAACTTTTAAATGATTTTTCCAACCTAAAAACTTTAAAGAACAAACTTAAAAACAAGTTGTACGTTCAAGGCAACACCATTCAAACTGCTTACATGATTTCAAAGCACAGAGTATTAAGTGATAAACATAGTATTGGCCTTGTAGAAGACCCAAATCCTGCATATCTTAAGAAAGCAAAAAGGGCTCATGATGTGATTTATGATGGTAGTGAGATTCTTAAGCCTAAACAAAAGCCAACTTGTATAGAGAACACTGAAGAGGACATAGAGATAGAAAATGCCTCTAGAGAGAAAATGGATAAGAAATTGAAGGAACCTTTGTATGTGAGTCATAACTTAAGTTTCAAAACTCCCAATTACACTAAGGAAAACTGGCTTGCCACGTTCAAACCTTAGACTCAATTAACCTCTAAACAAGTGTTTTGGAAGTTAGATATGGATAAAAGAAAAGCTAAAGAACTTATTGAAAATAATCCTCCCCTTAGGAAATTGCCTACAGCTACTGTGTATCCTCCCAATACACCAATGCATTTAGTGCCTAGAAATCTTCCCACTCAAAGAAAAACCTTAATTAGCTTATACGTAGTTTACCAACTATTTGCTGATTTTGATAAAACATGTAAGAAACGAATCACACCAACGGGTATTACTGAAGGGGAAAGGGGTTTTGAGCAAACTAAAGAGTGTTATCTTACTGAGGTTATTCCTTTCTTTAAACAATTAAAAGAACAATTCGAGGGTATTCAAAAGGCCTTAGATACTGAAGTAAAAGAAATGAAAAAGATGTTTAATGAAATGGAAAACGAGGTTAGAATTAATGCATGTGAGCTTAAAAGCAATGAGATTGAGAGAAAGAATATTCACATCCTTAATGAGAATTTAATTTCCAGATGCATTGCCCAGGATGTGTTTTATACTGTTACTAATTATGCCATAACTGCTTCTCAATTTCATGATTTATCAATTGCCTTTAAAGTTTCCCAAGATCGTGTCGTTGAGCTTGAGACTGAGAACTCAAAGTTGCATGAAAAAAATTAAAAAGGATGATCATGATAACATGGTCAGGTATTTTTTTAAATTAGAAGTTGAATATCTTGATTTACAATTAAAATATCAACATCTTGAAGAAAGAATCAAAACTTCAAATGGCAAGACATCTTCGGGTGCTCTAGAGTTTGATGCATATTTTGAAATTAACTCACGTGATGAATGGTGATAACGCCTAAAATGAACATGTTTTTAGTAGCGTTATTGATGGTTTGTGCATGATAATCGGCTATATTTACTCATAACTGTTGCAAAAGTGCAAAAGATGCGTATTGTGTATGTATATGTAGCCAGGTATCACGAATGATGAAGAAATGAAGTTTTTATTCACATTTGAAAGATTCTCGAGGAAGGAAGTCGAGCAAGGAAGCTTTTGGATTCAATGATTGGGAAGCACAATGATTTCTAAGTATCTACAGCAAGGAAAGATCAAGTTTTGCCTTGGAAATCATCAGCGAGAGCAAAGAATGAAGCGTATAAATAAGAAAGTCAACAAAAGTCAAATCAGCACAATCCAGCCGGTCGGTCGTAACCCGTAACCGATCCGGCTGGGCAAATGGTCAAACTACAACCGATCTGGTTACCAGCGCAACCGATCCGGTTGCAGGAACTGCAGTTACACAAAGTTGCATTTATTGTTGCCTTAACTCCCCATAATCATTGGAGGCCGATCATTTCTTGCTATTAACTTGTTGGGAACGTTTTTGGCCAGTTGAGCAAGTTTATTTGGCTATATAATGAACCTAGTTCTAGTTTACTAGGTGTGACACAACAAAAAGTGTATTAGTTTACATCAAAACTAATACCAACCATATTTATTCATCCCAAAAGTTTAGTTCTTACTGTAAAACGTCTAGGAGCAAGGAGGCAACAATTCTCATCCATAGTTTTGGTAATTTGGAGTTATACGGTGAATCTAGGTGATTGGAGGCGCGTGGTTGCTACAATCCAGGAATTCTAATTCTTGTAATCGCAAAACTTTAGGTATTCTATGAACTTTGTTATGGATTTCTATTCTCTTGAGTTATTGGAATTACTTTGTTATGATTTGTGTTTAGTTATTATTATCATGCAGTAGTTTTGGGATATACTTGTGTGTTGGGATGTAGTTAATCATACTAGTGTTCTCATATGTGATGCATGTATATATGATCTTGTTTTAATAAGTTTGTTGGAAAAATACTAGTCTTGGTTTGATTTGTTGATAAAACATGTTTTAAGAAAAAGGACCGAAAGGATTTCTCTTGTGTTTTATTCCAAAAAGTTGAGTGACAAACTAGTATGGGGATATGGTGATTGACAACCACCATATTTGCTTATTAAAACAAGACTAGGAACATTTTCATCACGAAAGGGTCGAAAGATTCGTAAGAACAAGTTTAATAAGAACATGTTGCAAACAAATGGATTTTCTAAAGGATAATCATTAGGATAAGGACCGAAAGGATTACCTATATGTTTTTGTTCTTAGAATGATTTTTACAAACATATACCATGGTTGGAGATCATTTGCTTATGATTTGTGCATCACATCAAGAGTTTACACCAAACCTTCATGAACACTATTTATGATTGACTATAGACTACGCACAAGTATATATATTTCTTATTATTGAAATTCACTATAAACATCACTATTTGAGGAAGCCTTGACAAGCTTTCTTGTTGGAATCTTTTCATAAAAACAATTTCAAACACAAAATCCCTTGGGACGATCTCGACTTACCCAACTTTGCTATCACGGACGAGTATACTTGCTCGTATGTGTTAATAGAATTAGACGGTTAAATCGTGTTTATAAATTTTTAAAACTTGCACTACGCGTAACACATCAAGTTTTTGGCGCCGCTGCCGGGGGTTTTTTATTTCAATTTTGATTTTCTGTAAGATTGGTAGTATTGGAATTGAATTTGGTGAAAAGTAAAAAAAAAAAGTTTTGGTTAAAAGCTAACCGATTCGGTTGCTCCTGCAACCGAATCCGGTTAGAGCTACGGAGTTTTTTTTTTATTTATTTTCGATTTCATAGTTCTAGTTTATTTAGTGACTAGCTTATAAGACCCGTTGACACCGGGTTATGTTTTAAAAAAAAATATAAATGAGATGATAATAAAAGTAATAAGAGAAAAAAAGATGTTGCAAAAAGAAAAAAATTAGTATGTAAACAAAATAAGAAAAATAATGAAAGAAAACAAATATTGAATATGTTATTTATTATTATGAAGTGATAAGTCAAGTACAATATAGAGTACAATTATTGTAAGTAATAATGTCTCCTACATACATTCAGGTGGTCTTCAATCTTGACAGGCTTGAAAAAGAAAGCGTATGTAGTGAGAAGTAGATGAATTGGTAAGGCAATACAAATTCGTCGAGAACCTAACAAACCATGAAAACAATGTGTAAGTAAAACTTTTGTGTGAATTACAATAAACATGTAAAAAACAAATTCGTATGACATTAAGTGAGTATCCGAACATACCTGTTGATAACTGATCAAAGACCGTGAAGAACCTCTTTATAGACTACATTTGTAGTAGTCTTTAATAAATTACGATCGGCATCACAAATAACAACCTTCAAACCCTTTTTGCTTTTTACGCGTGAAAGTGCGACATATAATTGTCCGTGTGTGAAAACAGGATGTGGTAGGTACAAACCAACTTTCGAAAGTGATTGTCCTTGGCTCTTGTTTATCGTCATGGCAAAAGAAACTGACACAGGAAATTGTTTGCGCACGATCTTGAGTGGTAAACGTTTATCCGATGGAGTAATTTTTGACCTTGGAAGTATAACCGTATTGCCAAAATGTGTTCCGTTAATTATTTTGGCTTGAATAGAGGCACGCATTAATTTAGTCACTTGAAGCCTTGTCCCATTACACAAACCTTGTGATTGATTAATGTTTCTCAACAACATTATTGGGACACCGACCTTCAATGCGAGCCTATGGTTTGGGACACCTGAAAATTTTAAACCGTTGATAAATTCAGGTGAAAAGACGGCTTGGTCTATAGCACCACCACGGTCAGTTTTATCTATGTTGTCACAACTAAGATAAACTATTTCTTCACCAGGAAAGGTTTGAAGCAAATGATCGTTAATACTGTCAACCACTTCATTGGTTGGAGCAAGAATGGCCTTTTCCTGGAAGTAAGACAGATCACCTATGTTATCCAAAATGTTTGGGTAAGTGAAATCTATAATAGATTGTACGGGATCATTAGTTTCATGTATTAGAATATCTTCAGGTATATCTATCAAAACCTCTCTGTCGTGTTGTTCTCCAACATCTCCATCTCCTACTTTCAATATCCATTCGGCAAATTCCTTTATCTCAGCCACATCCTCAGGCCGTGATCCAACCGTAAGGCGCATATTAGCGGTTAATTTTAACACTTTGCAATGATCCCACAAGTACGATTGTTTTAAAGATGCATTAACAATGTCTTGCCGGGAACCTTTTGGAATAACGGGCAGCACCTGCCTAAAATCACCGCCAAATACTATAGTCATATTACCAAAGGGCGCATCAAAAGTGTCGTACCTGTTCTTACGCAAGATATCTCTCAAGGACCTATCTAATGCCTCAAAGCACAGCTTATTTGTCATGGGAGCCTCATCCCAAATAATAAGCTTGCATTTCTTCAACAACTTCCCCAAGTCACTTTGCGGAGTTATTGAGCACGTAGAAGTCTCATCAATATTTATCGGAATATGAAACCTCGAATGAGCAGTCCGTCCACCTGACATCAATAAAGATGCAATGCCACTTGATGCAACGTTTATGACTATGTCACCATTTCTTCTAATCCCCGCAGCAAGGGTTTTCCATAAATACGTCTTACCAGTCCCTCCGTATCCGTATACAAAATAATTTCCTCCTCTACCATTTGTAACGGACGTCATGATGGTGTCATATACATTTCTCTGTTCCGTGGTTAACGCGGCATATAGAGTCTCGTATTCAGCCTGTAACTCTGATGGATTATAATCTCTCTCAGCAAAGATTAGCCTGTTACCAAAGTCGGCCATGTAACTCTCATCTGGATAAGGAAGTTCTGGAAAAGCTTTCAAACTGGTGCCTCTTGAGCGCATAAGTTGTTCGATAAAGAACAAACAAATATTCTTTTTCTCGTCGTCGCTTAGTCGTAAACCTGTATCAAAATAGCCATATATGAGGCGTAGCTTATGTATGCAAATAACAGTTGTAAAAAATAGTGAGCATTGTACGATATTTATAGACTAACACATATATCGTAAGAATCAGTAGATCGTTTATTTGTTGAGGTGACTTGCAAAAAGATGGTCTTTTAACAGGGATGATAAATCACTAATTTGTAATAAGTAACCATTTCCATTCATGTATAAATTTATATAAAAAGTTAGTAACAAAGCTAAGTTGGTGGTTATACCTGGAATGCCTAAAAGAATTCTTCTCTTGTACTCGACGTCTTCTGATAGCAAATGCCAAGTTTGCAACCAAACTGTCAATGGTGTGTCAAGCTCTTTTTGTGACAATAATGTAACAAAAAGGTCGCGCAAATGCTCAGCAGAGGACCAATGGGCTGCCTCTTTAATACCCTCAATATGTTCCTTGTCGTCATCTAAAAGTCCCGCTGCGTAGCAGGCATCTTTGTAAGTAGGATAAACTACACCGTGGATTTTCCTTATCTCAGCGTGATTTCGACAACCTTTTTGACTGTTTAGTAGCATCCGACAATAGTAACCTTCACCTGCTGAGACTGGCACATTATGAATTCTGCCAATTGCATATTGTTTCTTCCTATGTGTCCACGTTCTTTTTGGAAGATTCCATACAAATTTTGTAGGAAACTCAGCATATGTTAACTCCCTTGCTGATGGATACATTTCGTTCATATGCATCCATGATTCGAACATAGAAGCACCAACCGTTGGTTTGTGAATAACGGTTTCAAGGTCAGAGTTCTCACCAAATACAACTGGCTGGTCGCCTTTGAGATGAAATGAGAGACGTTCGACATTTGGTGTTCTATAATTTATCTCGAATCCAAATATTCTCCATGCGGCTTCACAAGCAGACAGGTACCTACAATCATAGAACGCCTTGATCTCGTCAACAGGTTTATCAATCTGTTGACCGTCTTCCGTTGTTGCTGGTTCATACAACTGTGCTGATACTCTATCAGGACCTTTGTTTATGTATTTAAACAAATATTTTATTGATCCCGCCTGATTGCACCATTCAACATTGATGTGACATTGGTAAGTTTCAATAACACAACGTTATACAGAATAACAAAACCGTTGTGCAGCTTATGTCCACTCTTAACAACATGGATCCCGTTATCACGTCTTCTGTATACAGGGTAGCCTTCCGAGTCAACAGAGCTGTGTTGCATAAACCTTTTAGGGAAGTGTTTCGTACACCTACCATCATCCATGCAAACCTGATTTGGGTCGTCAACACCACATGGGCCATGCATCATAAAGTCGGAAACTAACTTGTGCAGATCGGGATCCTCATTTTGGTCTGGTATCTTAGCGGATATGTGTTTGTCAATATGTTCGGCGTTTGGCAGTTTGTCATCATTATGTAGAAATAAACAAACATGTGCGTGTGGAAGCCCTCTTTTTTGAAATTCAACGGTGTATACAACTGCACAATATTGTTGAAATAAACATAATATCAGTTGTAATTCTAATTATACACATTTCGTATAACACTATAATGTTGATGAATGTGGTGTGGCCTATAAGTAAAGAACATACCTGCTTGAACACGTCCGAACAAACGCAACTCTTTGATATCCTTCATCAGCTGATCGAGTTTCATTTTAAAAACTCGAGATACCACATCAGGTCGATCTGCAGATGAAAGCTTATGCTCCCGCATATATCTTTCAATCTCTGGCCATTTAGGGTTGCATGTTATCGTTATAAACAAATCTGGACAACCATACCACCTACACAATGCCATGGCATCCATATAACATTGCTGCATGTACCTTGGTCCGCCAGTGAAAGAAGAAGGCAAAATGATAGGCTTTCCAACCGTGGACGGGTCGGTATTTCCTGATGCAACGCTTTGACGCACATTTGAATACGTATCACACCTTAGTTTAGACTGTTTGGAACGATGAAAAAACATACGCTCTCTCTCAACCATGGCGAAGCCATCCACAAGAAATTGCTGGAACAAACGACCTCCACGTATGAATAAATTCTCTGTATTCCGGCGGTCCTGTATCTGATAGGCAAACCACTCACGCATAGTAACTATTCTTTCATTCTTTTCAGTTGCTGGTTGTCCTGATTTATTTTTCTGTGGTATTCCTAAATAATACCCATCTTGCGCAGAAGGCATCAACAAAGGGTATTGCAAGGGAAGGTACATAGGATGAAAAATGTTTATACGCTGCAAACCTTCACCAAACTTTTCTATCACAATGTCCCTATCTTCTGCGCATGCATCCAAGTCGCCTACGATAAGTCCAGCAACCTCGTCGGCAGTTGGAAGATTGTATTGTCGTCCACTCTTGCCTCACTTTGCCATGAGCTTTATTCTAATATTCTGCTCGGTGTCTTCTGTGTAGCGGTCACGTGCCCTTCTAAATATTTTAACCAAATCACTTGATGTATCCAAAATATCTTTCACTTCATTGATAATGTTTCGATCACTAGGTGTCTTTGAATTGGAAGTGCCAGACGAAGCAGATTTTGAACCACTGTTAATAGAGTAACGGGACAAACATTAGGTAAGAGATAATGTTTAGCAATCCTTTTTTGTTAAAAATGCAGTGACAATAATAAAACGTCAATCAGTCACTTACCTTAAAGCAGCCGCTCTATTGTCGGTTTCGTTTTGCGTGTCATATATATACAAGTGTGCGAACTTTGGAGGAGTCTCAGTTTTCGGAAGTAAGCTACCAATACTATGGTACGTTTGACCATGTAAACGAAAAACATAGGGACCTCGTCCTTTCCTGTTGATTGTGTCATCAACCTTGCCACCCATTGAAGTAAACGCGAACATGCTGTTGTACGTTCTAATGTTTTTTCTGAAATTTTCACTTTTGATGTCGTCATTGCAGAATAAATCAACTAACTGTTTTGGAGCAGGAGGTGCTTGTGGAATAGAAATTTTTCCCTTGGAACAGCATATGGAATAAGCTTTTCCCTCCGGATTAGCATTCCCTTGTTTTGCTTCTGCTTCCCATAACAGGGCACGACATTCTTTACACTCGAACGTAGGATCGCCAATGTCATAGTACTCTGCACTCACGTAAAATAATATATTTTAATTAATTTTACTCTAAGAAACACCATGAAAATTGTGCAATTATAGAAGAATATTACTGACTTATACCTTCAGATATACCGACGTATTTGTCGTAAACTTTCCTGACAGGTCCATCTTCATCAAGATTGAAAACAATCGGAGTGTGAGACTGTAACGTTGGTCTGGTAGACCTTTTTTGTCTTCTTGAAGATTCTCCTTGTTCGAATGTTGATTTTTTTGTTGCTAAACCACGAATGCCATTTGAAACCCCAGAAGATTCAGCACCTCTTGGACGTGCAGTACGTTGACGGATGACAGGTGTTTGAAAAGTAACTGTGAAAACAAAAATAGTACAACCATGGTTAAATTATATGGGTCAAAGAATGCATGAAAACAGTATCTCTAATTTTGAAACGTACCCGTTGAAACGTTAGTAAGTGGAGTCTGTCGTTTGCGTAGTGTGCCAACAGGAGTTAATTGAGGAGTGTTTTTGTTCACAGAATTGGTGCCTATTTATATAGAAATTTATTATAACAGTTTCCTCAAAACATAACGGAAAAACAAAGTAAAAAACTGAAACAAAGAAGAAAAAAAACAAATAAGATTCTCTACGGTTGGCTGTGAATCGTATAATATGTACATTGTTTATGCGTTGACAATGCTGAAGTGTTTCTTTGCAGAGTATCTACTGAAGTAGTGATACGTTGTGGTGTTATTTGAGTGTTTTGCGCAACGTGAGATGTAGCTGTAACAGTTTTCGCATACAAAACACTCATTAACCAAACAAACTACTTTTAAACATAAAATAAAAAAAAAATAAATATTCTATTTATAGTTTACCATGCTGTAAAGGAGTTGAGAGAATATTGTAAGGCGACACGTTGCATCTATTGTGACCATTGCTGCCTACGTTTGACAATCAACATAGTATATCAGGCGTTTATATTTTCAAACAGTTGGATAAGTATAGTGGAAGAATATCAGTGACCATATAATGAAAATTTCTTATGTGTTACATATGTATAATATGTACGTTGGTTACTGTTTGAAAATGCGCTTGTTTTTTTTCCAAACTATTCATTGGCGGAGTATAAGCTTCAGCTGATATTTCAGTAGATGTTGCAACATAACATATACGTCTAAAATCATATCAAAATAAATAGACAGTAATTTAAGTAATCTACATACATAAGCGTAAAGCAATGAATTGATATTGTAGCTTATAGTTTACCATTTTGTAAAGGACTTTGCTGACTATTGTAGGACGATAAGGTGCTTCTATTTTGTACCCCGTTTCCTAAATCAAGGTTGGAAAATTAAAATGAGGCAGCCATGTCGAATTACACTTGAACAAAGTTTATAAACAAACTTATATAAGCAAAATAAGCAAACCTTGATGAATGTGTAAAGGTAAGCTTCTAGTGGCCATTGGTGACAGAGATGATGTATTTAGTCGGTGTGGATGACATGTGTCAAATAGCAAAGTTAGTGGTAAAGCATGACTATCGAATAGTTTAAAGTAACAACACAGGTAGTAGTAAACTGAATTTTGTTACTGCATATAATTTATAAGAAACTAACAATTAGTCAAGTCAGTTAAAGGCTGCCTTTCATGACTCAACACCGATGGTGGTCTGCCTACATTTTTGGTCGATGATGTTGGTTGTCTGTTGGAAACGATATCTACATGTAGAGGATTATCTAATGCATGAAGAAGAAATAGTTACAAAGGTACCATAGATAGAAAAATGTTATGAATAAAAAGTGTAATTCTTTATTGAATATAATCTTACAATTCAACAATTCTGTCAGCGATACTCTTCTGTTTGTTGAACCGGAATGCACAATCATATTTTGTGCAAAAGTCTCACTTGAAAATTGAGTTGGATCTCCAGACGATTTGAAAATCTTGTTGGACATGGACGAACTTTGTCCATTTTTTGGTTTCCTATTCTTAGGATGAGCTGAAGAACGTTTTCTGTTGTTTGGTGGAGTGTTTTCATCATCCATGATGATAATAGATTACAATCGTTTTCTGTGTTAGAGAAATTATACAATGATATGTTTTTTCGAAACTGTTGTATGAAAATATGTTATGGATATGAAGTTGTAAAGACATTCATTCAAAAGATACTACATACAGTTTGAAAAAGATATAATTTAGCTAATGATATGAAGAGTAAATTTTCCAAATCATTTAAATGGAGTAAGAAATGTGTCATTATTTCAGTTATAGTAAATCATTTAATATGCTAATATTTTGAACTCAAAAAAGACTTGCTATATGGAAGATAATGAAGTTATGACAAATTCACACAAAGTAACAGTTACAAAAAATCATCAACTTAAAATCTTATTAATAATATTAATTATAAGAATGACATAAGCAACTCATAATCTAAATGATCATGTGTTGACAAATGATCATGTTTTAGGAAGCTAAAATATTTAAAAATCATCTGCGTGATGTTAATGCCCGGTATAATATCTTCCCATCGATTCATCATCATCGGACACGTAAGGTTGTTGTAACTTTTTTTCGGCATCTTCATGAATGTAGTTGTTATGAATATCTAAAGAGTGAAAAGGTTCATGTGGAATATTGTTGATATTAACCCACACACCATCGTCGTTTGTGTTGTTATTGTTTTGAATATGTGCATCTGCTTCTTCATCAATAAGCGCAAACTTGTGATCTTTTGTACTAAACAAACTGTCTTGTTTATCAAGTAAATGTTCATCATCGCTAAAATCGTCCAGATGGTATACATGATCATTAGAATGAACAAATATTTTGTCATCCTCTTTAGCAGCTTGTTTAGACTTAGAGTAAACCGAATTGTGGAATAGTCCACAATCATCATTCGCTTCTTCTTTCTCTTCATCCTTTTTACCACGCCCTTGTGCAGACTTGGTTTTGCGCTTTATCCTCAGCGGTTTCTCGTCATCAGATTCCTATCAAGATGTTTAACCATGAATCATATAAGTTGGTACTATGTAAACACAATTTAGTAGAAGTGTTTGATATATGTTCATACCTTTTCTAATAGGTTTGCAAATTTCCGTAAATCGTTATCAGAAGTAACACGTCCCACAGCAGGGTTGCCATCTTTGAGTAGTCTTCGTCGTTTTTTTGTGACGGAAATCTGCTGAAAGGAACAGAAACAACAAAAGTTAGTTTGTAAATGTAAATGTCTTAAACGTTTGAATTCTATATAATAAGAACTGAATACAACATTCAATGATGATTTGCTATTGAACATGGTTTCATACTCGTATATGTTTTATGTTAATAAATTGTATGAATCAGTATGGGATTTATGTAGTTTCAATATTTTATGTATTATAGGAAAGTATATCAAGATATATTGTAAACAAATATGTTTGATTATGAGAATATTTTTTCGATTCTAGCGTTTGTAATAAAATTTGTGTATATCTGTATTATTGGAAGTTTTAAAGTATCTATTTGGAAAGGATAGTAGAAATAACATATTTTAGTTGTAAATTTGATATGCTTTCAAGGTTATGTTCATTCTCTAAAACAAAATGTGTAAATGTATTTGTTTATTAATTCATGTTAATATTTGTTACTTACATTTGCAAATGCAGATAAATCCTTAAATGTTGCATGTTCTTTCTGAATGGTAATACGCATCATTATTTTTAATGAATCCTTATTTCAAATAAATTTTAAAAAGTCAACATGAATGATGAAAATATTGTAATGGGTAGTGTACTTAAAATATGAAATGGAATGCTAATTAACGTGATGAATTCTTTCTTTCACATGACAACCGAGCAGCCCTTCGATTCGCTTCAACATGTCCACTTATCCAGCCGTTTGTTTCCCATCTTCTTAGTAGCCATCTTTGACGATTTGGGTCAATAAGGGTAGGATAACAATAATGTGCTAAGTATATATCCAGTGCTTGACCAAGTTGAATGTTGTGTAGCCAGCCATTGATATACCATTCATGTTCTATCTTACGAAGACTATCTGCTTCTTCCATTTGAACAGTCGAAACACGCAAGTAGTAAGCAACGACATCAGTGTACTGATTTAGATGGTGACGAAGTAATCGTCTAACGTTGCTGTAGGTTAAATTGTGTGTTGACACATTGCATATCATAATTTCATCTCCGCCCAATAATCATAAAAAAACGTTTGTAGTTACAACTCTACCTCCATGATGAATGCATATGTCAATTGTAGGAGGAGCAACACCCCATTCACTATTAGAATGTAAAAGTAAACGATTAGATATGATGTACATTACGACAATGTTGGGAAATAAACAGAAAAACTTACGTGTAAGCTCTAATCCTACGATTACCATTGTTGAATCGTAGAGGCATTGTAGTGTGTAATGTGGCGAGAATGTAATGTTGAACATCTTTTATAGCGTATTTGACTATACTAATTTTAGAAACGATTTATGGGCATTAAAGTGTCAGTTTTTTAGACAATGTTTTGATTGTTGAAAAGTAAAAAAATGATTCAGCATAATTTGTATCATAATCATAATCATAAATAGATTTCAAAAGATAAAGACAATTATTCTCATTTGAAAAATTGAACAGAAATTATGGCGTTGGAGGCGAGCAATATGAGCATTCGCATTTTCCAGGAGGGCATTTGCAAGTTCCTGAACAAACAGGGCAATGACAGTTCTCCTCAATTATACTTTTAAGTATATATGGATCACCGTTATCATATGGATCTACGGAATCATAGTATGTACTATTTCCAGGTTCAAATGGTTGTGGTATTTGATCTTCGTTTCCCACCTTAGGATCGCATACAAAATCGTTCTCCAAGATGGTTGATGTTTCATTTTTCTTGTCATGAACGACTGATGCTTCAAAAAAACCAATAATATCCGTTTTGTCTGCACCATGTTCGTTGGCAGATAATGTGTTTCTTGGTGCAACACTTTCTTTAACATATGCAAATTTTTGTCCTATAATACATTCAAAGGAATAGACTGTATTATTGTTTAGGCAAATAAATGTTTCGTAAACTAAATTTATACAAATTCGGAAAAAAAATTCAGAAAAATATCGATTATGATTGTAACATACCTTCGTCGTGATGGTTTGAGTTTGACATTTTTTTTTCCTCCTTTACTCCGTAATATGTTAACAATTATGGTTTAAAGAATTTCTCATACATACATTTATAGAATATGAAGGTGACAATATATTAGGAAATGATTTGTTGTATAATTTATTTATTTGTATACAACTTATTTGAAAGTTGATTACACGAAATATTTGTTTGTATACATATTGTTAATTAAAATATAGTTACTTTAAAATGTATTTGTGGCGGATATACATGGAGGATATATGTAAAACAATGATACAATAACGATTAAACGCAATTAGTTCCATAAGTATTGTGAAAGAAAATTGACGTGCTTGTGTAAATGTATAAGTACTAATTACAATTTAAGTGCGAAAGCGGCAATGTTGGATTACTTGTTGGTTGAATGTATGTAAAAGAGACATAGGAAGCTATCATTTAAAAGAATAAAGCATAATGTATCTTTTACCATGGGATGAATGTAAAAAATAAATTATTCGTTTACATAAAGATGAATATACGAACATCGGTTCCGGAACATTCTCTAAACAAACAAAAGGATCTTTGTGAAAGGATATTTAATTGTAACTAAATGTGTTAGTTACTACAAATTTTGTATACATATTGTTATTAAGTAAACTATAGTTACTTAAAAATGTATTTGAGATCCTATAGATGGAGGATATATGCAAAACAATTATACAATAGCATAGTGTAGATGAAACGCAAATAGTTGCTTAAGTATTATGAAAAAACATCTACATGGTTGTGTAAATGTATAAGTACTAATTACAATTTAAGTTCGAAAGCCGCAATGTTGGATTAGTTGTTGGTTGAATGTGTGTAAAAGAGACAGATGCACCTATCATTTAAAATAATAAATTATAATTTTTGATTTACCATGGAACGAATGTAAAAAATAAATTATTCGTTTAGATAAAGATGAATATACGAACATGGTGCCGGAACATTGTCTAAAAGAAACAAAATAATATGGGTCAAACGAACTTTAATTGTAACTAAAGGTCTTAGTTACTACAAATTTTGTATACATATTGTTGTATACAAAATTTGTAGTATCATGTTTTTCTTGCATTGACTTTAAAGTAAACCGACTAATGTATGTGAGTTGCTTTGGTTGGATTATACTTTAGTAAATAATATGACTCATCCATAGAATA
This sequence comes from Chrysanthemum seticuspe, assembly GCA_019973895.1. NCBI lineage: Eukaryota > Viridiplantae > Streptophyta > Magnoliopsida > Asterales > Asteraceae > Chrysanthemum > Chrysanthemum seticuspe. The sequence goes on from BPTQ01000005.1 coordinate 15,792,498, forward strand.
TGAAATATTACATAAAAAATCTTGTAAAGTAATGGCATATTCGTGATCAGTAACTTGCTAAAAGCTATTGCTAATATAAGTCACAAATTCTAAATAACATTATGAGGTCATCATATGTGTGTTGGTGACTGGACGTTCATTTTATCAGGATCTCATTAGATTTTTGTTGGCAAGAGCAAAAACAACGTACGCATAATCTGTCACAGATGCTTCCTATCGTGAATGTCATGATTGTTGACATTGCTTAGTAAATGTATATAATTAACCGGGAGATATAGACAATTAAATTGTTTAGCAGTTCATCTTCATTGATTGGCTACACTAACAAAACCTTTTAAAAAATTGGGTTACCTTGTTTTTTTTAATTGTATATGACAAAAAGCAATGTTTGCATGTCAAATGTATTAAGTCCAAATGTGAATACAAATTACTTATACACATCACTTTGTGCAAATGTATGTATTACACACATCACTTGGTTGTCAAACATGTAAGTGATAAAATGTTACTAAACAAATCTTGTGTGCTTTTGTGAAAATATAATTTAATTACTTATACAAACTTATACAAAAATGGTAATTAAATCTACAATATAACGCTTGACGGCTTGAGTGATGATGCATCGGAAAAATTCAACAAAAACCATCATGACTATGACTAACGTGTATAGATAGGTGTGATGTTTAAGGCGTTTAACTACCCCAATAATTTCAAAACACACATTCAACTTGATCTCCTCCATCTCTCTCTTGAAGAATACAGGTTCTCCAAATAATTTTTTTTCTTTAATGATTTTGTGTTAATAATGCAGAGATTAAGCATCGATCAAACTATTTTTAATGTTTGTGATTATTGTTAGATTGCAAAACAAAGGAAAAACACGGTTCTGTTAAAGTGAAATACCGATTGACATTGCATGTGAGGTTAGATGATATGAAACATATAAAAAATAGAAGATACTACTTTTAAAGATATGTATGAGTTATGTTAGAATCATTTTAGTAGGACTTTGTTAGATACTTAAGCAAGATCTTCCTAAGAATCTTAATATAGGTATTAACATTGTATGCAATTATGGGGATAAGTTTGGCTAAGATTAGTATAGTATAGATTAGTTGTTGCATGTGAAAAAGGGTGTGATGTTGTATCAAAGGTGCAAGAGCTAAACAAACATATACTGTAACATGGAGATATGATTACACAATATGAGGAAAAATTTCAGAATGGATGTGTAGTTAAATTGTATGAAAATATGTGCGCAGTTGAAGTTAGTACTTTTAAATAATTATATGGGTTAAGATATTATCGATTTACTAAGACTTTGTTTTATACTTACTGAATATGTAATTATGCACTGAGTATCGGTATGAACATTGTTTGGAACTATGGCGGGAAGGTAGTTTGGGTAGATTGTCGTTTAAGTTTTCCATATGAAAAAGCGCGTGATATGATATAATATGGTGAACGGACAAAAATAGGTATTCGTACGGTCAAATGGTTAAATGATTATAGATGTGTGCAACAGTTTAGTATGTAGTAACATATACGAATGTGCATATATTTGTTGATGTGAACACTTGTTGACCCTTTGAACGTATGTTGTTTTATGAAACAGAATGATGATGCAGTTTCTGGTTGAGGCAAACCAAATTAACATTCGAACATTACAGGTATTTTGTGGTACGATCAAGTTATTTAATTGAGTTGTTTATTCGAAACTCTTGACATTAATACATGCAGCATATATTTCAATTACAGCTTCTTCCTACTCTGTTTACGGGACCACTGAAACCCAAGAACAATTGGATTTACTTAATTCATAATGGCTGGTGGGAAGCGTTTTAAGCTGTTTGAACGTGAGTGGCGAATATTTTTAGATGACAGCAAGTACACGAATGTCAGGACATTTCATTTTATTAGGCAAGAAGAGGACTGTTACTACGTTACAACGTATACCAATGATGGATCTGAGTGCAATGGATACAACCTGGATGTCGTAGGTTACAGACAGCGAAGATGCTTGCTAACTTTGCAACACCTTGAACAATCACCGGTAATTACTAAACTCTAATCATTAAATTGAATAACTTGATTACAAATCTCATGAAAATCCATTTAGTAAATAACATTTTATTTTGTATAAACTCTGTTATGCAGGACATTCCTAGCGGTTTCTTTACTTCATTTGATAATGATCGCTTTCGCGTTCTTGTGGGTGGATTGGTTGTAGCAACTGTAGCTCATCGTAGGATTGTGCTGCTGGATGAAGATAGGCATGTCCATCTATTCGGTGGTCAGGGATGGGAAATTTTAGTTCACGTAGAAAACCAGACTGTTGGCAGAAGATTTGTCTTGACAAACTTGCTAAACAATGCTGTTTCATTGATGCCATTTGACGCAGCTGGTGTCGAGATGCGTCATGATGTTGTAGAACGTATGTACCTGAACTGCAGAAACCCTTTCATGAGAAATCCGATTGACAATGGTATGTTACTGAAACTGTTGAAATAATATATGTACTTATTTCTCAAGATAAAAACATTTGAATATGATAATTATTTAACGTAATTTTGTTTTTGTATATTTGAAATTTAGATAAGAGGATGAAACATATGTGTGCATGGGAAGGACACACCGCTGAACATGACAATGAGAGGGACTGTTTCTACGCACCGATATTGGCGTACGTTACGGACAGAAGGCGGTTGGTAAGTGACTGATTGATATTAATATATAATTTATTGGAACTTGTAAATCTAAGGTTATTCCTTATATTAAGTCTCGTATTAATGCAGAACATTCCTCATGACTTTGTGAAGGCGCATGCAATGTGGCAGTACCATAATGCGTTGCTGCAATACGAAGAAGAGGAGTTCTATGTTGACGTTGATTTGGAACGCCACAATGACAGGCCAAAAAGCAAAAATAATGTTACAATCAATTGCAACTGGACAGAGATTGTTAGAGATTGTGATTGGGAAGATAACAAAATGGTCCGGTTCAAGCTTGTTAAAAAAGTTCCAGACGTCGGCGTCTCTTTGCCTTCAGGTAACAAAGTTGAAATTCCAGTATTCCACAATGACTGAACTTGTTATGTCTAACTGAAGCATCATAAATTACGTTTGGATTGCTTATGTCGTATGTTTTGTGTTTTGGAGTGGTTATGAAGGCTGGCCGTATATGGCATGAACACTTATTTTCTATAATGATATGCTATGTATGTAATGGTAAATAGATCAATGTTATGAACTTATGTGTAAGCGTTTGTAATATATTTCATCGTATGTTCTATTTTATTGTCAACGTTTATTTTTAACTTGTATGAAAATAAGTGTGCATAGCTTAATATGTTCGATTTGTTTCATCAAACTTAATAGCGTAACAACTGTATTGGGCTAATATAAGAGAATAAGAGGTTTTACATGGGCCTTGTTTTGTTCCAGTTTTTACTTCTACTGCATTGATTACTTTTTGAAGGATATGATATGTTGGTTAAATGGCGATTTGAAATTTGATTTGTCATTTGGAAACGCTATTAGAATATGACATTAATTCACACACCTATCATCTCCCCCTTTATAAACAGGTCTGATTATATTAATTGACGTATTCAATGACATTAAGACATGATTATCATCCAGTTAATTTTGATACTATTGATGATAAATATGTAGACAAATAATTATTTGAACCTCAAACACTTTTATAACAATAGACATAATATTCATCACAGAAATGGTGTTATATGAAGATAAATTGTAAGGCCTTGAACTTCAAATAATTGTATTAATAAAAGTGACATAACATAAACATGAGAAGAAAACTTTGATGATGAGAGTTCAATCCTCGTCAAAGAAGTTTAAATCGACAACGTAGTCATCAGTCAAATCGTGACCCATTGCCCGTAATTCATTGATCATAGCTTCTGTTTTTAGCACCTTCGACTTAACGGCATTTAGAATCTTGGCTTGTTTTTCAGGATCCCCACCATTTACTTTAAGCCAATCAAGAAAAACAGATGTGTCTAACTCACCTGCATATAGAAAATTAAATTAGCCACTATAAAGGAAATATATATGATGATTTTATTTATAAGATGGTAACGCTAGTTATACGACATACCTTTATCATGTTGAGAAGACGATCCTTCTTCAAAAAGCGATGCAAGAAATCTCATTGCATCATCAACTTTGTTATTTGATGGTTTCCTCTGCCCATCATGCAGTGCAGGTTCAACAGTAGGTTGCGTTGCAAGATCAACATCAGCAACGGTTGGAGGATTAACCTTTGCACTTGTTTTAGCCGTATTTGAGTTTTCATGCTCTCTGTTTTTAGGGTTTGATGATGCCATGTGTAAACTCGTATTGGAAGATGTATGTGAATTAGGAGTATTTATAGATATTTTGTGAGTATAATTATGTATTTTACACATGTGATCCTTCATGATTGAGTAATATTCTAAATAAGCTTTCAAAATCAGTGACATATATAAAGTTGCTAAAAAACTATAAATAGAAATTGTATCATCAGAAAATATATATGATCTCATTTAGAATCCTTCCTAGTTACCCCAAATGACAATGACAACGTGAATAAGAATATCAATGCATATTTTCTCATTAAAATGCATGTACTTTTAAAACTTAACATAGTGAATAAGAATATCAAGAGTGAAACATGTCTTATTGATAAAAGAACATTTTTTTGCAATTACATTTCTTATTCAATCAAACATCGTCGTCATAACTGTCATCATCCGTAGGAAACGGAGTTGCATCATCATCCTCAATAAAATCGGCCAAATCATCATCAATATCATCGAGAGATTCATCAATATCGGTATCAAGATCGCCTAAAATAATTCCATCATCATCTTCATTATAAGTACCATTAGTAATCGTATCATTAATGGGAATGGAATTATCTTCAAAGGTAACGTTATCAAAATCATCATCCGTTTCTACGTCCATGAGCCTTGATGGAAGTACATTTGATGAGAAAGTCCTTTGTCTTTTTTGTGATCGACTAAACGTTACAGGTCCATCGTCATCATCTTCCTATGTAAAAGGTAGTGGAACATGATATTAGTCATATCTTGTATATGTGTAAACTGAACAATTGTAATAGCAAAACAAATCTATTATAGATGATCAATTCGTACCACATTATAATTGTGTACAGTGTTATGAACGGTTTCTTTTTTTTGTGTTATTGGCTGAACATTTTCATCATCAGAAGAAACAATGTGAACAACATTGTTATTCACAGAAACATCTTTTTTCAACAATCTTCCACGTTTGCGAGATACGGGGCACTCCTTGAGAATGTAATAATCGGTTAAAAATTGTACAAATTGTTTGTTGAATTTGTTTGTAAAAATATAATATTCATCTTTATTAACGATGACATATGCACGTTCAAATTCTTACCTCATTGTCATCTGATATGTCGATAAAAGATACAGGTTTATCGGATGGATCGAATGTATTTAACACTTTACTGGCTTCCTCTTTTTTGAGAGCCTACATAGAAACAAAGATGTAAGATAAAAGTAAAATGAACAAATTTGACTATTTCAAATGTATCGAAAAGTTTATTTAAGTTTAATCACTTGGTTTGTCTATGAATGTCATAAAATACATACGAACCTTGGGTGAGTCGTTCTTCACCATAATGTGATTGTAGGAGATTAGTTGTGTGTTTATGTCCTACATTGGTGGCACCTTTTATACACAATGTATACAAAGTTAAGTTAAGAATTGATCTCTAACATACTCTAATTTACTTTTGAAATTACATAGAATTTGTGAGTTGATTACATGAAATAATTTAATTGTATAAACAAATCTTATGCGTATATAGAGTTGACTAACTTGATGGGTCATTTGTTATTTAGTACGAATACAAATATTACAAATATACTTTTAAAAATAGCATTTATATTAAACGTGTATTTACAAAAGGTAATGATTGTTCTTGGTTAAAAATATCAAACTTACCTTGATAAATGACCCGGTGGTAGATGAATTCTCACACACACCTCATTCATTAATCAAGCAACAATGTAGCGATTTCTAACCAAGAACAGGTAATCATCTTGAACAAAATACAAATCTAGTAAATTTATTGTTAGTTTTATGATGATCTGCATGTAAGTAAGAATGACAACTATAATATATTCAACACCAACTGTGTATGGTTTAGGTTGATTCTTAACTCTTAAGATGGTAGTGATTTATAGTATGTTGATACATAGATACTTGCTTGGGGTATGCGGTTTCATATTTGACGAAATAGGTTTAACTTGAAAGACTATTTGTTTTGTAGTTTCTATAAATTGTAATAGATATGAAGATTAGTCTTCAAGTATATAGGTTAGTTAATTTTATATGGTGTTTGTTTTGTTTAAAAGTTAGTTAACAGAATAACATATTATGTGGTCCATTATTTTGTTACATGGTATGTATGATATGATTATAGAGTGAAATCATATAATCGAAAGGTTACGCAAAGGACAAAGTGTAGTAATACTGTATAAGTTTTATAAAGGTGTTGTGTTTTTAGTGTATTCGAAATAAGTAGGATGTATAAAGTATCCACGTAAGACATACAGTGTGTCGATTAAAACGATTTGCGCTTTTGCAATATATATGACATGTGAATGTATACTTATGATATTCATTATTATTTTGTTTCTAAAGGAAACATAAATTACTATTAGTTATAACGTAATCACTTATGACTGTCGTGAATAAACGTAAACCATTTGCTAATTTATCATATAGGATATGCGAATTTATATTTGTAAAGTGATTCATATGTTTTAAAATGAATACTTGTTTTGATAATTGTGTACAAATACAGTCTGATTGCTTATATTTGTTTCCAATGTTGTTGCAAAACGAATCATTTAGCTAATCTATATGTTACTCATAATTTGACAGGATGAGTGTTCAATTTGTGTTTGCTGTAAACAAAGCAAAGTTTGCGAAAAGTCAGGTATGCGCGTAAGGTGATAATTTAAACATTAATACTCATGTTTATAATTGAATATTTGTTTTATTTTGTTTGTGTTGTCAGCGTTTACCATCTCTGTTCACAAAAAGCTTCTACGATGGAACACCATGGCTGTACTTAATACATAATCGGGGAACAAAACACAAAGTCTGGATAAAACAAAGCTCAGAAAACCATTACAAATTGTACGGCGATGAGTGGGTCAAGTTTCTGGAGAAGAGTAGGTATACAGACGTGGAAATGTTGCACTTTATAAAGGAGGAGGAAGACACGTATTACGTAACTGTCTACAATCGTGCTGGCACTGAATGCGGTGGATATGACAGCAGCCTGATAGGCAGCAGGCAGATGAGATGCTTAGTGTTTCAGGGCGAGAATCTTGGACATTCTCCGGTAAGCACACACGAACTATTATCTATTTTGTAACGTCTTTTTTTAAGTTCAAATATGAAGTTTATAAATCTGTGAGTATGTTGATTATTTTCAATTGTATGTAGTTGCTTCCCGGAGATTTCCTGCAAGATATAGTGACAAACGAATTTGATATTCGGATGGGAGGAATGAATTTAGCAACTGTGAATCATCGTCGTGTTCATATTCGAGGAACATCAAATCCAAAAGTTTATGCAAACTTGTTTTACAGAGATGGATGGAATACTGTTGTTGACAGTCAACACCTGGTACCCGGGAAACCAATGGTTTTCACAAATCTTGGTGGTGCAGTGCTTAATATGATTACTTTCGGAAGGGATGGACTTGGTTTAGGCTTTCAGGACATCCCGAGAACAGAATTGGATTTAGCTTTTCCTATCAGTCGAGGTCCCCTGGACAAAGGTATCATACGATATTTATGTTACACATCTATACTATATGATTGCATAACTCTAATATTTTGTGTTCACAAATTGCAATATAGATCCAAGAATGTTTCACATATGCGACTGGGAAGGGCATGATCAGCATAGAAATGAAGATGCATGTTTTTACACAACAATGCTGGCCTATGTCCTTGATAGGAACCGTTTGGTAAGTAGATACTACGTATAATTGTTAGTGCATGTCAGTTTCTGTGTATTTAATTTTGGTTATGTCTACTTAAAAATGAGAGCTTATTGAGGTTTTATATTTCATATACAGACTGTACCTGCCAAGTTTGTTGATAAGAGTGAACTGCACACATTTGACAACGCAATTGTTAGACACGGTGGGATGGAGTTTGCGGTTGACCTGGTGACTGTAAGGCACAAACAGACACGGAAGAGGAAGCCGAGAAAGAACCATCTAACAATGATTGCAAAGGACAAATGGAAACATGTCAAAAGGCAATGCCGTTTCAGGAAGGAAAAAATGATTCGATTTCAGCTTGTTGACGTGATGACTGATTTGGCGGAGACAGTTGATCCGGAGTTTCCTGTGCTTGTTCCAATATTTGATATGTGCTGAATGAAGGTGTTCAAGTGGATTTAACTTTTGTTATCGGGATTGTCAGTGGGTGTGTGTCTTTTGAAACAATGTTTAGGTGGCAAGACTTTAGTAGTTTAGTTATATGTTAAGTTGAATAATGGCTGGATACATGACTTGTTCATCCAGTCTATTATCCTACTACGTTTAAGGTGTTATCCTACTACGTTTCGTATGTTGACAGTCAGTTCTTATTTATATATTGTTGAATCAACTACTTTAGACTAATGCAGTCATCTGTTAATTAGCTTACTTCCCTTTAGGAGTGTGTGTTATTGTTTAAAGTATGCTTGCTTGTCTATGTAGTAAGAATTTTAGTTGGGTTACAATCTGCTATAAAATTGAATGATAGTATGTGGGTTAGTAACTTTTTATAATATTTGTTATACTGACATGTTTATATAGCAGATTGAGTAAGTAGGCATCCAAGTTCATCTCGATACCTTTTTTGTAATTTGACTTTTTAGAATGACAATGTGGACCAATGTATATATTGACATATTAATGGTATGACACAATAAAACATGTGATTTCATCTTCATCTGAATCAAAAAGAACATACATTTGTTGTCATTTAAAACAGCTTTCGATGTAGACTACTTCCATGATCCTTAAATATGTCCTACACACATGTTTTATTGTGATACAAAAATGTTTGTGGCAAAAATAGACCTTTTTTTGGTAGACTTGGTTGAATGCTTCAATTAATAAGTTACACATAATTAGGCTTATAAATGAGCCCATTAAATCCAAACAGCCCAATAGATTAATATCTCATGTTCCGGTCAACTGCAAAAGTCCAAAAGCTCAAGAGATTTTTTGCGTGTTTAGATATAGAAAGATTACGTTTTCCAAGCACAAAACATCTTGAATCTTAGTTCAAACACTATCAAGTCGTTAGGTGTTCCACTTATCAAAACAGTGCATGATGATAGTGGTTAGATTATCCAACTTCATGTAAGATAGTGTACACAAAATACGTTAACGATGATAATTGATCACTGCAAAAAATTCATGATATTTGTCTACTTGATGATCTATGTTACTGTTAAACATGTATAATACACTAATCATGTTGAATCTGTAGATGTACGATAAAATGGTTTGTTGATGCTTATATGAATCTATCTGTAATTACATTTTTTAATGGTGGTAGCATGATAACTTGGTGATGACTTGAATGGCAGTGTTCTATCAGATATATAAGTGTGTCCAATATGTGATATGATGGGAGTATGCATCTTGTTTTCAGATATAACAGATATGTGACAATGAGTATATATCATATAACAAACTGGTTGTCCCAAAAAGGGTAATTACACATCATTATCAAGAAGTGAATATTTGTATTATGCTTCAGAGACAAAAAGAACTGAATTGATAGTTAGCCAAAAATACAAATGCTCAATAGAACAGCGTTGATAGTTAGGAAAAAATACAAATGTCACTAAATAAAAATGGGATAGTATCATAAATTTTTCATTAGAACATATAAATAATACACTCAATGTGCAAGTATACATTTGTTTTGTATGAATACAGAATGAAGTATAAAAAAAGGTCTTAACAGCCAAAGTGCCAGGAGATTAGGACTGTAGGTAATACATAAACTTGATCAAGCGATATAGGTTCCATAGAATATAGCACACCGTTACCTGCAAAATGAACAAAACAGCCAAAAACAGGTATATAATGGTAGCTGTCAAAACCTACAAACAACTTTAAGCACAAAACTTATTTCCAATAATTAACCAAAGTACTGATTGGTTATTCTTAATAAGACATTGTCCACAACGTAAAATCAGATCAAACAGTATCGCATAAGTGAGGAAAATAAAATGAAAGACCAAGATAATGGTACGGACAAAGTATTTTTTACGTGGATATCCATCCACAGCTTCCGCTTATTTCAAATTTAAAAACTCCAATAAACACTACATTCACGGCTTCTCAACTTTAATCTCCTTGTCAAGAACCAACTTTGTCCTTTTGGTAGCACTATTCTCTTCGCCTTGGAGCAAGTCAGTCTTATCCAATGGATCAACCTTCCTTTTTTCTTGAGACGTAGTATCAGAAGACGATTGCTCGGCATTCACAACATCATTCTTTAGGGCGGCGATCGGCGTTGTGTTCTCATCGGTCTGTGACTCCAAATCCTGCGTAAAATCACCCAAAGGGTAGGTTAATCATTGTAAAAAGGTATAAAACGTCGCAAATCATAGTAGAAGATGTGCCATAAAAATGTGTACAGTAGCATAAATGAAAAATACTTACAAATGGCGTCACATCAGCAACCTTTAAGCTGGTGGCTTCGTTTTCAGGCTGAGATCCAAATGAAATAAAGAAATTATATGGCTAAATTTTTGTTGATCACGAATATGCCATTACTTTACAAGATTTTTTATGTAATATTTCATATTCTACGGATGAGTCATATTATTTACTAAAGTATAATCCAACCAAAGCAACTCACATACATTAGTCGGTTTACTTTAAAGTCAATGCAAGAAAAACATGATACTACAAATTTTGTATACAACAATATGTATTCAAAATTTGTAGTAACTAAGACCTTTAGTTACAATTAAAGTTCGTTTGACCCATATTATTTTGTTTCTTTTAGACAATGTTCCGGCACCATGTTCGTATATTCATCTTTATCTAAACGAACAATTTATTTTTTACATTCGTTCCATGGTAAATCAAAAATTATAATTTATTATTTTAAATGATAGGTGCATCTGTCTCTTTTACACACATTCAACCAACAACTAATCCAACATTGCCGCTTTCGAACTTAAATTGTAATTAGTACTTATACATTTACACAACCATGTAGATGTTTTTTCATAATACTTAAGCAACTATTTGCGTTTCATCTACACTATGCTATTGTATAATTGTTTTGCATATATCCTCCATCTATAGGATCTCAAATACATTTTTAAGTAACTATAGTTTACTTAATAACAATATGTATACAAAATTTGTAGTAACTAACACATTTAGTTACAATTAAATATCCTTTCACAAAGATCCTTTTGTTTGTTTAGAGAATGTTCCGGAACCGATGTTCGTATATTCATCTTTATGTAAACGAATAATTTATTTTTTACATTCATCCCATGGTAAAAGATACATTATGCTTTATTCTTTTAAATGATAGCTTCCTATGTCTCTTTTACACACATTCAACCAACAAGTAATCCAACATTGCCGCTTTCGCACTTAAATTGTAATTAGTACTTATACATTTACACAAGCACGTCAATTTTCTTTCACAATACTTATGGAACTAATTGCGTTTAATCGTTATTGTATCATTGTTTTACATATATCCTCCATGTATATCCGCCACAAATACATTTTAAAGTAACTATATTTTAATTAACAATATGTATACAAACAAATATTTCGTGTAATCAACTTTCAAATAAGTTGTATACAAATAAATAAATTATACAACAAATCATTTCCTAATATATTGTCACCTTCATATTCTATAAATGTATGTATGAGAAATTCTTTAAACCATAATTGTTAACATATTACGAAGTAAAGGAGGAAAAAAAATGTCAAGCTCAAACCATCACGACGAAGGTATGTTACAATCATAATCGATATTTTTCTGAATTTTTTTTCCGAATTTGTATAAATTTAGTTTACGAAACATTTATTTGCCTAAACAATAATACAGTCTATTCCTTTGAATGTATTATAGGACAAAAATTTGCATATGTTAAAGAAAGTGTTGCACCAAGAAACACATTATCTGCCAACGAACATGGTGCAGACAAAACGGATATTATTGGTTTTTTTGAAGCATCAGTCGTTCATGACAAGAAAAATGAAACATCAACCATCTTGGAGAACGATTTTGTATGCGATCCTAAGGTGGGAAACGAAGATCAAATACCACAACCATTTGAACCTGGAAATAGTACATACTATGATTCCGTAGATCCATATGATAACGGTGATCCATATATACTTAAAAGTATAATTGAGGAGAACTGTCATTGCCCTGTTTGTTCAGGAACTTGCAAATGCCCTCCTGGAAAATGCGAATGCTCATATTGCTCGCCTCCAACGCCATAATTTCTGTTCAATTTTTCAAATGAGAATAATTGTCTTTATCTTTTGAAATCTATTTATGATTATGATTATGATACAAATTATGCTGAATCATTTTTTTACTTTTCAACAATCAAAACATTGTCTAAAAAACTGACACTTTAATGCCCATAAATCGTTTCTAAAATTAGTGTAGTCAAATACGCTATAAAAGATGTTCAACATTACATTCTCGCCACATTACACACTACAATGCCTCTACGATTCAACAATGGTAATCGTAGGATTAGAGCTTACACGTAAGTATTTCTGTTTATTTCCCAACATTGTCGTAATGTACATCATATCTAATCGTTTACTTTTACATTCTAATAGTGAATGGGGTGTTGCTCCTCCTACAATTGACATATGCATTCATCATGGAGGTAGAGTTGTAACTACAAACGTTTTTTATGATTATTGGGGCGGAGATGAAATTATGATATGCAATGTGTCAACACACAATTTAACCTACAGCAACGTTAGACGATTACTTCGTCACCATCTAAATCAGTACACTGATGTCGTTGCTTACTACTTGCGTGTTCCGACTGTTCAAATGGAAGAAGCAGATAGTCTTCGTAAGATAGAACATGAATGGTATATCGATGGCTGGCTACACAACATTCAACTTGGTCAAGCACTGGATATATACTTAGCACATTATTGTTATCCTACCCTTATTGACCCAAATCGTCAAAGATGGCTACTAAGAAGATGGGAAACAAACAGCTGGATAAGTGGACATGTTGAAGCGAATCGAAGGGCTGCTCGGTTGTCATGTGAAAGAAAGAATTCATCACGTTAATTAGCATTCCATTTCATATTTTAAGTACACTACCCATTACAATATTTTCATCATTCATGTTGAATTTTTAAAATTTATTTGAAATAAGGATTCATTAAAAATAATGATGCGTATTACCATTCAGAAAGAACATGCAACATTTAAGGATTTATCTGCATTTGCAAATGTAAGTAACAAATATTAACATGAATTAATAAACAAATACATTTACACATTTTGTTTTAGAGAATGAACATAACCTTGAAAGCATATCAAATTTACAACTAAAATATGTTATTTCTACTATCCTTTCCAAATAGATACTTTAAAACTTCCAATAATACAGATATACACAAATTTTATTACAAACGCTAGAATCGAAAAAATATTCTCATAATCAAACATATTTATTTACAATATATCTTGATATACTTTCCTATAATACATAAAATATTGAAACTACATAAATCCCATACTGATTCATACAATTTATTAACATAAAACATATACGAGTATGAAACCATGTTCAATAGCAAATCATCATTGAATATTGTATTCAGTTCTTATTATATAGAATTCAAACGTTTAAGACATTTACATTTACAAACTAACTTTTGTTGTTTCTGTTCCTTTCAGCAGATTTCCGTCACAAAAAAACGACGAAGACTACTCAAAGATGGCAACCCTGCTGTGGGACGTGTTACTTCTGATAACGATTTACAGAAATTTGCAAACCTATTAGAAAAGGTATGAACATATATCAAACACTTCTACTAAATTGTGTTTACATAGTACCAACTTATATGATTCATGGTTAAACATCTTGATAGGAATCTGATGACGAGAAACCGCTGAGGATAAAGCGCAAAACCAAGTCTGCACAAAGGCGTGGTAAAAAGGATGAAGAGAAAGAAGAAGCGAATGATGATTGTGGACTATTCCACAATTCGGTTTACTCTAAGTCTAAACAAGCTGCTAAAGAGAATGACAAAATATTTGTTCATTCTAATGATCATGTATACCATCTGGACGATTTTAGCGATGATGAACATTTACTTGATAAACAAGACAGTTTGTTTAGTACAAAAGATCACAAGTTTGCGCTTATTGATGAAGAAGCAGATGCACATATTCAAAACAATAACAACACAAACGACGATGGTGTGTGGGTTAATATCAACGATATTCCACATGAACCTTTTCACTCTTTAGATATTCATAACAACTACATTCATGAAGATGCCGAAAAAAAGTTACAACAACCTTACGTGTCCGATGATGATGAATCGATGGGAAGATATTATACCGGGCATTAACATCACGCAGATGATTTTTAAATATTTTAGCTTCCTAAAACATGATCATTTGTCAACACATGATCATTTAGATTATGAGTTGCTTATGTCATTCTTATAATTAATATTATTAATAAGATTTTAAGTTGATGATTTTTTGTAACTGTTACTTTGTGTGAATTTGTCATAACTTCATTATCTTCCATATAGCAAGTCTTTTTTGAGTTCAAAATATCAGCATATTAAATGATTTACTATAACTGAAATAATGACACATTTCTTACTCCATTTAAATGATTTGGAAAATTTACTCTTCATATCATTAGCTAAATTATATCTTTTTCAAACTGTATGTAATATCTTTTGAATGAATGTCTTTACAACTTCATATCCATAACATATTTTCATACAACAGTTTCGGAAAAACATATCATTGTATAATTTCTCTAACACAGAAAACGATTGTAATCTATTATCATCATGGATGATGAAAACACTCCACCAAACAACAGAAAACGTTCTTCAGCTCATCCTGAGAATAGGAAACCAAAAAATGGACAAAGTTCGTCCATGTCCAACAAGATTTTCAAATCGTCTGGAGATCCAACTCAATTTTCAAGTGAGACTTTTGCACAAAATGTGATTGTGCATTCCGGTTCAACAAACAGAAGAGTATCGCTGACAGAATTGTTGAATTGTAAGATTATCTTCAATAAAGAATTACACTTTTTATTCATAACATTTTTCTATCTATGGTACCTTTGTAACTATTTCTTCTTCATGCATTAGATAATCCTCTACATGTAGATATCGTTTCCAACAGACAGCCAACATCATCGACCAAAAATGTAGGCAGACCACCATCGGTGTTGAGTCATGAAAGGCAGCCTTTAACTGACTTGACTAATTGTTAGTTTCTTATAAATTATATGCAGTAACAAAATTCAGTTTACTACTACCTGTGTTGTTACTTTAAACTATTCGATAGTCATGCTTTACCACTAACTTTGCTATTTGACACAGGTCATCCACACCGACTAAATACATCATCTCTGTCACCAATGGCCACTAGAAGCTTACCTTTACACATTCATCAAGGTTTGCTTATTTTGCTTATATAAGTTTGTTTATAAACTTTGTTCAAGTGTAATTCGACATGGCTGCCTCATTTTAATTTTCCAACCTTGATTTAGGAAACGGGGTACAAAATAGAAGCACCTTATCGTCCTACAATAGTCAGCAAAGTCCTTTACAAAATGGTAAACTATAAGCTACAATATCAATTCATTGCTTTACGCTTATGTATGTAGATTACTTAAATTACTGTCTATTTATTTTGATATGATCTTAGACCTATATGTTATGTTGCAACATCTACTGAAATATCAGCTGAAGCTTATACTCCGCCAATGAATAGTTTGGAAAAAAAACAAGCGCATTTTCAAACAGTAACCAACGTACATATTATACATATGTAACACATAAGAAATTTTCATTATATGCTCACTGATATTCTTCCACTATACTTATCCAACTGTTTGAAAATATAAACGCCTGATATACTATGTTGAATGTCAAACGTAGGCAGCAATGGTCACAATAGATGCAATGTGTCGCCTTACAATATTCTCTCAACTCCTTTACAGCATGGTAAACTATAAATAGAATATTTAGTTTTTGTTATTTTATGTTTAAAAGTAGTTTGTTTGGTTAATGAGTGTTTTGTATGCGAAAACTGTTACAGCTACATCTCACATTGCGCAAAACACTCAAATAACACCACAACGTATCACTACTTCAGTAGATACTCTGCAAAGAAACACTTCAGCATTGACAACGCATAAACAAGGTACATATTATACGATTCACAGCCAACCGTAGAGAATCTTATTTGTTTTTTTTCTTCTTTGTTTCAGTTTTTTACTTTGTTTTTCCGTTATGTTTTGAGGAAACTGTTATAATAAATTTCTATATAAATAGGCACCAATTCTGTGAACAAAAACACTCCTCAATTAACTCCTGTTGGCACACTACGCAAACGACAGACTCCACTTACTAACGTTTCAACATGTACGTTTCAAAATTAGAGATACTGTTTTCATGCATTTGTTTGACCCATATAATTTAACCATGGTTGTACTATTTTTGTTTTCACAGTTACTTTTCAAACACCTGTCATCCGTCAACGTACTGCACGTCCAAGAGGTGCTGAATCTTCTGGGGTTTCAAATGGCATTCGTGGTTTAGCAACAAAAAAATCAACATTCGAACAAGGAGAATCTTCAAGAAGACAAAAAAGGTCTACCAGACCAACGTTACAGTCTCACACTCCGATTGTTTTCAATCTTGATGAAGATGGACCTGTCAGGAAAGTTTACGACAAATACGTCGGTATATCTGAAGGTATAAGTCAGTAATATTCTTCTATAATTGCACAATTTTCATGGTGTTTCTTAGAGTAAAATTAATTAAAATATATTATTTTACGTGAGTGCAGAGTACTATGACATTGGCGATCCTACGTTCGAGTGTAAAGAATGTCGTGCCCTGTTATGGGAAGCAGAAGCAAAACAAGGGAATGCTAATCCGGAGGGAAAAGCTTATTCCATATGCTGTTCCAAGGGAAAAATTTCTATTCCACAAGCACCTCCTGCTCCAAAACAGTTAGTTGATTTATTCTGCAATGACGACATCAAAAGTGAAAATTTCAGAAAGAACATTAGAACGTACAACAGCATGTTCGCGTTTGCTTCAATGGGTGGCAAGGTTGATGACACAATCAACAGGAAAGGACGAGGTCCCTATGTTTTTCGTTTACATGGTCAAACGTACCATAGTATTGGTAGCTTACTTCCGGAAACTGAGACTCCTCCAAAGTTCGCACAGTTGTATATATATGAGACGCAAAACGAAACCGACAATAGAGCGGCTGCTTTAAGGTAAGTGACTGATTGACGTTTTATTATTGTCACTGCATTTTTAACAAAAAAGGATTGCTAAACATTATCTCTTACCTAATGTTTGTCCCGTTACTCTATTAACAGTGGTTCAAAATCTGCTTCGTCTGGCACTTCCAATTCAAAGACACCTATTGATCGAAACATTATCAATGAAGTGAAAGATATTTTGGATACATCAAGTGATTTGGTTAAAACATTTAGAAGGGCACGTGATCGCTACACAGAAGACACCGAGCAGAATATTAGAATAAAGCTCATGGCAAAGCTAGGCAAGAGTGGACGACAATACAATCTTCCAACTGCCGACGAGGTTGCTGGACTTATTGTAGGCGACTTGGATGCATGCGCAGAAGATAGGGACAATGTGATAGAAAATTTTGGTGAAGGTTTGCAGCGTATAAACATTTTTCATCCTATGTACCTTCCCTTGCAATACCCTTTGTTGATGCCTTCTGCGCAAGATGGGTATTATTTAGGAATACCACAGAAAAATAAATCAGGACAACCAACAACTGAAAAGAATGAAAGAACAGTTACTATGCGTGAGTGGTTTGCCTATCAGATACAGGACCACCGGAATACAGAGAATTTATTCATACGTGGAGGTCGTTTGTTCCAACAATTTCTTGTGGATGGCTTCGCCATGGTTGAGAGAGAGCGTATGTTTTTTCATCGTTCCAAACAGTCTAAACTAAGGTGTGATACGTATTCAAATGTGCGTCAAAGCGTCGCATCAGGAAATACCGACCCGTCCACGGTTGGAAAGCCTATCATTTTGCCTTATTCTTTCACTGGCGGACCAAGGTACATGCAGCAATGTTATATGGATGCCATGGCATTGTGTAGGTGGTATGGTTGTCCAGATTTGTTTATAACGATAACATGCAACCCTAAATGGCCAGAGATTGAAAGATATATGCGGGAGCATAAGCTTTCATCTGCAGATCGACCTGATGTGGTATCTCGAGTTTTTAAAATGAAACTCGATCAGCTGATGAAGGATATCAAAGAGTTGCGTTTGTTCGGACGTGTTCAAGCAGGTATGTTCTTTACTTATAGGCCACACCACATTCATCAACATTATAGTGTTATACGAAATGTCTATAATTAGAATTACAACTGATATTATGTTTATTTCAACAATATTGTGCAGTTGTATTCACCGTTGAATTTCAAAAAAAGGGCTTCCACACGCACATGTTTGTTTGTTTCTACATAAGGATGACAAACTGCCAAACGCCGAACATAGTGACAAACACATATCCGCTGAGATACCAGACCAAAATGAGGATCCCGATCTGCACAAGTTAGTTTCCGACTTTATGATGCATGGCCCATGTGGTGTTGACGACCCAAATCAGGTTTGCATGGATGATGGTAGGTGTACGAAACACTTCCCTAAAAGGTTTATGCAACACAGCTCTGTTGACTCGGAAGGCTACCCTGTATACAGAAGACGTGATAACGGGATCCATGTTGTTAAGAGTGGACATAAGCTGCACAACGGTTTTGTTATTCCGTATAACGCTGTGTTATTGAAACGTTACCAATGCCACATCAATGTTGAATGGTGCAATCAGGCGGGATCAATAAAATATTTGTTTAAATACATAAACAAAGGTCCTGATAGAGTATCAGCACAGTTGTATGAACCAGCAACAACGGAAGACGGTCAACAGATTGATAAACCTGTTGACGAGATCAAGGCGTTCTATGATTGTAGGTACCTGTCTGCTTGTGAAGCCGCATGGAGAATATTTGGATTCGAGATAAATTATAGAACACCAAATGTCGAACGTCTCTCATTTCATCTCGAAGGCGACCAGCCAGTTGTATTTGGTGAGAACTCTGACCTTGAAACCGTTATTCACAAACCAACGGTTGGTGCTTCTATGTTCGAATCATGGATGCATATGAACGAAATGTATCCATCAGCAAGGGAGTTAACATATGCTGAGTTTCCTACAAAATTTGTATGGAATCTTCCAAAAAGAACGTGGACACATAGGAAGAAACAATATGCAATTGGCAGAATTCATAATGTGCTAGTCTCAGCAGGTGAAGGTTACTATTGTCGGATGCTACTAAACAGTCAAAAAGGTTGTCGAAATCACGCTGAGATAAGGAAAATCCACGGTGTAGTTTATCCTACTTACAAAGATGCCTGCTACGCAGCGGGACTTTTAGATGACGACAAGGAACATATTGAGGGTATTAAAGAGGCAGCCCATTGGTCCTCTGCTGAGCATTTGCGCGACCTTTTTGTTACATTATTGTCACAAAAAGAGCTTGACACACCATTGACAGTTTGGTTGCAAACTTGGCATTTGCTATCAGAAGACGTCGAGTACAAGAGAAGAATTCTTTTAGGCATTCCAGGTATAACCACCAACTTAGCTTTGTTACTAACTTTTTATATAAATTTATACATGAATGGAAATGGTTACTTATTACAAATTAGTGATTTATCATCCCTGTTAAAAGACCATCTTTTTGCAAGTCACCTCAACAAATAAATGATCTACTGATTCTTACGATATGTGTGTTAGTCTATAAATATCGTACAATGCTCACTATTTTTTACAACTGTTATTTGCATACATAAGCTACGCCTCATATATGGCTATTTTGATACAGGTTTACGACTAAGCGACGACGAGAAAAAGAATATTTGTTTGTTTTTTATCGAACAACTTATGCGCTCAAGAGGCACCAGTTTGAAAGCTTTTCCAGAACTTCCTTATCCAGATGAGAGTTACATGGCCGACTTTGGTAACAGGCTAATCTTTGCTGAGAGAGATTATAATCCATCAAAGTTACAGGCTGAATACGAGACTCTATATGCCGCGTTAACCACGGAACAGAGAAATGTATATGACACCATCATGACGTCCGTTACAAATGGTAGAGGAGGAAATTATTTTGTATACGGATATGGAGGGACTGGTAAGACGTATTTATGGAAAACCCTTGCTGCGGGGATTAGAAGAAATGGTGACATAGTCATAAACGTTGCATCAAGTGGCATTGCATCTTTATTGATGTCAGGTGGACGGACTGCTCATTCGAGGTTTCATATTCCGATAAATATTGATGAGACTTCTACGTGCTCAATAACTCCGCAAAGTGACTTGGGGAAGTTGTTGAAGAAATGCAAGCTTATTATTTGGGATGAGGCTCCCATGACAAATAAGCTGTGCTTTGAGGCATTAGATAGGTCCTTGAGAGATATCTTGCGTAAGAACAGGTACGACACTTTTGATGCGCCCTTTGGTAATATAACTGTAGTATTTGGCGGTGATTTTAGGCAGGTGCTGCCCGTTATTCCAAAAGGTTCCCGGCAAGACATTGTTAATGCATCTTTAAAACAATCGTACTTGTGGGATCATTGCAAAGTGTTAAAATTAACCGCTAATATGCGCCTTACGGTTGGATCACGGCCTGCGGATGTGGCTGAGATAAAGGAATTTGCCGAATGGATATTGAAAGTAGGAGATGGAGATGTTGGAGGACAACACGGCGGAGAGGTTTTGATAGATATACCTGAAGATATTCTAATACATGAAACTAATGATCCCGTACAATCTATTATAGATTTCACTTACCCAAACATTTTAGATAACATAGGTGATCCGTCTTACTTCCAGGAAAAGGCCATTCTTGCTCCAACCAATGAAGTGGTTGACAGTATTAACGATCATTTGCTTCAAACCTTTCCTAGTGAAGAAATAGTTTATCTTAGTTGTGACAACATAGATAAAACTGACCGTGGTGGTGCTATAGACCAAGCCGTCTTTTCACCTGAATTTATCAACGGTTTAAAATTTTCGGGTGTCCCAAACCATAGGCTCGCATTGAAGGTCGGTGTCCCAATAATGTTGTTGAGAAACATTAATCAATCACAAGGTTTGTGTAATGGGACAAGGCTTCAAGTGACTAAATTAACGCGTGCCTCTATTCAAGCCAAAATAATTAACGGAACACATTTTGGCAATACGGTTATACTTCCAAGGTTGAAAATTACTCCATCGGATAAACGTTTACCACTCAAGATCGTGCGCAAACAATTTCCTGTGTCAGTTTCTTTTGCCATGACGATAAACAAGAGCCAAGGACAATCACTTTCGAAAGTTGGTTTGTACCTACCACGTCCTGTTTTCACACACGGACAATTATATGTCGCACTTTCACGCGTAAAAAGCAAAAAGGGTTTGAAGGTTGTTATTTGTGATGCCGATCGTAATTTATTAAAGACTACTACAAATGTAGTCTATAAAGAGGTTCTTCACGGTCTTTGATCAGTTATCAACAGGTATGTTCGGATACTCACTTAATGTCATACGAATTTGTTTTTTACATGTTTATTGTAATTCACACAAAAGTTTTACTTACACATTGTTTTCATGGTTTGTTACGTTCTCGACGAATTTGTATTGCCTTACCAATTCATCTACTTCTCACTACATACGCTTTCTTTTTCAAGCCTGTCAAGATTGAAGACCACCTGAATGTATGTAGGAGACATTATTACTTACAATAATTGTACTCTATATTGTACTTGACTTATCACTTCATATTAATAAATAACAGATTCAATATTTGTTTTCTTTCATTATTTTTCTTATTTTGTTTACATACTAATTTTTTTCTTTTTGCAACATCTTTTTTCCTCTTATTACTTTTATTATCATCTTATTTATATTTTTTTTTTAAAACATAACCCGGTGTCAACGGGTCTTATAAGCTAGTTATTTATATGTAAATTAAAATCTATTTATGTAAGTGATACACGTACACATTAATTGTACACAAAACAACTAAGGTTGAACGAAAAAGATTCAAGTAACATATATCAGTTAATGGAATTCATGGTTGTGGTTGTCTTCATATAAAAATAGATCCCAAACTAATTAAATGGAAGCTAAATAATACGTCTTTAGAAGAGGAAAGACACGGAGTAAGGTGTCGTTTGTTTTTTCAGAGCTTTTAACTCTTCATCTGCAAACCATGTCTGCATAAGAAGAGGCACATCTAAAGTCTTTTATTTGCATGCAAGAAAACTGTTTGTTTTTTGTTTCATTGATTTTTTTTTTTTTTTTTTGCGCTATAAATCCTTTTGTCATATGAGTCAAATAGATCAATTGTTTTCTTAAGTTTTGGTATCTTTTTAAGTTTTCAACTATTTTTTGCATTTTCGTATCTCTTTTACGTTTTCGTGTAATTTTTTTTAAAATTTTTGACCTTTTTTAGGTTTTTGTTTTTTTACGTATTTGTCATATTTTACGTTTTCGTCTGTTTTTTACGTTTTTTTAGATTTTTTAACGCTTTAGTCCGTTTTCGTCTGTTTTTTTTTCCCTTTTCATCTTTTTTTATTACGTTTTTGTCTGTTTTTTAAAAATTTTCGTCTATTTCTTTGCTTTTGCTACGTTTTCGTCTGTTCTTTTTCACGTTTCTGTCCATTTTTAATGTTTTTGTTTGTTTTTATAGGTTTTGGTTCATTTTTTTACATTTTTTATGTTTTCGTTTTTTTTTTTAATTTGCTCATCTTAGTTATAAATTGCTCAAGTGTTTATTTGATCATCGATGTGGGATTATATCACAAAACCCGAACTTATATTGTTCTTTAACCTTTTGTTTCAAATGACTTGAGGACGACATCTCCACCACTCGCGACCTCGCCTCATCTCACCACAATGTTATCCTAAGCTTCACTCTCCTCTTCATCCTCCCACACTCCCTTATCCACTAAACACCTTAAGCTCATTATATTGTTATCTCATATGAATTAAATACTTTTTATGGGATAAGAAAGATTTATTTTGTGATCAAACATATGTAAGTGACATTATATGTAATGCACAATTGGGTGGCGACATATCAAATTGAAATTAACATTTTATTTGTAAATTAAAATCTAATTATGTAAGTGATATTCATACACAAAGGTTATGCATAGTCTACTTATTAATTTTTTCCGGTAAAGGATTTATACTCGATGAATATATTAAATGAAAAAAAAATCGTACAAGAAGAGAGGTAGTGAACCACTCTTGAAAAAAGAACGACAAACAACGTGTTTTGAACAAGCTCAAAAACACGACAACCACTAAATCAACCTTTCTCTCATTCTGCACACGTAACCTTTTTTTATTAGATTGTTATTTCATATAAGAAAGTTCTATTATGTGATCAAACATAAGCAAATTGAAATCAATCTATTATTTGTAAATTAAAATCTATTTATGTAAGTGATAGCCGTACACATTATACACAAAACAACTAAGGTTGAACGAAAAAGATTCAAGTAACATATTTCAGTTAATGGAATTCGTGGTTGTGGTTGTCTTCGTATAAAAATAGATCCCAAACTAATTAAATTGAAGCTAAATAATACGTCTTAGAAGAGGAAAGATACAAGGTAAGTTGATTATTTGTTCATATAAAATGCATAAACTGTAAAAATGATCAAGAGCACACAACAATTCACAAGTACACCCAGCCAACCACCCCTTGGTGTATTTTATTATAACAAAATCAAGAAGATAAGTCCCCAACTGGGTGCTTACCAATACAGATACAAAGAAACAAGACTGATCTCTACTAGGTAGACACCAGTAATCTCACTACAAATATCACTCAACACTCAGACTTAACAAGATTAAACAAGATTGATCTTGATATAAAGAATCAACCAAATACCCAGACTGATATCAAGATAGATATCACAAGAGAAATACAAAGGCTATGAGAAGCTTTAGAGAGAGACTGAAAACAGATATGATAAGAATAAATGAAACCCTAGCAGATGAGAAGCTTATATACACAGCCATCTTCCACTTTAGCCCCTGAACTTCTCTTTTCTCCATTTTAGACTTAAACTTAATTGGACTTTGAAACTTGACAGATTTAGTCCTTCATATTATTCAACACCCCTCCACAAGTTGATAAGTCTGCATTTGAAGAATTTCTTCCATCCTTCACCTGACTGTTATTCTTTTCACAATTGTTCACACCTGCAAACAAATCAAACATACCAAGACTTTTGCAAAACAAAGAATGTTGTCTTTGACCAAGACACTTAGTAAAAATATCTGCCACTTGCACATCTGTATGAATTTTAACAGTTTTAATCATTCCGGCAGAAACCTTCTCTCTAACTAAATGCACATCCAGCTCAAAGTGTTTGGTTTTTTCATGAAATACAGGATTAGCTGCAATCTGGATTGCAGCACTATTATCACAGAATATGTTAACAGGTAACAGCTCTTTAAGACCAAGACTATGCAACAAATTGCTCAACCAAATCACTTCACATGTAGTAGAAGCCATGCTTCTATACTCAGCTTCTGCTGAACTTCTAGACAAGGTAGCTTGTTTTTTACTTTTCCAAGAAATAAGAGAATTACCCAAGAAAACACAAAAACCAGTTACAGATTTCCTAGTTAGGGCACTTAGCCCAGTCAGAGTCTGCATAAGCTTTAAGCTTAAGATCAGACTCTTTATTAAATTGCAAACCTAAACCAGGAGATTTTTTTAGATATTTTAAAACCCTTAGAGCAGCCTTAAGATGAGATTGTAAAGGTTTATGCATGTGTTGACTCAAACAGTGAACAGCATAACTAATATCACGTCTCGTATTAGTTAAGTATATCAATTTACCAACCAATTTTTGATAGTTATTTATATTGTTCAACACTTTATCTTTTTTAGCTTCAACACAATTCAAAACAGAATTTTCAGGCAAGGGTGTATCAGCAGGCTTAGCTGCAAGCAAACCATACTCATATAACAACTCCAAACAATACTTTCTTTGAGTCATACAAATACCATTATCATTTTTCAAAACTTCAATCCCAAGAAAATATTTCAACTCTCCCAAATCTTTGATCATAAACTTAGAACTCAAAAACTTTTTAAAGTTATTGATTTCTACTTCATCATTTCCAGTGATAACAATATCATCAACATATACAAGCAGAGCAACAAACACAGAACCTTTTTGTTTAACATACAAAGAATAATCCAGTTTACTTTGCTCAAAACCATGTTCAACTAAAGCATTAGTAAGCTTAGCATTCCACTGCCTAAGAGCCTGCTTAAGTCCATATAAAGACTTATTAAGCTTACATACTTTTGTATCATCACCACCATTAAAACCTTTAGGCAATTGCATATAAACATCTTCATCAAGATCACCATATAAGAATGTATTATTAACATCTAACTGATATAAAGGCCAGTTTTTACTAACAGCAATACTTATTAGACATCTGACAGTAACCATTTTCACAACAGGACTGAAAGTTTCATCATAATCAAAACCTTCTCTTTGATTAAAACCCTTAGCAACTAATCTGGCTTTATATCTATCAATTTCTCCTGTAGACTTATATTTGATTTTCCATATCCATTTATATCTAATAGCATGTCTACCAACAGGTAATTCACATTCAGTCCAGGTATTGTTTCTATTTAAAGCTTCAATTTCATTGTTCATAGCTTCAGACCAATTAGGATTTTTAACAGCTTCTTCATAATTTTTAGGTTCAACAGATTTATTCAATGTAGAAGCAAAGCACATATTAGTCCTACTCAAGCTAGCATAACTCACATATTTTTCAATACCATATCTGACTTTAGAGTGCATCACATAATCATTGAACCTAATAGGAGTTTTAGACTCTCTACTAGACCTTCTTATCACAGGTGTCTGCACATCTTCATTAACATTTTCAGATTGAGTAAAAACTAAACCAGTATTTTCAAGACTAGAATTGCCCTCAGACCAGTGTTGGTCACCAAAGTAGGTTGCAGATTGCCTATCTTCATGATGCATATAAGTAGTATCTGATTCATTATCACTAGCATTATATGAAGATGGCATACTACCATCCTCAACTGGTGGTGTATCTTCCCCTTCATCATTGGGACTTTGAGACTTTGGATTATCAAAAAACTTCAAGTGTTCAACCTCATTTACACTATTAGTATCAGTTGATTCACAGGTTTTCATTTTTAAAGGAAAAACATTTTCATAAAATTCCACATCTCTGGCAAAAAACACATTTCTAGTATCCAAACTCAAAAGTTTATATGCTTTCTTAGTAGAAGAAAAACCAATCAGAACACATTTTTCAGACCTATAAGACAACTTATCATGATTATTCAAAATGGTAGCAAAACAAAGACAGCCAAAAGACCTCAAATGGGAAAGATTAGGTTTAGTTTTATACAACAACTCATAGGGACATTTACCATTTAGAACAGAAGATGGCAGCCTGTTTATAAGATATACAGCAGTTAGAACACAATCAGACCAAAAACACAAAGGAATCCCCCCTTGAAACATAAGACTCCTAGCTACATTGAGCAGGTGTCTATGTTTCCTTTCAGCAATCCCATTTTGCTGAGGTGTATGAGGACAAGATGTTTGATGTATTATACCAAGATCAGAAAACATTTCACTCATTTTCTTGTTTACAAATTCAGTACCATTATCAGACCTAACAATCTTAATTTTAACATCAAATTGATTAGAAATTAAGTGTATAAAAGAACAAAATACATCAAACACCTCATCTTTAGTTTTAATCAAGTAAGTCCACACAACTCTAGAATAATCATCAACAATAGTGAGAAAATACTTATATCCTTCTCTACTTGTTACTCTGTAAGGGCCCCATAAGTCAAGATGAACAAGTTCACCAAGATTCTTAGACTTATGATCAGATAAAGGGAAAGGTTCCCTAGTTTGCTTAGCCCTATGACAGATTTCACAAACAGAAATAGAAGAATTCTTGGATATACCAAGATCCTTCTGAAGAACAGATAAGACTGGATCAGCAGGATGACCCAGTTTATTATGCCAAACAAGCTTAGACACATTATAAGACATGACCATATTACACTCACCCAAAGTATTATCAGACTGCATATCAAACAAATATAATCCATCAGACTGACTACCAGTCCCCAGAACTTTCTCCCTTTTCAAATCCTGAATATAACAAGTATCTTCATCAAAACCAACAAACATTTTGCTGTCTCTAATCAGTTTATTAACAGACAACAGACTCACACAGTAACCAGGAACCACTAAAACATCATAAAGAGTCACATTATTAGTTAATTTTAAATTCCCAACATAACTTATAGTGGCAAGAGTACCATTAGGATGTCCAACAGTAATCTTAAGACTAGAAATGTTCACAATATTAAACATACCAACAGTAGAAACAGTCAAGTGCTGATTAGCACCTGAATCAATAATCCAACCCAAAGATATAGTTTTAACAGAGAGACTAGAATTCCCAATGAAATATTTAGAAAAATTAATATTAAACCAAACATTTCCATTAAAGAATGAAGCCCTACCTGCCATATTAGCATGTATGCTTCCTGAAGAACTATCATTGATCAAAGACAAGAGTTTCTTCATCTGCTCAGAAGTAAAACCAGAAGATGTATTTGCAGATGAAGTAGTAGATGATTTTTCAGACACCTTATTATCAGCATTAGCATTATAATTTTGTCTAAAACCATTTTGTTTAACTGGATTATTAATCTTAACAAAACCAGGTGGAAAACCAATGAGTTCATAGCATCTTTCAATAGTATGTCCAATCTTACCACAGTTTTTACAATTCAGATTAGGATTAGGACCTCTATTAGCAGTATTAGTATTGGAATTAGTTCCTCTAGTGTTATTACTGTTATTATACACTCTTCTAGTGTTATTAAAAGATTTAGCAGCAAAAGAAGATGCATTAAGTTTAGACTCAGAAACACTAGAGGACTCAGGAATCCCTCTGTGAGACTCCTCCCTAGACACAACAGCATAAGCATCTTTAACCTCAGGTAAAGGATCCACTACAACAAAAGTGGCTTTTTAGGACCCTTTATGTGGGATGGTATGATAATGGAGTCCTAAAAAACTGTTTAATAGGACACATGAGCGTTTAGGGTCCTTTTTAAATATTTGCTACTTAGGCGATGTCCTAAAAAGGTATATAATAGGATGGTCGATGATTTGGGTCCTATTATCATATAACTTAATATGACACTTAAAATATGGATCCTAATAAATTACCTTTATAAGACGTTTATTCATTATGGTTGTATTATAATAAACCATAATAGGACACTTGAGTTTTGAGTCATAAGACATCAGTTAGTTAAAACGCTTATTCACAAAAAGTTTTATTATAGCAAAATTTAATAGGACCTTTGACACGTGGGTATTATAACGTTAACCTTTATAGGACACTTATGTACAATGGTTTTATAACATCATTTTTTTTAAACGATTATTTGCAAAAGTTTTATTATAACAAAACTTAATAGGACCCTTAAAGGATGCATATTAATTATGGTTTTATTACAATACACCATAATAGGACACTTGATATATAAGTCATAAAACATTAATTATTTAAAACGCTTATTCGCAAACGTATTATTAAAACATAACTTAATATGACAGTTGACACTTGGGTCCCATAGATTGATACACCATCATAAGACACTTGATATTTGAGTCATAAAACATCGGTTTTATGGAACACTTATTCGCAAACATTTTTTTTATAAGAAAAGTGAATAGGACCCTTGACAATAGCGTCTTATAACGTTAACCTTTATATAACGCTTATTCATAATGGTTTGTTTATTATACACCACAATATGGCACATCTTTTTAGAGTCGTAAAACATCCGCTTTTTATAACGCTTATTCAGTTTTATTGAACGCTTAATTGCAAAAGTTTTATTTGAACAAAAATTAACAGGACCCTTGACAACTGTGTCTTTTAACATTAACCTTTATAGTACGCTTATTTGTTGTGGTTTTATTATCCTACGCCATAATAGAACACTCCTTTATTTGAGTCATAAAACATCAGTTTTTTAGAACGCTTATTTACAAAAGTTTTATTTAAACATTAGTTAGTATGACACTTGATACTTGGGTATCAAAACTTGATACACCATAATAGGACACTTGTTATCTGTCTTTGTATTGTTATATGTCTCAATCTTTTGGAAGTTATGTATGGGTTATCTGTCTTTGTATTGTCCTTATCTATCAATGATAATGGTTAATTTGGTGCATTATTGCTGTACTATACTAAGCCAGAATTGCACTCACAAAATAAACTAGGCTTGATTAAAAAACAAAAATGACTGAGTGCAGGGCATCTCAGTCCTAATGGGGTGATTAGCAGACCAAATTAAAGCAACAAGATAAGATCTTGAATCCCAATTAAGCTCAGAATTCTCTAGTCAGTAGTACAAGCTACTAAAGGAAACAAAAAACAGAAGAGAAACAACAGTGAATAAGTAGAAATTAAGCTCTTAATATGGGCATTTGATCCAAACAGTGATAAGCCATATTGACCCGTTTGATCCATTTGAGCCAAACACCCCTTAAGCAGGGTTGTTTTGAGATCTCAAAGTGAAAATATAAATAACAAGAAGCTAAAAAGTTAAAATTACCTAAATTTAAATAAGAAATGTATAAGAAAGAGTTATACAAACAGTAATGAGGATTGTCATTGATTCTTAAAAACTAATTTTACATAAAAACAGGGACTATTATTATTTAGCTAATTGAAATCATTAAGTTTCTTCAACTGGATCTTCTTCATCGGCAATAACTAAGTCATTGTTGTCCACAACAGTTCCATCGAAACCACCTCTAACCAATTCAATATCCATTGTTTCGTCATGTTGAGGACACATAAATGAGTCACCCTGCAAATGTGTTTCCACGTCATCAAGACTTGTTTGTTCATCCATGTCATAAACATGTCTGGGTGCTGTCTTGATCACAACTTGCCATCCTTTGTCAACACTATCTGCAACGTAAAATACTTGATGTGCTTGAGAAGCTAGTATAAAAGGCTCGTTATGAGCCTTCAATCCTTCAAAATTCAATAGAGTAAACCCGTTGTCATCTTCTTTTTTCCTTGAACCATTCGAAATCCAATCACAATCGAACAAAACTACTTTCTTGTCAATACCATACTCCAACTCAATTATATCATTCAAAACCCTATAGTAAGTTACATCTCCCGCGATAGGAATGTTATCTGTAGCACTCGAGTAACTGTTTGTCATGGCCTGAAGATTAACCCCACTATTCTGTGTTTTCCTATTATGTTCTACATCTTTTGTGTGAAATCGGAAACCATTTATGATAAATCCCTTATATTTTTTCACATACTCAGATGGACCACTTGCCAAGCACCTTAGACTTTCTGTGATTCTGTGATCCCCTCTAGCATGTAGCTCCTCAACCTGAAATAAGGCAAGATGTGTTAATTGTTTTGTTATTAGTAGGTCGAAAATGCTATGTCATTATAATTATTTTTCAAAAGTAATAAACCTGCGTATATGCCTTACATGATCTTGAAACCACGACTCAAAAGTCTCACTATGTAAACGTTGAATGTCACGCTTGCGTTTTCTCCGATTTTGATGATGAACCAACGCCAGATGTTCACTGCAGTGTTAACAGATGATAATGATGATAACAACGACAACTATTAATCGTATAATATAATTTATGAAACTCACAACTAATATAATTACTTACGTTTGAAATTCATCAACTTCACTACAATTGAACAACACATATGAATGTGCTTTAGCCAAAATGTCAAGTTCCATCATTTTTACCTTTGTAGCACCAATCGGTCGACCCGCCATAGAAAAGATAGGTAAAACATCCTCATAACCATCGTCATCATTATTTCGACTTGTCTTATTATGTACGGTCTCAACATCACTGGATAAGTACAATGAACAAAACGACACCCACTCTTCAGCTAGATATCCTTCTGCAATGGAACCCTCCGGGTTATTCCTGTTTCGCACGTAAGATTTTAATGTAGCTAAATACCTGAGATATCAAAACCAATAATTTTAGATTCAATAATATTTGTTAATAAAGGTATTTACTATAATAGTAATGTGCACCTCTCGATTGGATACATCCAACGGTAATGAACTGTCCCTCCTAATCTGGCCTCTGAAGCAAGATGAACCATGACATCAAAGAATGATGGCGGAAAAATCCTTTCAAAATCACAAAGTATTTTTCCAATCGGTTTCCATTTGAACCAAATCATTTGGATTAAGAACCTTTGCGCATAATTGTTTATAGTAACGACATAGCTTCATCACAGTATAGCACACATGCTTAGGCAACACATTTCTCAAGGCAATGGGAAGCAACTGCTGCATCAAAATATGGCAATCATGACTTTTAAGTCCAAATAGTTTTGGAGGTTTTAACTCTACGCATCTTGATATATTAGCTGCATAACCATCTGGAACTTTCACCTTCTTAAGCACACGACAAAAAATATCTTTCTCTTTTTTATCCATTGAGAAACAAGCAGGTGGCAAATAAACTTTGTTGTTATCTTGAACTATAGGATGAAGTTCAGGTCTAATGCCCATTTCTTGTAAATCTAGGCGTGCTTTTATATGATCCTTGGTCTTCCCATCTAGATTCATTAGCGTTCCAAAGACACTGTCACAAACATTCTTCTCAATATGCATTACATCTAGATTATGGCGTAGCAAGTTATCTTTCCAGTACGGTAACTCAAAAAAAATACTTTTCTTCTTCCAATTAAAAGGTAAATTTGGGTTGCTCTTCACAAGTTTTCCAAATTTAACTTCAAAACCATCTAACTCATCAAGTACTTCTTGTCCTCTTAAGCCACGGGGTTGCCTGTCTAGTTCTTCTGTGCCATCAAAAGAGTTTGTATCTCTTCTAAAAGCATGATCAGTAGGCAAATATCGACGATGTCCCATAAAACATTGTTTTTTGCCATGACTCAAGCGTGTTGATTTTGTATGTTTATGGCAGTTAGGACATGCAAGTTTACCTTTGGTGCTCCATCCGGATAAATTTGCATAAGCAGGAAAGTCACTGATCGTCCATAACAAACAAGCACGCATCCGAAAGTTACTTTTTGTTGATGCATCATAAGTGTCTACTCCTTTACGATCCCACAACTCCTTTAGCTCAGCAACTAACGGTTCCATATAGACATCTATATTATTCCCAGGAGCAGATGGGCCAGGTATAAGTAACGTTAGAAAGAAATAAGGTTTCTGCATGCACATCCAAGGAGGTAGATTATATGGCGTCAAAACAACAGGCCATGTACTATGAGAAAAACTCATTGTTCCAAAAGGGTTAAACCCATCACTCGCTAAACCAAGCCTGACATTACGAGATTCTTTGGCAAACTTATCATACTTAAAATCAAATGCTTTCCATGCCGGGGAATCTGCAGGATGTCTTAAGTAACCATCTTTCGTGCGACTCTCTTCATGCCATCTCATGGAGGCGGCTGTTTTAGATGACATAAATAACATTTGCAATCGTGGTAAGAGCGTAAAATGACGCAACACCTTTGCTCCAATCTTCTTACGTGTATCAGCTGTGGTTGACTCATCTGCACAATCATCTTCACTTGCTTTATACCTTGACGTATGGCATATATCACATTCTGTTTTATTAATGTTTTCTTTCCAGTACAGCATACAATCATTAGGACATGCATCAATTTTATCATAACTAAGTCCCAACTCTCGAATTATCTTCCTTAGTTCATACAATGACTTTGGTATAGAAGCATCGGGGAAGGCTTCCCTCATTGTATCTAGCATCTTGCTGAAACCATTATCACTACATTTCCCAACACACTTACCATGAAATAGTCTAATGATAAAAGAAAGAACTGATAACTTACACCCAGGATATAGTGGTTTCTTTGCCTCTCCCAACACTTTATAAAATTTTTTCGCCTTTAGGTTTGGCATACTCATACTTTCAGTTTGTGTTCCCATGTCATCGGTTAGTGTGTCATCACCAAACCGATGGAAGGCATCATTCACCAACCCTTGCATGTCACACTTGATTTGGAACTGAAAGGTGAAATTGTATAACCTTTCATAAACCCGACACATAACAGATGTGTTGTAGCCTCCGTCCGATCTACCCATATCTGATTACCACAATCAATACATGGACATGAAATCTGTCCATTTTTACCCTCATTATAGAATATATGATCAAGAAAGTCATCAAGACCTTTTTTATATTCAATGGTAAATCTAGGTAAAGACATCCAACTCGTATCCATCTTAAACCTAATTCAATTAACCACAGAGAACCACATATAATTTCAACAAAAAGAAAGGGAGCCTAATTCAATTAACCACATATGTTGTTTCATAAAAATTTAGCAAAAACGATTAGGGTTTCATTTATGAGGTATTACCTGGTCTTGATGATGGTGGTGATTCCTGTTGGCAATTTTGGATGGTGGAATGATGTGGATTTGGATCTTAAAATTAGAAATACTTTTACAATTTATTTTTAAGCTATTTCTTAATTAATTGCCTAATTATTACTTCAAAGCTAGATAAACTAATTTATATCTAAAAATTAGAAATTAAAAGTCAAAATTGCAAAAGTAATTAGGCAGACTTCGCGGACAATTGATTTCCCTTTAAGGCGTTTTCTTGGATGCGTTGAGTATTATAATGTAAGTTTTCTTGGATGCATTGAGTATTATAATGCGTTTTCTTGGATGCATTGATATTAGTGATGTTTGTTGTTTGTACCATATAGGGTTCAAAATGTAAGACATTTTACTGGCTAGATCCTGAGTTACCTAATGACTATTACAAACAAGAGGTTTTTAATTTGATTCAAAAGGAAAAACGTTTGAAAGAAGACAAGTATGGAAAAATAAGAGATTTGGAAAGGGAGATTGAGTTTCAAAAATAAACTATGGAGAAGGAAATGTTTCTGCTGCAATTGGAGTTGAAAGAAAGCAAGTCTAGTGTGGTTTTTTTTAAGAAAATTGTTGTTGTTTTGTGTTTGGTTATTGCTGTTATGTTGTCAAAAATTGTGTAATGAAATGCTTGTTATGTAGGTTTGATGTAATGACCTTTTGTTTAATGAAATGCTTGTTATGGGATATATGTGTGGATGCATTTACAGTTGTTGATGTTTGCTGAGATAGTACTGGATGCATTTACAGTTGTTATCAAAGAAGTTGAAGCTAAATGGGAATTGAAGTTGCAGGGATTGTGTAGTTAATAGCATGTTATGATAGTCATACTCTGTTACTACTTTGCAATTGTTTCTGATAGTATTAGCTTGTATTAGAATATAGACTAGAATGCCTTGTTCCTAGCATTTCAAGATCTAAATGAGTATTATTTTGTTGCAGAAGTGATAACCATTTGAAGCTCAAAATCATCACATATGTCAAGCTGTGAAGATGAGTTAAGCTCAAAATCATCTTGGGTTGATTACTTTCAACCTAAATGGAAATTCAAAGGATTAACAAAGTCAGAAGCCAAAAAGTCAAAAGGCAAGAAGTCAAAAGGCAAAAATGTTGAACAAGTTCCTGGTAAAAGGATACAAGTGTTAGGTCTTGCTAATAATGTTACTTGGGATGCAATAAAAAAGAAGACATTTGGAGTCAAAAAACCAGGCTTGATTAAAAAACAAAAATGACTGAGTGCAGGGCATCTCAGTCCTAATGGGGTGATTAGCAGACCAAATTAAAGCAACAAGATAAGATCTAGAATCCCAATTAAGCTCAGAATTCTCTAGTCAGTAGTACAAGCTACTAAAGGAAACAAAAAACAGAAGAGAAACAACAGTGAATAAGCAGAAATTAAGCTCTTAATATGGGCATTTGAGCCAAACAGTGATAAGCCATATTGACCCGTTTGACCCATTTGAGCCAAACACCCCTTAAGCAGGGTTGTTTTGAGATCTCAAAGTGAAAATATAAATAACAAGAAGCTAAAAAGTTAAAATTACCTAAATTTAAATAAGAAATGTATAAGAAAGAGTTATACAAACAGTAATGAGGATTGTCTTAACAACTAATTTTACATAAAAACAGGGACTATTGTCATTGATTCTTAACAACTAAAGGTTTGGGTCCCACAGATAAGCACTTGATGAGGGCTTGAACTTGGGTGGTCAACACTGATCACTCAGTGTATGGGTGGAATTGGACAAACAAAAAGCTATCTGCAGACCTATCTAATAAGCTCAAAAGTTTGAAATAAGCCCTGAACTTTATAGATGAGCTTATTGGATTTCAAAAAAACCAATAAGCTCACTGTGTGGCCCACTAATGAAGAAGCTAAGGCACATGGAAAGTTGAGGTTTTGAGCTGATGCCCTGGTGCAGGGCAATGGTTAGCCCTGCAGGCCACTTTGAACTATCACCTAAGCCAGAGAAAAAATCATAAAAATAAGCTAACTGTGGGATTCAAAAGCTTAGATGGGGAATTTCAACATGTAAAAATCTCAAGACTTGAATCTCAACACAAAATTCACAAAAATTCTCCCAAGATCTGAGTTTCTGACTAACATACCATTTTGACTTTTTGATTTTGAACTTAAACTTTGACTTTAATGAAACTTGTTTGATCCGTATGCACTAATTATGATTATTTAAGCTATGATAACACTAATTTAAGATACATGAACAAGATTTAGACCAAGTGGGTGAGATTTGATCCTCACATGTCCCAACAGTGGACTGTGAGAGTGAAGGTAATTTGATTTTGACTTTCTCTAGTTCAAACATTGGTTTTATAGTTTTACTAGTTCTAATATCACCTAGAGGTCATAGTGTGCAGATAAACAAGTGAAAAGGCAACTACCACAGTTGAAACAACACAGAACCAAACACCCCTTAATAACTGAGTTAACAAATTTAAAAGGCAAATGATCAATCTAAATCATAATACTGATACATAAGCTTGTACTAGGCTAAATTAAACACATATAAACAAAAGCAACCAACATTTAACAATAACAACTAACAATCACAGATTATCAACATAAGCAACATAAGCACATACGGATTATCATCAAAACACATAACAAAACAAACGGCCATTAAACATAAATATGCACATACCATTAAAATATTAACCATAATAAGTTATCATAAACCATTGTTCACAAACCATCCCCTTCAACATAAATACATAACAAGTTTTCATCAAAATAAGTACATAACCCAACAACATGAGACCATCAGACACAAAAACCACAAAAGACCCAACAACTACCTTCATTCTTCTTCATACTTCTCCAGAATCTCAATGGTCTCCTTCTTCAATGTTATCAACATCTGAAAATCAGCGACAACACTTGCAAGAGATTCAACCAAGCGCCTCTCAATGAGCTGGACTTCATGCATTGAATCATAAACATCCTCAGCTGCCATTTCTTCATCAGTATTCAAATAAAACACCTCCATTATTCGTTCTGTTCTCTTATCCACTTGCATTCTCATGTCGTCTCTGACGGCCGCAACATTTCTCATGTTGACCTCATTCGTAGGTATCTCATTAATATTGAGAAAAATAAAACAATCATGAAGCTTTTCAGACCCACAAAGATCTTTCACTTCATTCAAGTATGGCGTGGCAGACATTTTCAATTAGGGTTGTATATAGTGAAAAAGTTATGAACTGAAAAAAGTATATGGATGAACTGAAAAAATAAAAATAAAACCAACATATATATAAAGGGTAGATGCATGAACTGAAAAAATTAAGAGTATTAATGAGAAATGAAATAATTAAAACAAGTAATCATGACAACTGAAGAGACTGCAGAAAATCAAAGGTCGAGAAAAACTTACGCGTTCCCATAATATTGATGCTTATTATTTTAATTGGGATGACTCAAAGTGTAACCAATTCAGTTTCAGTTTGGAGCAGTTGTAAAAAGAGAGGAACTAGTAACTCGGTGTTGAGTATAAATATATTTCGGGTCGGGTTTGGGTCGACCCATCTAACCGTTTATTAATCATGGTAGGTTCGGGTTGTGAATAAATTAATTGGGTCGACATGACAACCCGTTTAAGCTTTTTTTCTTAATGTGGCAACTTTTGTATCAAAAAAGGGTTGACTGTGTCAACCAAAAACCCGTTTAACCTTTTCAACCCGTGAATTTCAAAAAGATCACGCCCATCTTTATAAATGGTTATAATTTGAATATTATTTTTAAAATATTCATGATTATTATTTTCAAATTGAATAAAACCAAACTA
Source organism: Chrysanthemum seticuspe (assembly GCA_019973895.1). Classification (NCBI taxonomy): domain Eukaryota; kingdom Viridiplantae; phylum Streptophyta; class Magnoliopsida; order Asterales; family Asteraceae; genus Chrysanthemum; species Chrysanthemum seticuspe. The sequence goes on from BPTQ01000005.1 coordinate 15,830,253, forward strand.
ACCAAACAACCCGATAGTACACTTGGGTCATATGAACCGGTGATATTGCCCTGTTGTCGACCTTGATGAACCTTAATGACGAATCTTCATATGATTCTTTTTACTATGAACCTTAATGACGAATCTTTGCTATGAAACTTTTATTATGAACCTTTGATATGCTTTTCTGAACCATTTGATATGACCCATTTGTTATGAACATTTTGGATATGAACCTTTTGATATGACACTCTGATTAAGATATGATATCTGACTATCAGTTTGATACACGAGCCATTTCACTAGTCATGGGGGTTCCATGTCCGGGTCATTGATGCACCAATGGCATATATGACTCTAGTGTGTTTGAGTGACGTTCCACACCATCCCTTATATGTTACATGTTATGAGCTCAAGTATATGTTTGGCCACTATGTTATCTGCAGGGGAGTATGGATGCATCCTATATCTGTTATCTACAGTTACTGGATTATCTGTTATATGATATGATATGTTATGTTTCTGGGCTCGTGTTGGATTACTGTCCTATCTCTGACTTCATGCGAAGCAATACATTCAATCATAATAGTCGGCACTTTATGATCACCTCGCGTATATTGGCCTCGCAAATGCCTAGGACAATTCCTCCGTTCAATATGTGTAGAATATAGGCTACAAAGCATCCCCGGAATGTGACGTCATGGGAAGTCGACTTACGTAAAAACTCTTGACGATATAAATGAACGACCGCATCCGTTGAGAGTTATTCATATTAGCTTTTTCAAAGTTATTATTTTATAAACTTTACGTTTTTACCAAATCAATCCCGAATCCAAAGCAACACCCACCTACCAAACGGGCCCTTAATTGATAACCCGAGCAACGACCGGGTAATACTCTAGTTCTTTTTTAGTTTCAAATACAATAAAATACCTATACCTATATATTATATATATACACAATAATACAATATTTTTCATATACTGTATACTAGGTAGTATTAATTAATTTACTTATACATCAAATTATACCCTATCACCGATTCATCCCGCCCAGACCGATTACAAGCTACAAGGTGGTCGACCGCCCGACTACTGATTCGCGATTTTAATTTGCAACATTGGATATGAACCTTTTGATATGACACTCTGATTATGATATGATATCTGACTCCCAGTTTCAAACCCGAGCCATTTCATTATTCATAGGGTTCCATGCATGTCCGTCTCATTGATGCACCAATGGCATATATGACTCTAGTGTGGTTTACTGTCCTACATCTCACTTTATCTTTCGGGTCAACTAGATGCGGATACGCTTTAACAAACGTAGACCACGTAGGATAAATTCAGTCTGTAAGAAAATAGCAACATTTTAAATAACGCCCGCGTAAAACAAATGAACTATCTGGAGCCGCTCCATTTCGGGCAGTAAGATACAACAGAGACTGATTACTTCAACACATTGATATTGTTGTTTGACCCGGGAAGTCGGAAAAACGAATGCCAAATCTACTTCATTTTTAGTTTCACATACAATAAAATACTTATATATTATATATATACAATAATATAATACATTTCATATACTATATACTACTATTAGTTAATTTAATTATAAATCTAATTATAATCAAAAAATTAGGGGAAAACTTACACACCCACGTTCACATAAACCCGCTTAAAATTTTTGGGGAAAAATTCAGATTCATAAATAAATTTTGGCGCTGCGAAAATCAAGCATATCTTTTCGGAAATCAAGTATTTGATTCGATTTTATTAATGGAAATCGTTTTTCACAGACGGTTAAAATCTCAATTTTGGTTTAGGGTTGTATGTGGGCAGCAAAACAAGGATTGTGGGTTTTCACTTTTGATTGAAGATCTGACTCAACAGGTAATGCAAACCTCTCTTGTTGTTATTATTATTGTTGTTATTATTATTATTATTATTATTATTATTATTATTATTATTATTATTATTATTATTATTATTATTATTATTATTATTATTATTATTATTTTATTTTTTTATTTTTTTTTAGAAACTCATAGGATTTACAAAAAATTGGTGGGGAGCCGAGAAACTAACTGGGCCCCCACACCTCTAGCAATGGCAAAACCAATCCTATTAAAGATATGAACCGCAGCACGCGCTCCAATGTCTTGAGTCATAGAGAATCGTCGAATACGCTTTAGCAAGGTTACAGCGTCCTTCTCAAGTTCGCCAAAAGAAGAAAATGAGAAGGGGAGAAACCCATAACCAATATCCGCACATTTAGTATCATATTTGACTTGTTTCCGTCGTGCAACATCAATGATCGCTCGCCCTGGCATAAAATCCGTCATCCCAGACTGCGTCAAGGGCGACGATCCCGTAAGATCAACACATACATCACGCCCACTATCCCAAGAATAAAGCAGTATATCAGGTGGGCGCAAAGATCTGTCCCCATCTCCACAAAGCCCAATATCCACCTCCTTACGAGCAGAAATACCAGACCGAGAGCATATATCCACAAGAACATCACGCACAAGGTTATGCCGATGTTTAATGCCAACAATACCCGCGCACGAAATAGCATGATCCCCATAAATATCTCCAGAAAATACCTTAGAACAAGCTGAGCACGGTACCTGAACAGTGAAAAGAGGAACACCCAACCGATAACATAGCACACAACGATAAGCCCTGGCATTCATAGTTTGTCCCAGTCCAGATATCGGAGCCACCCTAAGCCAATCCGAAGTATGATCCTCCTTTAATGAACTCCATAAAGCCATCTGTCGAGGGGAAAGATGGAAAGTAGACTCAACAAATTGGGTAACCCGATCGAAATATATATCTGCCAATTTCTTCATAAGTTTGGGGGCAGCGATCTCGCTAGGGTTACTCAAAAGGTCAATATCCATATTCACATTAAACGTACATAGAGCATCATCAAAATTATTATTATTATTATTATTATTATTATTATTATTATTATTATTATTATTATTATTATTATTATTATTATTATTATTATTATTATTATTATTATTATTATTATTATTATTATTGTTATTGTTATTATTATTGTTATACATTGTTATTGTTAAACATTGTTAGTGTGGGAAATGGTGGGTTCGGGTATGTGTTTGGTTGACCTCTTTTGATGAGTCTCATATGTGATCATAAGTGCTGCTTATTTGTGATGTGGTACAAGTTGTATTTAAGTTGCTCTGTTTAATTTAAATGAATGTTGGTATACCTGTGTAAAGTTAGGTCAAAGGATTTGGGTAGTGATAGTGATAGTGATTTGATATCAGTTTCTAGCTAATGTATTTCATTCTGTGACATGTAACTGAAGGATTTGCGTCTATTTTTTGTTTGTAGATAATGTATTTCATTCTGTAACATGTAACAGATAGTGATTTGATTTCAGTTTTGTTGTTCTCAAATGACTATTGTTCTTTGCAATCTCATAATAATTTTATTTGTTTTGTGCACCAGTTATGGAAAATAACAGGATGCAACGCCAAATCACCACGAGAAATACGAATGATTATGAAATGTCCAGAAGGACAAGGATTCAAGAAAACCAACAGAGATTACAAGCTTTGGGAGTGAAAAATCTTGCTAAGTATTTGACAAGTCTAGTAGAGAGTGACAAAACAAAGAAAAAGAAAAAGAAACCAACGGATACCGGTGAGAAAGATGCAGATTATATGTCTGGTTCAGACTTCCATCTTAATGCTGAGGAAGATAACCCAGAAGAAGCGGCTACACAAACAAATAAAAAGGTACGAATAATAAATTTGGCTACTATATTTTCTTTATGTTTGTTTTCTAACAATTCTACTTGCATGAAACAGAATCGAAAATACATTGCTCCACAGTCCATGAGTAGATATAAAAATTTAGCAAAAAAACGAATGAGTGCTCCCAATGTCTCCAGTGGGCTAACGTCTTCAGAATCTCAATCGCAAAAGGGACAACAGATTGATACAGGGAGGGCAATACGTAGTAGGGTACAGGAGTCCGACCAAGTCCAAAATAGAAATGATCAACCAAATTCTGTCAACAGAGGGAGATTAACTGCAACTGAGAGAAACTTAGTTGCAATTGACAACGATCATGACCACGGGGAGCGTGACTTGAGATCTGATGGTAACTATACATAAATTTCAAATACTATATATATGATATTAAATTACTATTAAGTGTATATTCAGTTAACTATTTTCGGTGCTTACTTGTTTTTTTGTTTTTTTTTTTTTATTATTATTTTAATATAGATAACAATGAAGACCTTTATGATGTTGAAAATGATGATATCGAAGACATACCTATGAATGAAGATATTGAACAACAAGCTACTTCAGAAGATGATGTAGATAAAGACATGGATGATTTGGAGAATGAGGATGATTTGGAGTATGTGTACGATTTAACAAATGACGGCGATGATCTACTCGGACAAGAGATTCAAGCTGAGCATTCTGAAAATGAAGAAAACCATGTAGTTACACAAGCTTGAAATGAAACAGGTTAACATGGTCTACTTGATTGCATCGTTTTAAAAATCATATATCATATATTGTGTCATATAAGAAGAATATATAATAAAGTTAAATTAAAACAAGACAAAATACAACTCTAAGATATTGCCTCCATTTCGAATTATTTAGTATTTTAAATGTATACGTATCTATTGTAAATCATGTTCACTTTTTGTAGTTCGGATTGTAAGCAAAAGAAAGAGAGGACCAACACGTATGGCAAAAGTTTGGGCCCAAGAAAAAGGGGATAGAATTCCTATTTTAGTTAATGAACACGGACAACCTATTAACGACAAAAGTAGTCATCTGACTCATTTTATGGGAACACTTTCAAGGAGTGGAAAGTATTGTCCGATTTATAAACCATGGAATAAAGTTGACACCGCAAAAAAAAGGCTTTGCTTGAACTCTTAAAGGTACACAATGTTAAATTTGTATGTTAATGAATAAAGTATTTGTTTTCTAATGTGAGCTATTACATTTTTTATACAAAATTTGATATTCCGGAAGCTGGAGAAAAATGGATATTGCAATCATTTGGGCGGAAGGTGAAGAACTGGAGGGCAAGAGTTAAGGAACACTACCATGATCCGTCTTTGTCAGTTAAGCAACAAATAAGATCTAGGCCAAAGCAAGTGCAAAAAAAACAATGGAAGAAGCTTGTGAAGTATTGGAATACAGAAAACACTAAGGTGTGAAATACTCTTCCACTTTAAATAACATTACTTAATTTCCCATTATGATATTTTACTTTCCTGCTGCAGAGTTTAAGTGAAAAAAACAAGGCGAATCGGGCAAAAAAGGAGATGATCCAAAGAACCGGTAAAAAAGTTATGCTCGCAAAAGGGAAGAGTTAAAGGTAAGTGTATGGAGAAAGTGGGATTGTTAATGTATCCTGTGGATATCCACTGTTAATATTCATTTTCTTTTTATTCATACAGACATATTTGGGACGAGATCTAACTCGATTGGATCTTTTTAGTGCATGCTTCTCCAAAGATGGAAATACCAAAAATGATGACACTGCAAAAGCGATTGTAAGTAATATGCTTTTGTGTTTGCAAAAGTGTATTAATAGCATAAGTTAAACACAATATGCTTTTTTTTGTAATACATGATTTTTTTTGTAATACATGCTTTTACTATATGTTGTTCATGTTTATATAAAATGCAGGATGATATTTTTTCTACAGTTATGGGTAAAGATCGAAATGGTGATGCAGGCATGTATGGTCTAGGTGTTCGTGCTTCTGATGTTTGGGGTGTAATACCAAGTCGTTTAGCATGTCATAGAGAAAACAACGAATTGAAGTCTAGATGTGGAGAACTTACTAGTGAAAATGAAAAGTTACGAGCCCAGTTATCAGAGAAGAATGGGTCGACGGATAGTTCCATTGTTCCACCTCTTACATCACAAGATTCTCCTGTTGTAACCAATGAACCTCCACGCTTACGGGTATGTTTCTATTATAAATCGTTCCTTTCTAGTTGTTATAGCTTATTTTATCTTTGATAGCTAATGAACCTAGGCTACAAGCTTATGTATCAGTATTATGATTTAGATTGCTCATTTGCCTTTTAAATTTGTTAACTCAGTTATTAAGGGGTGTTTGGTTCTGTGTTGTTTCAACTGTGGTAGTTGCCTTTTCACTTGTTTATCTGCACACTATGACCTCTAGGTGATATTTGAACTAGTAAAACTATAAAACCAATGTTTGAACTAGAGAAAGTCAAAATCAAATTACCTTCACTCTCACAGTCCACTGTTGGGACATGTGAGGATCAAATCTCACCCACTTGGTCTAAATCTTGTTCATGTATCTTAAATTAGTGTTATCATAGCTTAAATAATCATAATTAGTGCATACGGATCAAACAAGTTTCATTAAAGTCAAAGTTTAAGTTCAAAATCAAAAAGTCAAAATGGTATGTTAGTCAGAAACTCAGATCTTGGGAGAATTTTTGTGAATTTTGTGTTGAGATTCAAGTCTTGAGATTTTTACATGTTGAAATTCCCCATCTAAGCTTTTGAATCCCACAGTTAGCTTATTTTTATGATTTTTTCTCTGGCTTAGGTGATAGTTCAAAGTGGCCTGCAGGGCTAACCATTTCCCTACACCAGGGCATCAGCTCAAAACCCCAACTTTCCATGTGCCTTAGCTTCTTCATTAGTGGGCCACACAGTGAGCTTATTGGTTTTTTTGAAATCCAATAAGCTCATCTATAAAGTTCAGGGCTTATTTCAAACTTTTGAGCTTATTAGATAGGTCTGCAGATAGCTTTTTGTTTGTCCAATTCCACCCATACACTGAGTGATCAGTGTTGACCACCCAAGTTCAAGCCCTCATCAAGTGCTTATCTTTGGGACCCAAACCTTTAGTCCTAGCTTTTTAGAAACCTCAATAAGTCACCTTTTCATATCAAGTCTCACTTTGGATCCCTGTCAAACCTAGTGGGACCCACAAGGGCTGCAAGGTTGTTGGTTTTGGCCTGTTTGGCCTGTGATATTTGATCAAGTGATTATTCTGGTCTATAGCTTATTCCTTTAGCTTATCTGGTAGTTTTTAGCTTAATCTAGTTACAACTCATGTAGTTACAGCTTATTTAGCTTATTGTTGCTTATTTGTAACTTATTTAGTATACACCAGCCTCCACACCTGCAGTATTACACTGATCAATTTTTGACCTCCTTTGTATACCCCAGCCTCCATACCTACAGTATTACATCTGTTTAACCTAATACATGTGTCTTGACTATAAATTGATAAATGTTTGTTGAAAACTGAAATCTAGGTCGGGGATGAAGTTGTCCTTAAAAGCATTTTAAACTCAACCGAGACTGTAGCAAAAGGATGGGTGAGGAGCTTGAACCCAAATGATATAGTTGGTGGTACAGAGATTGGACGAGGATGGTGTGAGGTAAACTTTCAAGTACCAACAAAAAGAGATGAAGTGTTGGTGAGACCCTATGGGTTATTTGCCACAATTGAAGACTGTGTTGGTGCAACCATAGCATGGCCTTGTCCCTTTATCTCGGTATGTCTTTGTTAATCTTGTGATACCAATAATTTTACTAACATGGAGCTTAATGCTTATACATGGGTGTTTATTTGTAGGTGGTCCGTGAGGATTGAGAGAGATGATGCATGATGACCACGGACTAAGCTTCTTGTTGCGTTAATGTATTGTTTAATGTTAACAGACATTATGTTAGATTCTGTCTACCTTATTTATGTTTAGTGATTTTGTTATGACAATTGGTAATTTGAAATACAATTTCGTTTTATTCATTTAATATTTAGTTGATGTTTTATTCATATCGTAATAATAGAGTGTGCATGGTGAAAATAGCGTCCTATCATATGACTTGTCCGGACTTTGAAATTGTCCTATTAAACTTATTAACCGTCCTAACAATTAACTTAACATTGTAAAAGTGTCCTAATATGTTGTTATTAGGACGTTATTTAGGTTGTTAATAGACATTTTATACGACCAAAAAATTGGTTTCATAATCTTCCTTGAGATATTAGAACCCTTTTCTTGGTGCTAAAATAGCTATAATGTTATATGATAAGCGTCCTAACAATTATCTTTTAAGTACGCTTGTATGTGTATCAAAAGATTAAAATTAGGTAACAACGTTTTACAACATTGTAAAAGTATCCTAATATGTTGTTATTAGGACGTTATTTGGTTGTTCATAGACATATTATGCGACCATAAATTTGGTTTCATAATCGTATTTGGGATATTAGGACCCTTTTCTTGGTGTTAAAGTAACTATAATGGTATATGATAACCGTCCTAAGAATTAACATTAAAGGACGCTTGTATGTGTATCAAAAGATTAAAAGTAGGTTACCACATGTTAGAACATTGGAAAAGTGTCCTAATATGTTTTTATTAGGACGTTATTTGTGTTGTTTATAGACCTAAAATGCGACCATAAAATTGGTATCATAATCTTATTTGAGTTATTAGTACCCTTTTCTTGGTTGCTAAAATAGCTATGATGTTGCATCATAAGCGTCCTAACAATACTTTTAAGGACGTTTTTATGTGTCTAAAAAGATTAAAAGTAGGTAATCACATGTTAAAACATTGTAAAAGTGTCCTAATATGGTTTTATTAGGACGTTATTTGTGTTGTTCATAGACATATAATACGACCATAAAATTGGTTTCATAAGGGTTAGGACGCTTTGGACCTATTACAACCGCCTTACATGAAACGCTTTCATCCTTGGTCCTATTAAATGAAAGGTCCTAAAACGTACCATTTTATGACGCTTATGGGGGTCCTAAAAAGCCACTTTTCTTGTAGTGATCTCTGGTTAATAAAGCAGTTCTAACAGGTTGATAACAATCATCAAGACCCATAAGAAATTGCATCAGTTTCATCAACTGCTGATGCAAAACTAACTCAGTACTAGCTTCACAAGCACATTTATGTTCACACACACATTTAGGCAATTTAGTTAGAGAATCAAATTCTCTCTATAAAGAATTTAGCCTATGATAGTAATCAGCAACAGAACTACCACCTTGCTTAACAGAGTTAATCTTTTGCAACAAATTGTATATAACAGACCCATCAACCTTATCATATGTTTCTTTCAATTCTTGCCAAACAGAAGCAGCATTTTCAGAATAAACCAATCCCATATAAACATCATGAGACACAGAATTCATAATCCAGGTTAAGACAATAGCATTTCACCTATCCCATTGAGCAGACAAGACATTACTAGTAACAAATGATTCCTTAAGACAAGTACCATCAAAAAAGCTATACTTATTTCTAGCTTGCAAAGCCAATTTCATAGCACCAAACCAAATTCTATAATTCTCAGTTCCAAGCAGTTTAAATGGAATAAGAGCAGTTCCACTATTATCATTAGTTTGAATATGAAGAGGATTACCAGCATCAAGATTACTAATTAACACTTGAGTATTACTACCACTAGGTTCATCTTCAATAGCCATAACAACCAATCAACAAGAACAAACAGCAAGAATAAACAGAAATAATCACAACAACCAGTATCAGCAAAAACAATCAACAAGATCAATAACAGCAGAACCAACAAATAACCAGAACTACACAACTCAATCAACTTCCAAGACTGCCCAAATCCTATCCTCCTTCGACTTAGACACAACAAGAAACTAAAAAACAGAAATAACAAACTATATAAACTACAACTCACACCCAAGAATAACCACAAATCAGCCAGAAGACTGGGAACAGCCAGAGCAGGTATTCGTACCAATCTAGGTTGGCAGATCAAGATGTTAACTGTCCCGTTTGCACCTTCTAAACCAATTTTGTGTTATCTTAAGAGAAAGAAGTACTTACAGAGATAAATCAGCGGAAAGAGACACAAAAACCACTAGATTCACTTAGTCTAGTAAGATTGTATCAAGAACAGGCCCAAGAAACAACAAGAAACCACCAGGGATAAAAAACCCCCAAAATACCAAATTAGGGTTTCAAGAAACCCTAACCACGAAACCCACAAAATCACCAGATCCAAGCCTAAACAGATCAAATCAACCACGGCCGTTAAGTAAACAGCCTCAATTAACCAATTCAACCACCAATTGCAAGAATCCCCAAAAAAACTTCGAAACCCTAGAAACCCTAGAATCTCAAAAACCACCAGATCAGAACCGTGCTCTCTGATACCATGTAAAAATGATCAAGAGCACACAACAATTCACAAGTACACCCAGCCAACCACCCCTTGGTGTATTTTATTATAACAAAATCAAGAAGATAAGTCCCCAACTGGGTGCTTACCAATACAGATACAAAGAAACAAGACTGATCTCTACTAGGTAGACACCAGTAATCTCACTACAAATATCACTCAACACTCAGACTTAACAAGATCAAACAAGATTGATCTTGATATAAAGAATCAACCAAATACCCAGACTGATATCAAGATAGATATCACAAGAGAAATACAAAGGCTATGAGAAGCTTTAGAGAGAGACTGAAAACAGATATGATAAGAATAAATGAAACCCTAGCAGATGAGAAGCTTATATACACAGCCATCTTCCACTTTAGCCCCTGAACTTCTCTTTTCTCCATTTTAGACTTAAACTTAATTGGACTTTGAAACTTGACAGATTTGGTCCTTCATATTATTCAACATAAACTATTACAGAATGGATCCACTAAGAAGAAAAATAAAAATAAGAAGAATAAAAAAAAAATCAGCCACACATTTTAAGGGCCTGTTTGGCAGGGGCTTTTTGAAGAAACTGTTAGCTTTTTGTTACAAAATAATCTCCTATAAACTAAATAGCTTCGTTTGGATGCATTAACTACAAGCTTTTATTTCAAACAAATAGCTCCAAAATAAAGAAAATAACGTTCAAGTCTTTTCCCCCACAAAAGTCTTTTCCCGAAAATAACATTATGCTTCAAACTTCTTTTGTGGCCGAATAAAAAAGTCTTTTCCCGAAAAAAAGAAAATAGCGTTCAAGTCTTTTCCCCCACAAAAGAAGTTTGAAGCATGTATCGGATAAGCCCGAAAAAGAGAAGTTCAAAGTATGTATCAATAATTTACTCCGGATGTATCTATTCGGTAAATTATTTGTTCAAAGTATGTATTGATAATTTACTCCGGATGTATTTAATATAGCGAAAGATCGCTTAGTGATAAAAAAAGTTTATAGGTTATAAACGAAAAATAATAAAAGTTTGAAGATTTGGGGATTAAACATAATGTTTTGAAACCCGGTTCGACCCGGGTGGTTCAATCAGTTGGACTGTTCCGGTCGAAAAACGGGTCGATTTAAACCGAGTCAACCCGATGGGTTGGGTCGAAAACAGGTCAAATTAAACCGGATCAACCCGCCGAGTTTGAAGCTTCCCGGGTCAACCTGGTTTTCGATGTGTATTAATAGTTTCATTTTGAAATATATGTTTTCAACATTTCTTTTCTTTTTTAAGTTTCAACTTTTCGCTTTTTGGTTTTTCTTTTATATATAGTATACCAGGGTACCAGCACGTTTCGGTGGCGGGTACCCTGTGACGAGTAACCATAAATAGATCTCGATGAGACCTAATTCCACCAGTTTGTATCGGTTTCAACGGGTCATCTTTGGTTCGTTTTAGGATGGATTTTATTTGTTAGCCGAACCGGTGGCGACACCGGTTCCTGATTGAACCATTTGGTCCGGTCCAGGTTTTCAAAACTATATATACTATCAACTTGTTAGCTTATATGAAGCTTTGTGTGTTTTATTAATTTGTATAATTTGTATAATAACATGTACTTTTCATTTTAGAGTGTATTAAAAATAATATTAATTAGTGTGTTTAACTATTTTATATTTTGGATTATGTTGTACTTTGTTTAAATTGTACATTGTGAATATTTTATTTTACTTTTTAATAAGAGGTGTTTTAATTGGTTGTTTTTAATTTGGTAGATATGCTTTTATTTAGTTTTACAATGTGAATAAATTATTGTACTTTTAAGTAATAAGGTATTTTAATAAGAGTATTAATTATAATATGTACTTCTCTCACATTTGACTTTCAAAATTTAACTTTTTCAAGGTTTGACCATACACTCATTATATGTAATATAGATTAGCGTTTTCTCTGTTTGGTATGAAATAAAAGCAAGGAAATTTAAGGTTTTTGTATCTTCCACGATAATACGATATATTAACAAAGGTGATAGCAATCGAAAAAGAAGAAAACAACCAGACAATTGCTTTTCTTGCAGTCCATTTTGTGCATCGCCAAAGTTAGCGCCAAACTCAAAAGGTGGTTTAATTCTACTCAGCATTTACAAATTTAGCAAATTACTCTTATAAACTTATAAAGGTCATAATTGAACTTTTATTCAATTTTTTCTTAAAAAAATAGGGGTGAAGAAGTGCGTGGGTGGTACCTTTTTCTTCTTACACAAACTTGATCATGTAATAGACAATTCCATATATATTTGTTTGAAGCCATCTCATATCCATATCACTATGAACGTTCATATATAAAGCTAAATAAGTAACGAGACGTTTGGTTCGCACTAAGAAATCACAACCGATGTAGGTTTTGGAAGAAAGTAAACACGAATGTGTATAGATTTTAGATGTGTATTGCCTATTATTTGGGTATGCTTAACTTCATGGGTATCATCCTTTTAAAATAGATATATTGAAAGACCGTGTCTATGAAACATCATATACGTAATACGTCAAAATGCAAAAACATCAACGAAACAAGTCACTTTTTCTCTTTTAGAGTATATCACTATGTCATTAGTCGGGGAAAGTGGGTAATTCTGTAGCCACCTGTAAAATTTCACTATCATCAACCTTCATATTAATAAACTAGGTTGGTTATCCAAAACTTATTTGAGCATTTTAGCATGTACGTTTCATTTTATTGCATAAAAATTTATGCAACTCCGAGTAGTCTTATTTAATCATGCCCGATAATTACTGATAACTGAAATCAGTCTCACAAGAAATTTTCTTGTCTTACGAGCCGCACGCGTACCGACACTAAATTAGTTATGGCTAAAGTCAAATAAATATTTCTACGAGTTAGAATTAGTATTTTATTTTATTTTAATTGTTACCTTTATAAAAACATGCCAAAAAAATTATATATTACACGTTAGTCAAAAACATCAAACCAGAACACCGTGACTCACATTTAAGCTCAAACGGGACACGATATACATAACGAAAATTTGAGATCTTTTCTTTCTTTTTTTCTTGTAACCGAATATACTCACAAGTACACCCATCTCTTCCAAAAACCTTGCAAATGCATTAACCTTGAAACTTTGTTTGAGAAATAAACTTAAAACCCATCATGTATCTAGATATTTGACTTTTGAGACAAGATGAAACATATTTCCCATGCACACAACACATTCACTTCTTTCTTTGTCCTTGTGACAGCCGAATACCACCCAAAAACCACAAACCAATTGCTTGTTTCTTAAATACTCCCTAGATGCAAGTAAAATCAAGATTGCATGTATCCAAGCTCAACATAAACCCTTGGTCTTTAACCAAAGGCTCTCCTCTTTTTCTTCTTAAAAACCCACGAGCCATAAGCTCATCACATATTTCACTTACAAAATCTCATTCAAAAACCTCTAAGTGTATGCAAAGCTTAGCCTTGGAAGTTTGGATTTCTCTTGGGTTACTCTAGCTCACGTCGACACACACATACTCTTCCACACCCTCTTCAAACTCATTAAACTTCCAAACACTCAAAGGAAAACTAAGGGTACTTGGAAACGAGCATAAGGGTTTTAGAAGCAAGGTAGTCGGGTTCACTTTGGAAAGCATATCGGGTTTCTTTGGTTCTCATTCTTGTCTATACGTATTCTCCACCACCATTCTTGGTGTCGTAAGTCCTTCCTCTTTTCTTTTTCCGTATATAGGACGATGTAGTTTCTTAACCATTTAAAAACACATCGATGCATTTTCACGACACTTGTACACGACCTCATTATAACAAGCTACGTTGTCAACCCATTTTAAAACCAACTACATTTCGAAACCAACAACATTTCGGAACAAATTAATAAACTTGAGTGGATAGAAACTCGTTTTGTTGACAACCCATTTCGAAACTAACTAATAAACTTGAATGGATAGAAGCTCGTTTTGTTGTCAACCTATTTCGAAACTAACAATAAACGCGAATGTAAGGCTTAGATTGTTTCCTTGGTACACTCGGCATCTTTGTTAAAAATCACCAAACAAAAGAAGATGTATTGCACTTGCATGCAAAAACTTTCGAACATGGCTACTGAGAAGAAATATATAGCAATTATAAAACAGTGGGAATACCCATTAAATAGAGCCACGCTACGAGAACTAACACAAAAGGACCTTTGGCTCAGTTGGTGGGAGCGTGGGTGATTGACTGAGGAGGTTGTGGGTTCGAATCTGCCTCATGGCAGTTATATTTTTTTTTGTTATAATAGCAACTTTCGTAACTAGACAAATCCAGTCCCCCAACTTCGCACCTCTTGTCATTTTCTTAAGATCTTTTATAAGCCTTATAAACTCATATCGATATCTACGATTTCAACCCTCGACTTTGAACCACTTGACATATTTCTTAAAATCCTTATAAAGTTTGAAACTTATATAAATCTTTACAACTTTGATCCCTCCAAGTTCTACACTTAACGTTTTCCATCCTAAAAACTTCTATAAGATTATAAATTTATATTTTCTACGAGTCTTCGTCACATAAATATAATTGGTACATGTTTCTATTTGACAACCACATTTGCATAAACTAGAAAATATTATACTTTTCTAAATATAATATTTTCCCACAACTTAGATAAAATATATATTGTACATATATATATATATATATACTTTTCAAAACTAAACAAAATCAAATAAATATAAGTTGATTTATAAATATTTCCACTTTAATAAATACACTCGAGCCAACTCTTATACGAATGTTTCGTAAACTGTCCCACACACTTTTCCAAGAGTTAAAGACTTATAAGCATTTCGAAACTTATTTAAACTTAACCATTGCCAACACAAGCAACGATAAACTCAAACTCTTGAAAATACTTCAACCGTTTTCAATACATTAAATCAAGGATAAAAACAATAAACTAAGACTTGCCATGCTAATTATAGGTCGCGTGACGGTACTTCGTGCTCATACTACTTGACCTTACACTACTCGGATACCATTTGCAAAGGTGAGTTCATAGCCTCGCCTTTACTTATTTCTTTCAAACCCCGCGAGGGAGATGCATGCTATAAACTGGAACACAAGTCTTTTCTTAAACTGTATGCTTATCTGATCATTATTATTATAGCCTAAGTTGCCTGCCATAAGCCCGTTACATCATGAACCATTAATCACTTGCTAGTGAACGCGAATATTGTGGATAGTACTATGGGAATTAACGACCCCGACTCGGTTATCGGAAATAACCGGGGCGCGCTATATTTGGTTAACTATGGAATTGGCAATTCCATCTCTGAGGGCAATATTATTACTTACGCCAGTAATTAGGTGTATGCAGTTAGTTTGGTGTCATGAGCTTAGTGCATAATAATAATCTATGTTTTCCATGGTGATTGTATTCGAAGCAATTACCATCTATTACTTGTGTTCAACTTATTGTTTAAACCTATGAATATCACTCAACTTTTGTTGACTTTTTAAGCATGTTCATCTCAGGTACTAATTAGAATATCATGAAGGCGTGGAGCGGATGTCGTGGGACACTTGAAGTGGTGTTGTTTTCAATTAAAGTTATCATTTCGTAAATATTTAAACTATCTTTTGTGTAACTTCAAAACATGTGGTATTCCCTTTTGTGTTTCTAAAACGCTGAGATTTATGAAATGGTAACTACTTTTTATTAAAATGTCTCTTTAGAGCCGTTTTCTATAACTTATGACTATGATCCTCTAAGTAATACCCCAAATAGTCTTCCGTTGTCACATTGTGATTTTGGGGGTGTTACAGATTGGCATCAGAGCCTAGGTTATAGAGAACCAACTTGTATTTTCAAAACAAATTGGACTATAACCACGCTTTTCAAATGGACCGTTTTACACCACCACTTCACGTCCTCCGCGCCTACTTCGTACCGATAACATGTAGGAGATTCACTTAGCAAATACTACATGACTAGCAAAACTTTGCATGATAAAAACTTATAATGCTAGCTTTCATTTGGTTAGGCATTTAGATTTGCGTGGCAGATTATGCGCGACTAACTAAATCTTATTTACTGCATGGCTTTATTTACTTATGAGTACATATTTTCTTTTGGGTTGTTACAGTACTATGTCGTCCGCTACTCACCCTATCAACCTGACATCCGACACCGAGATGGAGGATGCTATGTCTCCAGCCTCTACTCCCACGGCACCGGCTCTCGTTGCACCTATGTCCTCTGAGACTGAGCCCTTCGAGGAGGGTGAAGTCGTTGTCACCCCACCTGCTTTGACCATACCTGAGCGTTTGCCTGTCTTTGGTCCTCCCACTTATGACAGATATTTGGAGTCACAGCAGTGGCTATCACCCTCTGATGTTATGTCCCAGACACACTCATCCACTGATTCCGTATCTTCTATCTCTTGCCCATCACCACTGCCTATTCGCCGAAGGCGAAGGCGAGCTAGGGTTCTCAAACCCTACGAGCCCGCGCCGTTTGGCCAGCCATTCCGTTACCGAAAGAAGGGTGCTACCTTTATACATACCGCTCGGAAACGAGTAAAGGCACCCATCACTTTTGTTCCACCATCTGACATACCATCATCATCTGCTTTTCCACCATCAGCTGCACCTGCACCACCACTCATACCTGTCTCACCACTACCACCACCTACCACATTCATTTACCAGACCACCACTGTACCGGTTTCATCCTCATCCCGTGCACCATCACCCTTGGTGACGCACACTGAGCCGGTGACATCTCTTGGGAAGAGAGCCCGTCTCTCACCCACACATTCGGACCCATATTACCAGGCTATGTTTGGTACCTCTGAGCCGAGAGCCCGTAGGAGGGTCGATGCTAGACGTTGGTCATACATGATGCCACTCATTAGTCGATGGAGGTTGGAGGAGGGTGCACCTAGTGCTGTGGAGCTTGGGGAGCATCGGTTTGCTGCTGCTGAGACTCTTCCGGTTACGGGAGAACCCCTTCATCATACCATTCCATTGATAGTTGCCCGAGTTCTGCGATTTGAGGATCAGCTCGAGGATGTTGTGGCATTCGTTGATGAGGTTCCGTTGGTACGTGTCGAGAACATTGAAGATGAGGTTGGAGAGCTCCTTAAAGGGAGGAGTACGATGGAGAGAGAGCTTGATAGGATTGGTGCCCAGAGTGAGAGAGCTAGTGGAGCAGTTACAGTGTTGGAGAGGAGGATGGAGTCAGATAGATTAGGACTGCTGGACAGAGCTGAGATGTTGGAGGGGGTTGTGCGACGACAGTCAGAGAGGATGACTATCATGGAGACTCGTGCTACTGCTTTGGAGCAGAGATTGGAGGCACGAGATAGAGAGGTGGATGAGCTGGCAGAGCTAGTCCGTGACCTACAGCGCCGATTGAGGAGCACACCTGACAGCCTCTAGATTGGTGATTCATCTATTTAGTTTTCTGGTACCTTAGCCTGCCGCATGTGGCACTAATAAAGGCCTTGTATTCGCATGTTTTGTAAACTATCGAACAAGCTATTTATGCGACATTGTATGGTTTTGTATCACTATGTATGGATGATAGACCTATGACATTATGGTTGTTATTTCTTGATGTTCTCATGTATGATGATCTTTCTTATTTATCAGTGTATGAATCAAAGTGATCATTTATATATATTTCCTTGTGTGGTTCTAACATATTGTGATTCTTTCTCATAATGATTATACTCTATTGATATAATGTGATGATCTCGACTATTATGAAACCATTTTGTTTATAATAATTCACACTTATGTTGAATGATTCTAAAATTTGAGTGTATGTCTTTAGAAAAATGGCAAGAACAAGAACTACCTCTACCTCTACTGAAACTCCCGAGATGACCCCTGAAGCAATTCGGAGGCTGGTTACTAATGAAATCGGTGCTGCTTTTGCTGCAAGACCTGCTGGGGCAGCTCGAGCAAATGAAGCTCCAAATCAAGCCAACCAGAATGAAGTTGTGGCAAATCGCAAATGTGGATACAAAGAGTTCATGAATTGCAAACCCACCTTCTTCAAAGGAACTGAAGGCGCAGTTGGCCTTATTCATTGGTTCGAAAGATCTGAAACTGTATTTCTTTTAAGTGATTGCTCAGAAGATTGCAAGGTGAAATTTGCTACTGGTACTCTGCTGGAAGATGCATTGTCTTGGTGGAAGGCTCATGCCCAACCTATTGGCATGGAAAAAGCCTACAAAACCACTTGGACTGAACTAAAGCAATTGATGATGAAGCAATATTGTCCAAGGACCGAGATCAAGAAACTTGAAGAGGAATTCTATCATCTGACTACTAAGGGCAATGATCTCAAAACCTACTTCAAGCGTTTCCAAGAATTGAAAGCTCTATGCCCTTCCATGATTTCTGATGAGGTTAAGTTGCTGGAAAATCTCATTGGGGGATTACCCCGAAGCATTGAGGGCAATGTTACTGCATCAAAACCCAAAACCGTGGAAGAAGTGATCACAATTTCCTACCAACTCATGGATCAGGTCCTGAAACATGGATCCGTGCAAGGCAATAACGACAACAAAAGGAAGTTTGATGACTGTCGAGGCAACACTTCAAACAACTACAACCACAACAACTCTTTCCATCACAACAATAACCGCAACAACAACAACCAAGGCCGCAACAATCACAATCAACACCGCAACAACAATCCCAACCCATATCACCAAAACCGAAACAACCACCACAATCAACAAAACCGTAGACAAGAAGTTGTGAGGGCTTATGCCGCTACACCCGCCACTGGAAGAGGCTATGCTGGACCACACCCTTTGTGCACTCGATGCAACCTGCATCATGTGGGACGTTGTACTATTAAGTGTGGGAAGTGTAACAAAGTGGGCCATACCCACAAGGATTGCCGAAGCCCCGCTACTGGAAGTAACCTCCAACCCATGGGGATAACTTGCTTTGGATGTGGAGAAGCTGGGCATGTCAAGAGTAGATGCCCAAAACTGTACGGGAACAACAACAACAATAACAACAACAACCCTGCTAGAGCAAGAGCTTATATGCTAGGAGATGGAGATGCACAAGAAAACCCGGACGTCGTTACGGGTACGTTTTCACTCAATCATCATTTAGCTAAGGTGTTATTTGATTCTGGAGCCGACAAAAGCTTTGTGTCTTCTAAGTTTGCACCTTTACTAAAAGTCACCCCAACCGTCCTAAATACCACATATGAAGTAGAGCTAGCCGATGGAAAAGTAGTAGGAACTAACACTATCCTTCGAGGTTGCAACCTATCTTTATCAAACCACCCATTCGATATAGACCTTATGCCTATCCAACTTGGTAGCTTCGATGCTGTCATTGGCATGGATTGGCTATCCAAGAATCGTGCAAGAATCATTTGTGACGAGAAAGTCGTTCACCTCCCTCTCAATGGCAAAACTCTAATCATTCGGGGTGATCGTAGTAAAACTCGATTGAATATCATCTCGTGCGTCAAAAATGCAAAGTACATAGAAAAAGGATGCCACATTTTTCTAGCACAAGTAACGGAGAAGAAGAAAGCGGATGAGAAACAACTAAAAGACGTTCCCGTGGCTAGGGACTTTCCCGAAGTATTTCCTGAAGACTTGCCCGGTCTTCCTCCGATTCGGCAAGTAGAATTTCAAATCGAGCTAATGCCGGGAGCGGCACCCGTGGCACGAGCACCTTATAGATTGGCACCCTCTGAACTACAAGAATTGTCCGACCAACTTCAAGAATTGTCCGAAAAAGGATTCATTCGACAGAGTTCTTCGCCTTGGGGAGCTCCGGTCTTATTTGTCAAAAAGAAGGACGGATCTTTCCGTATGTGTATTGATTACCGAGAGTTGAACAAACTAACGGTGAAAAATCGCTATCCATTGCCTAGGATTGACGATTTGTTTGACCAACTGCAAGGGTCAAGCGTCTACTCCAAGATTGATCTGAGATCTGGGTATCACCAACTGAGAGTTAGAGAAGGAGATATACCAAAAACTGCTTTCCGAACACGATATGGCCACTATGAGTTCCAAGTGATGCCATTTGGTTTGACAAACGCACCAACGGTATTTATGGACCTAATGAACCGAGTGTGTAAACCTTACTTGGACAAATTTGTGATTGTGTTCATTGATGACATTCTCATTTACTCCCGCAACAAGGAAGAACATGCGGAACACTTGAAAGCCATTCTAGAGCTACTCAAGAAAGAAGAACTGTATGCTAAGTTTTCCAAGTGCGACTTCTGGATTCAAAAAGTTCAATTCCTTGGTCACGTGATAGATAGTAATGGTCTTCATGTCGATCCTTCAAAAATAGAAGCTGTCAAAGATTGGTCATCCCCTACTACCCCTACCGAAATACGCCAATTTTTAGGTCTTGCGGGTTACTATCGAAGATTTATCGAAGGATTCTCGAAAATCGCTAAACCTCTAACGGAGTTAACCCAGAAAAAGAAGAATTTTGACTGGGGTGAGGAACAAGAGTTAGCCTTTCAACTCTTGAAACAAAAGCTTTGCGAAGCCCCTATCTTAGCCTTACCCGATGGAGTGGAAGATTTTGTGGTCTACTGTGATGCATCACACCTAGGGTTAGGTGCGGTATTGATGCAAAGAAACAAAGTGATCGCTTATGCTTCGCGACAACTCAAAACTCACGAGAAGAACTACACTACCCATGACTTGGAATTGGGAGCCATGGTTTTCGCTCTCAAAATATGGAGACATTACCTATATGGAACCAAGTGTACGGTGTTTACCGACCATAAAAGTCTCCAACACATTCTCGATCAAAAGGAGTTGAACATGCGACAACGCCGATGGTTAGAATTGCTTAGTGATTACGACTGTGAAATCCGTTATCACCCGGGAAAAGCGAATGTCGTAGCTGATGCTCTTAGTCGAAAGGATCGACCTAAACCTCTTCGAGTAAGATCTTTGGGAAAGACAATTAAGTCACCCCTCCCATCAAAAATTCTTGAAGCTCAAGCTGAAGCTCTCAAACCTGAAAACCGTCCCCACGAGAGAATCTTTGGAATGCCGGAAAATGAGAACGGTTTTGCGCAAAGATCGGATGGAACTTTATGTTTTGGCGATAGAAGTTGGATACCACTTTATGGAGGAATACGGGAACTCATCATGCATGAGTCTCACAAGTCTAAATATTCCATTCACCCGGGATCCGACAAAATGTACCAAGATCTCAAGAAGCTTTATTGGTGGCCAAACATAAAAGCTGAAATTGCAACGTACGTTGGGAAATGTCTCACCTGTTCTAGAGTCAAAGCCGAATGTCAAAAACCTTCCGGATTGTTAACTCAACCTGAACTCCCAGTTTGGAAGTGGGAGAGAATAACCATGGATTTCATAACCAAACTACCAAAGACTGCTAGAGGTTACGACACCATTTGGGTCATCATTGATCGCCTTACCAAATCCGCTCATTTCCTACCCATCAAGGAAAATGATGAAATGGAAACCCTCGCTCAACTATACCTGAAGAAAATTGTATCCCGTCATGGAGTACCAATTTCCATCATTTCTGATCGTGACAGTCGTTTTACTTCACACTTCTGGAAATCTCTTCAAAAGGCCTTAGGTACTCGTTTGGATATGAGTACCGCATATCACCCTCAAACCGATGGCCAAAGCGAAAGGACTATCCAAACCTTGGAAGACATGCTTCGAGCTTGCGTGATCGACTTTGGAAAAGGTTGGGATAAACACTTACCGTTGGCGGAATTCTCTTACAACAATAGTTACCACGCTAGCATCAAGGCAGCCCCATTCGAGGCACTCTATGGTCGAAAGAATCGATCACCTGTTTGCTGGGCCGAGGTTGGAGATGCCCAACCTACTGGACCTGAGCTTGTCCAAGAAACAACCGAGAAGATTGTACAAATTCGTCAACGACTTCAAGCTGCTAGAGATCGACAAAAGAGTTACGCCGATGTTAGAAGGAAACCCATGGAATTTCAAGTTGGTGATCGAGTTATGTTGAAAGTATCACCTTGGAAAGGAAAAGTTTGATTCGGAAAACGAGGAAAGTTACACCCTCGATACATTGGCCCTTTCAAAATTCTCGAAAGAATTGGCCCGGTTGCTTACAAGCTAGATCTCCCGGAAGAACTTAGTAGAGTACACCCTACCTTTCACGTCTCAAATCTGAAGAAATGCTTGTCGGATGAATCTCTTGTCGTTTCACTAAAAGAGATTAAACTCGATGACAAGCTCAACTTTGTCGAAGAACCAATTGAAATCATGGATAGGGAAGTCAAGCGACTTAAGCAAAGTCGCATCCCTATCGTCAAAGTTAGATGGAACTCCAAGAGAGGACCGGAGTACACATGGGAGCGTGAAGACACCATGCGTGTCAAGTACCCACATCTCTTTGCAAATTCAACTCCGACAACCACCGTAAACTAAAATTCCGCGGACGGAATTCTCTTAAGGGGTTGGTACTGTAGCCACCTGTAAAATTTCACTATCATCAACCTTCATATTAATAAACTAGGTTGGTTATCCAAAACTTATTTGAGCATTTTAGCATGTACGTTTCATTTTATTGCATAAAAATTTATGCAACTCCGAGTAGTCTTATTTAATCATGCCCGATAATTACTGATAACTGAAATCAGTCTCACAAGAAATTTTCTTGTCTTACGAGCCGCACGCGTACCGACACTAAATTAGTTATGGCTAAAGTCAAATAAATATTTCTACGAGTTAGAATTAGTATTTTATTTTATTTTAATTGTTACCTTTATAAAAACATGCCAAAAAAATTATATATTACACGTTAGTCAAAAACATCAAACCAGAACACCGTGACTCACATTTAAGCTCAAACGGGACACGATATACATAACGAAAATTTGAGATCTTTTCTTTCTTTTTTTCTTGTAACCGAATATACTCACAAGTACACCCATCTCTTCCAAAAACCTTGCAAATGCATTAACCTTGAAACTTTGTTTGAGAAATAAACTTAAAACCCATCATGTATCTAGACATTTGACTTTTGAGACAAGATGAAACATATTTCCCATGCACACAACACATTCACTTCTTTCTTTGTCCTTGTGACAGCCGAATACCACCCAAAAACCACAAACCAATTGCTTGTTTCTTAAATACTCCCTAGATGCAAGTAAAATCAAGATTGCATGTATCCAAGCTCAACATAAACCCTTGGTCTTTAACCAAAGGCTCTCCTCTTTTTCTTCTTAAAAACCCACGAGCCATAAGCTCATCACATATTTCACTTACAAAATCTCATTCAAAAACCTCTAAGTGTATGCAAAGCTTAGCCTTGGAAGTTTGGATTTCTCTTGGGTTACTCTAGCTCACGTCGACACACACATACTCTTCCACACCCTCTTCAAACTCATTAAACTTCCAAACACTCAAAGGAAAACTAAGGGTACTTGGAAACGAGCATAAGGGTTTTAGAAGCAAGGTAGTCGGGTTCACTTTGGAAAGCATATCGGGTTTCTTTGGTTCTCATTCTTGTCTATACGTATTCTCCACCACCATTCTTGGTGTCGTAAGTCCTTCCTCTTTTCTTTTTCCGTATATAGGACGATGTAGTTTCTTAACCATTTAAAAACACATCGATGCATTTTCACGACACTTGTACACGACCTCATTATAACAAGCTACGTTGTCAACCCATTTTAAAACCAACTACATTTCGAAACCAACAACATTTCGGAACAAATTAATAAACTTGAGTGGATAGAAACTCGTTTTGTTGACAACCCATTTCGAAACTAACTAATAAACTTGAATGGATAGAAGCTCGTTTTGTTGTCAACCTATTTCGAAACTAACAATAAACGCGAATGTAAGGCTTAGATTGTTTCCTTGGTACACTCGGCATCTTTGTTAAAAATCACCAAACAAAAGAAGATGTATTGCACTTGCATGCAAAAACTTTCGAACATGGCTACTGAGAAGAAATATATAGCAATTATAAAACAGTGGGAATACCCATTAAATAGAGCCACGCTACGAGAACTAACACAAAAGGACCTTTGGCTCAGTTGGTGGGAGCGTGGGTGATTGACTGAGGAGGTTGTGGGTTCGAATCTGCCTCATGGCAGTTATATTTTTTTTTGTTATAATAGCAACTTTCGTAACTAGACAAATCCAGTCCCCCAACTTCGCACCTCTTGTCATTTTCTTAAGATCTTTTATAAGCCTTATAAACTCATATTGATATCTACGATTTCAACCCTCGACTTTGAACCACTTGACATATTTCTTAAAATCCTTATAAAGTTTGAAACTTATATAAATCTTTACAACTTTGATCCCTCCAAGTTCTACACTTAACGTTTTCCATCCTAAAAACTTCTATAAGATTATAAATTTATATTTTCTACGAGTCTTCGTCACATAAATATAATTGGTACATGTTTCTATTTGACAACCACATTTGCATAAACTAGAAAATATTATACTTTTCTAAATATAATATTTTCCCACAACTTAGATAAAATATATATTGTACATATATATATATATACTTTTCAAAACTAAACAAAATCAAATAAATATAAGTTGATTTATAAATATTTCCACTTTAATAAATACACTCGAGCCAACTCTTACACGAATGTTTCGTAAACTGTCCCACACACTTTTCCAAGAGTTAAAGACTTATAAGCATTTCGAAACTTATTTAAACTTAACCATTGCCAACACAAGCAACGATAAACTCAAACTCTTGAAAATACTTCAACCGTTTTCAATACATTAAATCAAGGATAAAAACAATAAACTAAGACTTGCCATGCTAATTATAGGTCGCGTGACGGTACTTCGTGCTCATACTACTTGACCTTACACTACTCGGATACCATTTGCAAAGGTGAGTTCATAGCCTCGTCTTTACTTATTTCTTTCAAACCCCGCGAGGGAGATGCATGCTATAAACTGGAACACAAGTCTTTTCTTAAACTGTATGCTTATCTGATCATTATTATTATAGCCTAAGTTGCCTGCCATAAGCCCGTTACATCATGAACTATTAATCACTTGCTAGTGAACGCGAATATTGTGGATAGTACTATGGGAATTAACGACCCCGACTCGGTTATCGGAAATAACCGGGGCGCACTATATTTGGTTAACTATGGAATTGGCAATTCCATCTCTGAGGGCAATATTATTACTTACGCCAGTAATTAGGTGTATGAAGTTAGTTTGGTGTCATGAGCTTAGTGCATAATAATAATCTATGTTTTCCATGGTGATTGTATTCGAATCAATTACCATCTATTACTTGTGTTCAACTTATTATTTAAAGCTATGAATATCACTCAACTTTTGTTGACTTTTTAAGCATGTTCATCTCAGGTACTAATTAGAATATCATGAAGGCGTGGAGCGGATGTCGTGGGACACTTGAAGTGGTGTTGTTTTCAATTAAAGTTATCATTTCATAAATATTTAAACTATCTTTTGTGTAACTTCAAAACATGTGGTATTCCCTTTTGTGTTTCTAAAACGCTGAGATTTATGAAATGGTAACTTCTTTTTATTAAAACGTCTCTTTAGAGCCGTTTTCTATAACTTATGACTATGATCCTCTAAGTAATACCCCAAATAGTCTTCCGCTGTCACATTGTGATTTTGGGGGTGTTACAGATTGGCATCAGAGCCTAGGTTATAGAGAACCAACTTGTATTTTCAAAACAAATTGGACTATAACCACGCTTTTCAAATGGACCGTTTTACACCACCACTTCACGTCCTCCGCGCCTACTTCGTACCGATAACATGTAGGAGATTCACTTAGCAAATACTACATGACTAGCAAAACTTTGCATGATAAAAACTTATAATGCTAGCTTTCATTTGGTTAGGCATTTAGATTTGCGTGGCAGATTATGCGCGACTAACTAAATCTTATTTACTGCATGGCTTTATTTACTTATGAGTACATATTTTCTTTTGGGTTGTTACAGTACTATGTCGTCCGCTACTCACCCTATCAACCTGACATCCGACACCGAGATGGAGGATGCTATGTCTCCAGCCTCTACTCCCACGGCACCGGCTCTCGTTGCACCTATGTCCTCTGAGACTGAGCCCTTCGAGGAGGGTGAAGTCGTTGTCACCCCACCTGCTTTGACCATACCTGAGCGTTTGCCTGTCTTTGGTCCTCCCACTTATGACAGATATTTGGAGTCACAGCAGTGGCTATCACCCTCTGATGTTATGTCCCAGACACACTCATCCACTGATTCCGTATCTTCTATCTCTTGCCCATCACCACTGCCTATTCGCCGAAGGCGAAGGCGAGCTAGGGTTCTCAAACCCTACGAGCCCGCGCCGTTTGGCCAGCCATTCCGTTACCGAAAGAAGGGTGCTACCTTTATACATACCGCTCGGAAACGAGTAAAGGCACCCATCACTTTTGTTCCACCATCTGACATACCATCATCCTCTGCTTTTCCACCATCAGCTGCACCTGCACCACCACTCATACCTGTCTCACCACTACCACCACCTACCACATTCATTTACCAGACCACCACTGTACCGGTTTCATCCTCATCCCGTGCACCATCACCCTTGGTGACGCACACTGAGCCGGTGACATCTCTTGGGAAGAGAGCCCGTCTCTCACCCACACATTCGGACCCATATTACCAGGCTATGTTTGGTACCTCTGAGCCGAGAGCCCGTAGGAGGGTCGATGCTAGACGTTGGTCATACATGATGCCACTCATTAGTCGATGGAGGTCGGAGGAGGGTGCACCTAGCGCTGTGGAGCTTGGGGAGCATCGGTTTGCTGCTGCTGAGACTCTTCCGGTTACGGGAGAACCCCTTCATCATACTATTCCATTGATAGTTGCCCGAGTTCTGCGATTTGAGGATCAGCTCGAGGATGTTGTGGCATTCGTTGATGAGGTTCCGTTGGTACGTGTCGAGAACATTGAAGATGAGGTTGGAGAGCTCCTTAAAGGGAGGAGTACGATGGAGAGAGAGCTTGATAGGATTGGTGCCCAGAGTGAGAGAGCTAGTGGAGCAGTTACAGTGTTGGAGAGGAGGATGGAGTCAGATAGATTAGGACTGCTGGACAGAGCTGAGATGTTGGAGGGGGTTGTACGACGACAGTCAGAGAGGATGACTATCATGGAGACTCGTGCTACTGCTTTGGAGCAGAGATTGGAGGCACGAGATAGAGAGGTGGATGAGCTGGCAGAGCTAGTCCGTGACCTACAGCGCCGATTGAGGAGCACACCTGACAGCCTCTAGATTGGTGATTCATCTATTTAGTTTTCTGGTACCTTAGCCTGCCGCATGTGGCACTAATAAAGGCCTTGTATTCGCATGTTTTGTAAACTATCGAACAAGCTATTTATGTGACATTGTATGGTTTTGTATCACTATGTATGGATGATAGACCTATGACATTATGGTTGTTATTTCTTGATGTTCTCATGTATGATGATCTTTCTTATTTATCAGTGTATGAATCAAAGTGATCATTTATATATATTTCCTTGTGTGGTTCTAACATATTGTGATTCTTTCTCATAATGATTATACTCTATTGATATAATGTGATGATCTCGACTATTATGAAACCATTTTGTTTATAATAATTCACACTTATGTTGAATGATTCTAAAATTTGAGTGTATGTCTTTAGAAAAATGGCAAGAACAAGAACTACCTCTACCTCTACTGAAACTCCCGAGATGACCCCTGAAGCAATTCGGAGGCTGGTTACTAATGAAATCGGTGCTGCTTTTGCTGCAAGACCTGCTGGGGCAGCTCGAGCAAATGAAGCTCCAAATCAAGCCAACCAGAATGAAGCTGTGGCAAATCGCAAATGTGGATACAAAGAGTTCATGAATTGCAAACCCACCTTCTTCAAAGGAACTGAAGGCGCAGTTGGCCTTATTCATTGGTTTGAAAGATCTGAAACTGTATTTCTTTTAAGTGATTGCTCAGAAGATTGCAAGGTGAAATTTGCTACTGGTACTCTGCTGGAAGATGCATTGTCTTGGTGGAAGGCTCATGCCCAACCTATTGGCATGGAAGAAGCCTACAAAACCACTTGGACTGAACTAAAGCAATTGATGATGAAGCAATACTGTCCAAGGACCGAGATCAAGAAACTTGAAGATGAATTCTATCATCTGACTACTAAGGGCAATGATCTCAAAACCTACTTCAAGCGTTTCCAAGAATTGAAAGCTCTATGCCCTTCCATGATTTCTGATGAGGTTAAGTTGCTGGAAAATCTCATTGGGGGATTACCCCGAAGCATTGAGGGCAATGTTACTGCATCAAAACCCAAAACCGTGGAAGAAGTGATCACAATTTCCTACCAACTCATGGATCAGGTCCTGAAACATGGATCCGTGCAAGGCAATAACGACAACAAAAGGAAGTTTGATGACTGTCGAGGCAACACTTCAAACAACTACAACCACAACAACTCTTTCCATCACAACAATAACCGCAACAACAACAACCAAGGCCGCAACAATCACAATCAACACCGCAACAACAATCCCAACCCATATCACCAAAACCGAAACAACCACCACAATCAACAAAACCGTAGACAAGAAGTTGTGAGGGCTTATGCCGCTACACCCGCCACTGGAAGAGGCTATGCTGGACCACACCCTTTGTGCACTCGATGCAACCTGCATCATGTGGGACGTTGTACTATTAAGTGTGGGAAGTGTAACAAAGTGGGCCATACCCACAAGGATTGCCGAAGCCCCGCTACTGGAAGTAACCTCCAACCCATGGGGATAACTTGCTTTGGATGTGGAGAAGCTGGGCATGTCAAGAGTAGATGCCCAAAACTGTACGGGAACAACAACAACAACAATAACAACAACAACCCTGCTAGAGCAAGAGCTTATATGCTAGGAGATGGAGATGCACAAGAAAACACGGACGTCGTTACGGGTACGTTTTCACTCAATCATCATTTAGCTAAGGTGTTATTTGATTCTGGAGCTGACAAAAGCTTTGTGTCTTCTAAGTTTGCACCTTTACTAAAAGTCACCCCAACCGTCCTAAATACCACATATGAAGTAGAGAGCTAGCCGATGGAAAAGTAGTAGGAACTAACACTATCCTTCGAGGTTGCAACCTATCTTTATCAAACCACCCATTCGATATAGACCTTATGCCTATCCAACTTGGTAGCTTCGATGCTGTCATTGGCATGGATTTGCTATCCAAGAATCATGCAAGAATCATTTGTGACGAGAAAGTCGTTCACCTCCCTCTCAATGGCAAAACTCTAATCATTCGGGGTGATCGTAGTAAAACTCGATTGAATATCATCTCGTGCGTCAAAAATGCAAAGTACATAGAAAAAGGATGCCACATTTTTCTAGCACAAGTAACGGAGAAGAAGAAAGCGGATGAGAAACAACTAAAAGACGTTCCCGTGGCTAGGGACTTTCCCGAAGTATTTCCTGAAGACTTGCCCGGTCTTCCTCCGATTCGGCAAGTAGAATTTCAAATCGAGCTAATGCCGGGAGCGGCACCCGTGGCACGAGCACCTTATAGATTGGCACCCTCTGAACTACAAGAATTGTCCGACCAACTTCAAGAATTTTCCGAAAAAGGATTCATTCGACAGAGTTCTTCGCCTTGGGGAGCTCCGGTCTTATTTGTCAAAAAGAAGGACGGATCTTTCCGTATGTGTATTGATTACCGAGAGTTGAACAAACTAACGGTGAAAAATCGCTATCCATTGCCTAGGATTGACGATTTGTTTGACCAACTGCAAGGGTCAAGCGTCTACTCCAAGATTGATCTGAGATCTGGGTATCACCAACTGAGAGTTAGAGAAGGAGATATACCAAAAACTGCTTTCCGAACACGATATGGCCACTATGAGTTCCAAGTGATGCCATTTGGTTTGACAAACGCACCAGCGGTATTTATGGACCTAATGAACCGAGTGTGTAAACCTTACTTGGACAAATTTGTGATTGTGTTCATTGATGACATTCTCATTTACTCCCGCAACAAGGAAGAACATGCGGAACACTTGAAAGCCATTCTAGAGCTACTCAAGAAAGAAGAACTGTATGCTAAGTTTTCCAAGTGCGACTTCTGGATTCAAAAAGTTCAATTCCTTGGTCACGTGATAGATAGTAATGGTCTTCATGTCGATCCTTCAAAAATAGAAGCTGTCAAAGATTGGTCATCCCCTACTACCCCTACCGAAATACGCCAATTTTTAGGTCTTGCGGGTTACTATCGAAGATTTATCGAAGGATTCTCGAAAATCGCTAAACCTCTAACGGAGTTAACCCAGAAAAAGAAGAATTTTGACTGGGGTGAGGAACAAGAGTTAGCCTTTCAACTCTTGAAACAAAAGCTTTGCGAAGCCCCTATCTTAGCCTTACCCGATGGAGTGGAAGATTTTGTGGTCTACTGTGATGCATCACACCTAGGGTTAGGTGCGGTATTGATGCAAAGAAACAAAGTGATCGCTTATGCTTCGCGACAACTCAAAACTCACGAGAAGAACTACACTACCCATGACTTGGAATTGGGAGCCATGGTTTTCGCTCTCAAAATATGGAGACATTACCTATATGGAACCAAGTGTACGGTGTTTACCGACCATAAAAGTCTCCAACACATTCTCGATCAAAAGGAGTTGAACATGCGACAACGCCGATGGTTAGAATTGCTTAGTGATTACGACTGTGAAATCCGTTATCACCCGGGAAAAGCGAATGTCGTAGCTGATGCTCTTAGTCGAAAGGATCGACCTAAACCTCTTCGAGTAAGATCTTTGGGAAAGACAATTAAGTCACCCCTCCCATCAAAAATTCTTGAAGCTCAAGCTGAAGCTCTCAAACCTGAAAACCGTCCCCACGAGAGAATCTTTGGAATGCCGGAAAATGAGAACGGTTTTGCGCAAAGATCGGATGGAACTTTATGTTTTGGCGATAGAAGTTGGATACCACTTTATGGAGGAATACGGGAACTCATCATGCATGAGTCTCACAAGTCTAAATATTCCATTCACCCGGGATCCGACAAAATGTACCAAGATCTCAAGAAGCTTTATTGGTGGCCAAACATAAAAGCTGAAATTGCAACGTACGTTGGGAAATGTCTCACCTGTTCTAGAGTCAAAGCCGAATGTCAAAAACCTTCCGGATTGTTAACTCAACCTGTACTCCCAGTTTGGAAGTGGGAGAGAATAACCATGGATTTCATAACCAAACTACCAAAGACTGCTAGAGGTTACGACACCATTTGGGTCATCATTGATCGCCTTACCAAATCCGCTCATTTCCTACCCATCAAGGAAAATGATGAAATGGAAACCCTCGCTCAACTATACCTGAAGGAAATTGTATCCCGTCATGGAGTACCAATTTCCATCATTTCTGATCGTGACAGTCGTTTTACTTCACACTTCTGGAAATCTCTTCAAAAGGCCTTAGGTACTCGTTTGGATATGAGTACCGCATATCACCCTCAAACCGATGGCCAAAGCGAAAGGACTATCCAAACCTTGGAAGACATGCTTCGAGCTTGCGTGATCGACTTTGGAAAAGGTTGGGATAAACACTTACCGTTGGCGGAATTCTCTTACAACAATAGTTACCACGCTAGCATCAAGGCAGCCCCATTCGAGGCACTCTATGGTCGAAAGTGTCGATCACCTGTTTGCTGGGCCGAGGTTGGAGATGCCCAACTCACTGGACCTGAGCTTGTCCAAGAAACAACCGAGAAGATTGTACAAATTCGTCAACGACTTCAAGCTGCTAGAGATCGACAAAAGAGTTACGCCGATGTTAGAAGGAAACCCATGGAATTTCAAGTTGGTGATCGAGTTATGTTGAAAGTATCACCTTGGAAAGGAAAAGTTCGATTCGGAAAACGAGGAAAGTTACACCCTCGATACATTGGCCCTTTCAAAATTCTCGAAAGAATTGGCCCGGTTGCTTACAAGCTAGATCTCCCGGAAGAACTTAGTAGAGTACACCCTACCTTTCACGTCTCAAATCTGAAGAAATGCTTGTCGGATGAATCTCTTGTCGTTTCACTAAAAGAGATTAAACTCGATGACAAGCTCAACTTTGTCGAAGAACCAATTGAAATCATGGATAGGGAAGTCAAGCGACTTAAGCAAAGTCGCATCCCTATCGTCAAAGTTAGATGGAACTCCAAGAGAGGACCGGAGTACACATGGGAGCGCGAAGACACCATGCGTGTCAAGTACCCACATCTCTTTGCAAATTCAACTCCGACAACCACCGTAAACTAAAATTCCGCGGACGGAATTCTCTTAAGGGGTTGGTACTGTAGCCACCTGTAAAATTTCACTATCATCAACCTTCATATTAATAAACTAGGTTGGTTATCCAAAACTTATTTGAGCATTTTAGCATGTACGTTTCATTTTATTGCATAAAAATTTATGCAACTCCGAGTAGTCTTATTTAATCATGCCCGATAATTACTGATAACTGAAATCAGTCTCACAAGAAATTTTCTTGTCTTACGAGCCGCACGCGTACCGACACTAAATTAGTTATGGCTAAAGTCAAATAAATATTTCTACGAGTTAGAATTAGTATTTTATTTTATTTTAATTGTTACCTTTATAAAAACATGCCAAAAAAATTATATATTACACGTTAGTCAAAAACATCAAACCAGAACACCGTGACTCACATTTAAGCTCAAACGGGACACGATATACATAACGAAAATTTGAGATCTTTTCTTTCTTTTTTTCTTGTAACCGAATATACTCACAAGTACACCCATCTCTTCCAAAAACCTTGCAAATGCATTAACCTTGAAACTTTGTTTGAGAAATAAACTTAAAACCCATCATGTATCTAGACATTTGACTTTTGAGACAAGATGAAACATATTTCCCATGCACACAACACATTCACTTCTTTCTTTGTCCTTGTGACAGCCGAATACCACCCAAAAACCACAAACCAATTGCTTGTTTCTTAAATACTCCCTAGATGCAAGTAAAATCAAGATTGCATGTATCCAAGCTCAACATAAACCCTTGGTCTTTAACCAAAGGCTCTCCTCTTTTTCTTCTTAAAAACCCACGAGCCATAAGCTCATCACATATTTCACTTACAAAATCTCATTCAAAAACCTCTAAGTGTATGCAAAGCTTAGCCTTGGAAGTTTGGATTTCTCTTGGGTTACTCTAGCTCACGTCGACACACACATACTCTTCCACACCCTCTTCAAACTCATTAAACTTCCAAACACTCAAAGGAAAACTAAGGGTACTTGGAAACGAGCATAAGGGTTTTAGAAGCAAGGTAGTCGGGTTCACTTTGGAAAGCATATCGGGTTTCTTTGGTTCTCATTCTTGTCTATACGTATTCTCCACCACCATTCTTGGTGTCGTAAGTCCTTCCTCTTTTCTTTTTCCGTATATAGGACGATGTAGTTTCTTAACCATTTAAAAACACATCGATGCATTTTCACGACACTTGTACACGACCTCATTATAACAAGCTACGTTGTCAACCCATTTTAAAACCAACTACATTTCGAAACCAACAACATTTCGGAACAAATTAATAAACTTGAGTGGATAGAAACTCGTTTTGTTGACAACCCATTTCGAAACTAACTAATAAACTTGAATGGATAGAAGCTCGTTTTGTTGTCAACCTATTTCGAAACTAACAATAAACGCGAATGTAAGGCTTAGATTGTTTCCTTGGTACACTCGGCATCTTTGTTAAAAATCACCAAACAAAAGAAGATGTATTGCACTTGCATGCAAAAACTTTCGAACATGGCTACTGAGAAGAAATATATAGCAATTATAAAACAGTGGGAATACCCATTAAATAGAGCCACGCTACGAGAACTAACACAAAAGGACCTTTGGCTCAGTTGGTGGGAGCGTGGGTGATTGACTGAGGAGGTTGTGGGTTCGAATCTGCCTCATGGCAGTTATATTTTTTTTTGTTATAATAGCAACTTTCGTAACTAGACAAATCCAGTCCCCCAACTTCGCACCTCTTGTCATTTTCTTAAGATCTTTTATAAGCCTTATAAACTCATATTGATATCTACGATTTCAACCCTCGACTTTGAACCACTTGACATATTTCTTAAAATCCTTATAAAGTTTGAAACTTATATAAATCTTTACAACTTTGATCCCTCCAAGTTCTACACTTAACGTTTTCCATCCTAAAAACTTCTATAAGATTATAAATTTATATTTTCTACGAGTCTTCGTCACATAAATATAATTGGTACATGTTTCTATTTGACAACCACATTTGCATAAACTAGAAAATATTATACTTTTCTAAATATAATTATTTCCCACAACTTAGATAAAATATATATTGTACATATATATATATATATATATATATACTTTTCAAAACTAAACAAAATCAAATAAATATAAGTTGATTTATAAATATTTCCACTTTAATAAATACACTCGAGCCAACTCTTATACGAATGTTTCGTAAACTGTCCCACACACTTTTCCAAGAGTTAAAGACTTACAAGCATTTCGAAACTTATTTAAACTTAACCATTGCCAACACAAGCAACGATAAACTCAAACTCTTGAAAATACTTCAACCGTTTTCAATACATTAAATCAAGGATAAAAACAATAAACTAAGACTTGCCATGCTAATTATAGGTCGCGTGACGGTACTTCGTGCTCATACTACTTGACCTTACACTACTCGGATACCATTTGCAAAGGTGAGTTCATAGCCTCGCCTTTACTTATTTCTTTCAAACCCCGCGAGGGAGATGCATGCTATAAACTGGAACACAAGTCTTTTCTTAAACTGTATGCTTATCTGATCATTATTATTATAGCCTAAGTTGCCTGCCATAAGCCCCTTACATCATGAACCATTAATCACTTGCTAGTGAACGCGAATATTGTGGATAGTACTATGGGAATTAACGACCCCGACTCGGTTATCGGAAATAACCGGGGCGCACTATATTTGGTTAACTATGGAATTGGCAATTCCATCTCTGAGGGCAATATTATTACTTACGCCAGTAATTAGGTGTATGCAGTTAGTTTGGTGTCATGAGCTTAGTGCATAATAATAATCTATGTTTTCCATGGTGATTGTATTCGAAGCAATTACCATCTCTTACTTGTGTTCAACTTATTATTTAAACCTATGAATATCACTCAACTTTTGTTGACTTTTTAAGCATGTTCATCTCAGGTACTAATTAGAATATCATGAAGGCGTGGAGCGGATGTCGTGGGACACTTGAAGTGGTGTTGTTTTCAATTAAAGTTATCATTTCGTAAATATTTAAACTATCTTTTGTGTAACTTCAAAACATGTGGTATTCCCTTTTGTGTTTCTAAAACGCTGAGATTTATGAAATGGTAACTACTTTTTATTAAAACGTCTCTTTAGAGCCGTTTTCTATAACTTATGACTATGATCCTCTAAGTAATACCCCAAATAGTCTTCCGCTGTCACATTGTGATTTTGGGGGTGTTACAAATTCTTACAAGAATCGAAAACCGAAACTGACCTAACCGAATAAAAACGAACCAAATTTATAATCCAGCCGCGTTTGCCAAAATCGAATCTAACTTAATTAAATAAATTCGGTTTTCGATTTGGTTATGGTTCTGGCAAAATAAAAACCGAAATGAACCGAAAACCGAATTTACATAAATATATATATGTTTATATATTTATATAAAAACCAATTAAAAAAATTTCGTAGTATAAATATAACATTATTT
The DNA here is from genome assembly GCA_019973895.1 of Chrysanthemum seticuspe. Classification (NCBI taxonomy): domain Eukaryota; kingdom Viridiplantae; phylum Streptophyta; class Magnoliopsida; order Asterales; family Asteraceae; genus Chrysanthemum; species Chrysanthemum seticuspe. The sequence continues at coordinate 15,866,263 of BPTQ01000005.1, forward strand.
AAGCTTGAAGATTTTTTTGTTACTAAAATTCTATATAATTACGAAAAAACATGAATTATGTAATTCGTGTAATTCGGGTCAAACCGAAACCAAACAAAATTCAAATTCAGTTTTTAGTTCTATTTAGTCAATTCCAATTCGGTTGGGTTCCATTTTTAGTTTATCCAAATAAACCGAACAACTTGATAATTGAACCGATAAACACCCCTAGTCACAAGGTTCATATTTACTTATTATTATGTACAAAGGCCCAAAAGTAGTAAGCCTAATAATATATTTTTCTGATCAAGCACATAAATATAAACATTTCTTCTATTGGGCTTCATTAAAACTATAATCCATTAAAACTATAAATTTTACTTTCAACAAATTAAAAGACTTCAAATTATAAAGATAAAATCTTATAGTTGAAGATTACTAGTAAAAGAACTGGTGGATAAAATCTTATAGGCAAGCAAGCTTAGCTCCTACAAAGTTACTCCCGCAAAGTCACCAGTCATGTTCCTTTAATTATATTAACAATACATATTATTTCTCTTTAGCATTTTTCTCTTACATTTTAAGGAGTTGTTACACAAATTTATTCATAAGTTGTAGTCAAATAAAGATTTAAAAAAAATCAAATAAGCTAATATACATAAAAAGTTCAAACTTCAGTGTTACACCAACACTTTGTCAAGTGAATGTTCCCGTGTTACAGCAAGACCAGGTTGACGAACTTCTGTGGAAGCTACATGATGGTTCGTACACTTCTTTTGCGCTTAAGCACATTTGGCATTCTCTTTGTGTTCATGGGAATGAAGTTGATTGGTTTCATCTTGTGTGGTCGAGTTACTCTATCCCAAGACATGCGATACACATGTGGCTTGTTATGAGAAGGCTTCTTACGCAAGATAGAATGTGGCAATGGAATGTCGGGATGATATTGATCTAAGTTCGTTGCGGTGTCCTCTATGTAAAGTACAACCTGATTCTCATGAACATCTGTTCTTCGAGTGCACTTTCTCTTTGCAAGTTTGGAATCAAGTTCTGAGCATGGATGATATGAGTTTCATTTCTACTAAGTGGAGTGACATTATAGCGTGGATACTTCTTATTGCTAAACAAAACAAGGTTACAACCATTGTTGGTCGTGTCATCATGGCTGCGTCTTCTTATTTTGTGTGGCAAGAGCGTAACAACAGATTACATGGGAAAGGAGATAGGCACCCAAGCAAAGTATCGAAAATTGTTATTGATATGGTGCGGTTAAAATTGGCTACCATTCGGTTCAAGAAGAATGTTAATGTAGAGCACATGAGAAGAATTTGGAAGATAACAAGTAATGATATTGATGGTGATTAATGCGTTTTGCTTTTAGGAGGATTTCGAAGTGCATTGTTTTTCTTGTTATGTCCTCTAGGACTGTTTGTTATGTGGTTGTTATGTTTTGAGCATGTTCAAAGCATATAGTTTTAGGTCTAGGGGTGGCTCATTAACCCCCTCTTGTGTACCTGAACATTTTTTATTTTTTTTAATATTTTCACCGGGTATAATCTCTTTAACAAATTTTTTTTTTTTCAAACTCTACAACCACCGGATTTATGTTACAGTTAAAACCATCGAATGATTGCAACGATACAACTAGCAATGCATTCATAATCTTACTTGTAAATGTTTACAGTATTTGCTCATCCAGCTATGTGGGATAAAATCACCAAACCAACATACTTATTTCCTTCATGAACCTTTAGTTTCACTTGACTTAACCACCATATATGTAGCCTCACATACACAAACACCTCAGTTTACACATTTTGTCATTGTTCCTCTTCACTCTTCTCATTATCGTTCTTCGAAGCACCGCCGTCCCAACTCAATCCAAGCACCATATTAGATTTTTGGTGTAACAGATTTTTTATTTATTATTATTATTATATTTTTTTAACCTGGGTTTCCGACTCGATATTGCGAGCCGACTAATCTCAGGACGACTACCCTTTTGAATAGCCCTGAGCCGGAGCATGTGAGGCTCCGTGGCCACAATAGGATTATTTTTGCTTATAACAGATTTTGAGTCACATATTCCATACGTTATTGAGTTTGTATTTTGCTTGAATTGCACATATATTGTTAACATTGTTAAAAACTTTTTTAAGCTGTTTTTATTCAGTCTCAACAAGAAAATAAATACATATTGGATATTAGTGGTCTTTAGTCTAATTGGTTTATATCTTTTTGAGCCTATACTTGGTTCTTTTAATATTAGTGGTCCTTCACCAGCCGATGTGGGTTGACAATAAGTCCAAAGTTTCATGAGCAAGTAAAGTAGTAAGAGGTTTAATTATTCATAACATGCACTTTTGTCATAGTTATATATCAAAGATATTAAATTAACATGAGTTTTTATAGAAAATTAGAATTCATATCTTCTTATACAATAATCTAAATCCGAATTAAATTAATGGAGAACAGTTAAATCAACCATAGATGTTTAAAAGTAAGACTAAGAAACATTCACAAAATGCATGTATTAAGGATTTTTATAAGTAAATACCTGTATTTGACGAGAGCCTTTCTAATTATAGTGGTAAAACTAATAAAATTATATCTTGACGAGACCGTTTCTGATTATAATGGCAAAACTTCTAATTAAAAGATCAGTTTCTAATTATAATGGTAAAACTTATAACAAAAGATCCAAGAAATGAACGTATTAAGAAATTTTTATAAGTAAACACGTTCATTTTAAGAATCCTTATTAAATATAACCTCATAATCCTATTCATATGTTGCTCCAAAGTTTACATATTCATCAATGTGGGACTATCACAAAACCAAAACTAGTGCCACCTTCAAGCCTTCTTTAAGCTTTTGTTTTCAAATGGCTTAACGACCACGTCTCCACTCTCACTCTGCACACGGATTGGCGTCGCATGCGACATCACCAAGACCACCACTCTCTTCAATACCATCCTGCCAAAAAACATCTGTAGAAATTATAACAACACCACGATAGAATCCAACCAACCACCCCTTGATTCAAATAAGATAGTATCAGTTTACAATACGTGTGAGATATAACAAGATTGTCACCAGGTGTGAGCAATCAACCAAACTATGATCTAGGCTTGATCAAGATAATAGATCAGCCTAACTATACAATGAGAAGGATCAGAGAAGAGTTTAGGAGAGTTGTATTGGAGAAGACGACTTGAGTGAGTGAGTAGAATGCTGAGGAGGAGGGTCTTATTTATAGGCTGCGACTTTGCTCTTGTCCATCTTTAGTCCCTGCACAAGTAGAAAGGAGACAAACAAGGAACAAACTAGTTATGTTAGAGTTAGACTAGTTCTGTGAAGGACAGAACTAGTCCCTGTATATATATGGAGAGAAGGTTTGACAGATTATTCAACACCCTCCCTCAAACCTTCAACCTTAAACATGTCCATCATACCAAGCTTATCACAAAGCCACTTGTGTTGCTTAATATCCAAGGCTTTAGTCAGGATATCAGCAATTTGCTGAGAAGTGTGAATCTTCTCAGTTCTAATAACCCCAGCAGAGACTTTTTCTCTAACCAAGTGAACATCAATTTCAAAATGCTTAGTTTTCTCATGGAAAACTGGATTACCAGCAATCTGCAGAGCAGAACTATTGTCACAATGCAAAACCACATGTAACAAGTTTTTAACACCCATGTCACCAAGCACATTAGCAAGCCAAATAATTTCACAAGTAGCAGAAGCCATGCATCTATACTCAGCTTCAGAGGATGACCTAGACAAGGTGGATTGTTTTTTACTTTTCCAAGTCACCAAAGAGTCACCCAAAAACACACAATACCCAGAGACAGATTTTCTAGTAACTGGGCATCTAGCCCAATCAGAATCTGCATAAGCTTTAAGCTTAAGATTCCCATTTGCATTAATCTGAATGCCATTACCAGGAGATCCTTTTAAGTATATCAAGACTCTAAGAGCAGCATTCAAGTGAGATTGTAAGGGAGCATGCATAAATTGGCTTAAACAGTGAACAGAGTAGGCAATGTCAGGTCTTGTATTAGTTAGATAGATTAATTTCCCAACAAGCTTTTGATAATTACCTATATTAGTTAAAGCTTTATCATCATCAGTTTCAATATGATTTAGAGTGGTGTTCTCAGGCAAAGGAGCATCAACAGGTTTAGCAGCAAGTAAGCCATATTCATGCAAAAGTTCAAGACAATACTTCCTTTGACTGAGACACACACCATTATCATTTTCTAAAACTTCAATTCCAAGAAAGTATTTCATCTTTCCTAGATCTTTGATTTGGAATTTAGTTTTTAAGAACACTTTAAACTTCTCAATTTCACTAACATCATTTCCAGTAATGATAATGTCATCAACATACACAAGCATAATCAGATACACATTTCCAGACCTCTTAGTGAATAGAGAGTAGTCAAATTTAGACTGCACAAAACCATTTTCACTAAGAGTTAAGGTAAGTTTGGCATTCCATTGTCTAGGAGCCTGTTTAAGGCCATATAGAGATTTATTAAGCTTCACAATTTTAGACTTATGATCATCACAGCCAGGAGGAAGAGTCATATAGACATCCTCAGTTAAATCACCATATAGGAATGCATTATTGACATCTAACTGAAAGATACTCCAATTATTACAGACAGCAATATTAATCATACATCTCACAGTGGACATTTTAACAACAGGACTGAAAGTTTCTCTATAATCAAAACCCTCCCTCTGGCTAAAGCCTCTGGCAACTACCCTTGCTTTATATTTATCAATTTCACCTGAGGATTTATATTTAATTTTCCATAACCACTTACTACTGACAGTTTTCCTTCCTTTAGGAAGTTCACACTCAGTCCAAGTGTATTTCTTTTTAAAGCAGTTATCTCATTATTCATAGCCTGAACCCAATTAATATCTTTAGCAGCCTCCTCATAAGAGGAAGGCTCAACAGATTTGTTTAAAGTGTTTGAGAAACAATAATTTGCAGGACTTAAATTAGAATAACATACATATTTCTCAAGCCCATACTTTACATTACTACTCCAAACATAATCATTAAACTTAGCAGGCATTCTAGAATCCCTACTAGACCTTCTAAGAACAGGCTGCTCATGACTGGGGTTCTGAGTAGTGATAGATTGAGTGGTGTGCTCATTAGTAGGGGCACTTCCCTCAGGGAGATTATTGTCATCTATAGATGTTGCCATACCAGTATTCTCACCATCATTAGAAGTATGTGTACTCCTAGGGCATGAATAGGCACAACCATCATCATTGGATGTATTAGAACCTCTCCTTTCATCATTGGATTTAGATCAATGTGTTTCTCATTGAAAAAATTTAGATCATTGAGTGTAGTTCAGAAGCCTTATCAGTTTGTAGTTGAGAGTTCATTTTAAATGGAAAGACAGTTTCATAAAATTGAACATCTCTAGAGTAAGAAATTAGTTTAGACTCAAGATTGTAAACCTTATAAGCCTTTTTGTTGTAGAAAAACCAATGAGGATACATTTTTCAGATTTAGAAGCAAATTTATCAGAATTATTAAGAATAGAGGAGAAACACAGACAACCAAAACATCTCAGATGAGAAAGTTTTGGTTTTTTGACCATATACCAGCTCAAAAGGAGACTTTCACTCAGAACAGAAGATGGTAACTGTTAATTAGATAGGCAGCAGTTAAAATGCATTCAGGCCACATACTTAAGGGAATATCACTTTGAAACAACAAGCTTCTAGCAACATTTAATAAGTGCATGTGCTTTCTCTCAGCAATTCCATTTTGCTGAGGAGTATAAGCACAAGTAGTTTGATGAGTAATACCCAGGCTGCTAAACAAATTACTCATTTTATTGTTAACAAATTCAGTACCATTGTCTGATCTCACAGTTTTAATACCACACTTAAATTGATTTAGAATCAGATTAACATAGCTAACAAATAAGTTATAAACAAGATCCAAGACAACACAATAGAATTGCATCTCTCCCATTGATTAGAGAGAACATCACTAGAAGCATAAGTAGCTTTAACACATTTACCATTAATAAAACCAGCTTTATTCCTAGTATTAATAGCCAATTTCATAGCTGTAGACCAAACTCTATAATTTTCAGTACCAGTAAGTTTAATAGACACAATAGATGATGTACTAATATCATTAGAATGAAGATGCAAGGGATTACCCAAGTCAAGATTACTAATCAGATCAACATCACTAGTACCAGGAGCCATAATAAGGAACTAGATAAGCAACTAAGAACTAGATAAGCAACTATCAGATAAAAAACAGAAAAGAACCAGAAGAGTAATAATACTGATAAATAACTTTGCAAGAAGATAAAACTCACACCCAAAAGTTACAAAGTCCAGCCAAGGAGACTGGGTGTGACCAGAGCAGGTATTCACACCTCTCAAGGAGGCAGATCAAGGAGTTAATCACACCGTTTGCACCCCCTTAACTAAAACTAAGTAATTTTTAAGAGAGAAAATAATACTTACAGAGCTATAATGAGAAGAACCAGCGGAAAGAAATCACAACACTCTTATCAAGAGTGTTGTGAAAGAATAAGGTCCCAATAATCACCAGAAAACACCAGCAACAAGAACCCCCAAATCAGAAAAATTAGGGTTTTCAGATTCAAACCCTAATTTACCAGAAATCACCACAACCAGCAATTAACTCAACACGAATGTTGAATTAACCAAGAATCGATCAGATCTCACCCCAATTTCAAGAACCCCCAAAAATTGGATGAAACCCTAGACCTCGAAATCACCAATAAATCAGAGCCAAAGCTCTGATACCATGTAGAAATTATAACAACACCACGATAGAATCCAACCAACCACCCCTTGATTCAAATAAGATAGTATCAGTTTACAATACGTGTGAGATATAACAAGATTGTCACCAGGTGTGAGCAATCAACCAAACTATGATCTAGGCTTGATCAAGATAATAGATCAGCCTAACTATACAATGAGAAGGATCAGAGAAGAGTTTAGGAGAGTTGTATTGGAGAAGACGACTTGAGTGAGTGAGTAGAATGCTGAGGAGGAGGGTCTTATTTATAGGCTGCGACTTTGCTCTTGTCCATCTTTAGTCCCTGCACAAGTAGAAAGGAGACAAACAAGGAACAAACTAGTTATGTTAGAGTTAGACTAGTTCTGTGAAGGACAGAACTAGTCCCTGTATATATATGGAGAGAAGGTTTGACAGATTATTCAACAAAATCAAGCTCAACGGTTACATTCCTCTAAATATATTAACAAAAGCATCCGTGAATCGTGGCGTATGTACGTGGTCATATGAAGAACAAGCCACATATTCAAATAAGATGATCGTCATGAAAACAACATATATAAATGATTAATGGTACTTCCCTTACTATATGTCGAGTTGACCCTGTCTTTCAAAAGGCAAAACACACATTTTACAAAATATGCAAGTGAGTTCAAAGATATGTACTGCCGCAACATTTTTTAAACATGAATAATTACATTCAAGGCATTTAAAAACACTATTGACGAGTTATATATAACGATGTTACTCTAAACGCTCCCATATACATAATGTGTACACTCATATGTTTTTGTGTTCTTTTATAGTGGTTAGGAGTTAGTGAGATTAATTTGAGAATACTCAAGTATTGGTGTTCATTGTTCCTTCCTAATGGAAGTGAAAGTTGGGTGAAGGACTGAAGATTGGGTAGTGGCCGGTGTTTAACGTTGATAACAACAAAATCAAGTTCATCTTTATATATTTTTTATCGCCATTACGTGGTCAACACAAACTCAAGTTCATCTTTTGAGGCACCATGGAGCAACCATCGTTCAGGGTTTGAGATCAGGGTGTGGAATATACTGAATTTGTTGATATTCGGCTTGGGCCATTACACATTTTGGTGTTATACTTCTTATCGATTGGCTCTCTATAACTTATTGACTTATTAGGGATGCATGTATCTTGCTTGAATTGAACGTATTAGAACAGTTAAAAACGTTTATAAGGTGATCGCAACTTCACGAAATTGAAACGTGCATTACCCGTTTATAACTTTATTCAACCTAGTTAAATACTACTTATAACATTTACAATCTAATAATTTGCATTCATTACTCATTTACTTCTTTATTCAACCTAGTTAAATAGAGATTACCTATTAATTGAATAGAAGCGCCAAGTCTCTTCATTCAATAAATTATATTAGAATAACATAAATCGATAAACAGTAAAATAACTGGAAAAATATGAAAACAAATAGAAATGTTAGCACCGAAAGAAAATTTTAATTGCAGCTACATATTCGGTATCATCATTTCTACTTGTAAAAGTTATGTTAAAATTTCAACTTATATATTACCTTATTGTTTGTATATGTGTACCAAGATACAATCGTAAATTGTTATAGTTTAAAGGTAGGCTTAACCACCATATCTCAACTCTCACAGCCTCACCCACAATTTCATTATTCCACTTCACCCCTTGTAAGTCACAGTCAAGCCAACTTTTAGCCAAATATCCACTCCTCACATTCATAGCCACCCTCCCACACTCTCTGCACATCAATTGGAACACCGCAATCTGAATGTGCACATGGAGTCATAGGCCGACATTGATTATGATGTCACTGGCCGCCGATCTATCCCCGGTAGTAGACATCAGCTCGAAGAAAACATTATGCGTTTTGGTGTTATTTTTCCTATCGGGTGACTCTTTAGATTGTTGAGATTGTATCTTGCAAAACTGATTAAAATTGTTGAAGGCGTATGCCAAATCATGCACGAGCAAATGTACATGTTAAAGAATAGTTCTAGTGATGTTGCATAAAGTGAGACCACAACTTTTCCTGAAGCAGTTTGCATGGTGTATATATACAGACTTCCTCACTCTCAGCTTATTACTGTCCGAGCTATGTGGGACTGACCCAACACCCCCTACGCATCATATATTGAGAATGTAAAAACACGAGAAGCTTACCTAGATTACATGCCGAGATTTTGAGGTAAATATCATCCCCAACTCTCATGTTAGTCCCGCTCCTAAGCCATAAAAACAACTAAGGTTGAGTGTGTCGAAACATTTATATGCTAAGAAGATGCTTTCATAGTCTCATGTTATCATAAATTTGCATCATTTCAAGCTTTCAACTCACCTCAAACAGCTAATCCAACATAACCTATGATATTATACTAACAATTGCAAACTAAAAACGGGTTTTATTTTAAGTGACATTTTATGAGATTGATGTTGATAGAAAAACAAGTAACTTATTTGAAAGTAACAAGGGGCGCAACCATTTGTTCTTCGCGTCTTATCATGTTCGAAACGTTATTAGGTCAACCTAGTTTGCATAGTATTTACTAACTCGTGTCCCGCAAAACAAAATAGGTATAAATACCTTAATTCGTAACTGGCAAAGGTAAAAGAAATGACAAGTGTATATCTTAAAAATCTCCTTATTTGTTATCATACAAAGAAAAAGAAAAAAAACAAACCAACAACTCACCTATTAAAGTAATAAGTGAGCTAATGGTAGTTCTTAACTATTATGTCCAATTGCCTAATTATATATTGCAGTATAGTTTATTCATCAATTCATATGTGGGACAAGTCATAAAACCAAAACTACTCTTCTTCAAGCTTTTGTTTACTACCATGCACATACATCTCCACCCTCAAACCATCGCCAACACACACACAAACACCTCATTTCACCCACAAGGCCACAATGCCGTTGTTCGATTTCACCCTCCTCATCATCACAATCAACGACTCTACCCAAACACCCATTCCTCACTTTCATCTCATCCCTTTCACACTCTCCACGACATACACTATCACTATGCTCACTCCGTTTTATATACGTACTCTCGTTATATTCCAAAAAACTAACCGGTCACATTTCCTAAAAAAATTAACAAAAGCGACCATGAATAGCCATATATACGGTACCTGGTCGTACGAAGAAAAAGCCAATGATTAAAATAAGGTGATGAAACAACATTTATAAATTCCTAGTGGTACTCCTTCCTATGGTATCTGTGGATCATCTCTTTCAAAAGGAATAATGTACATTTTACGAAAAAATATCCGAGTTAGTTTAAGGAAATGCACGGCCACAATAGTCTTTGCAATGACCAAATCCGATTAATTTGAGGCAAATATCGTATATATGAATTGTGCCTCCTCTAATTAACGAGATTTTCAATGTTAAAGAAGTGGAATATAAATGATCAACATGCTCGTGTTTTGGTATGTTACTAAGTTTTTACATTTACGAATTGCAACTCTTTAGATAGTGTTAGTATGGAGTGCCATATTGAGCTACCTTTTGGTTTTGGCTCGTTTTATCATTTATGTCGTACTGTAGTAGGTTCGCTGAAGATTGAAGATCATATCTTTTTCATCATTTGACTATAGCTGATGGTAAGACATGTGGATATTTTCATGGTGGTAACAAAAGCATGAAGCACAGAAAAGGATAACTTTAAGATTGCTATAGCGAGATGACATTGACCACTTGGGCTGCTGACCGAATACCCTTTCACTCGGCCTTGCTAAAAAATGATAATCATAATCTTACTTATAAATGATGCCCTTCTAATTCAGTAAGCTTGGTTTGTAGTGAAGAGCATTTCGTGTCAGCAACACCAATAGAAAATCATAATTATAATCATAATCTTACTCATAAATTGTTCTGGTATTTGCTCATAATCTTGATCATAACGATGTTTTTAAGACATTGCTACTCCATATAACTAAATTTTACATATTGGAATAAGAAAGTATTTTTTTTTTGCGACCAAAGCATAGGACATTCCATGTAACATTATAATAAGTTTCTACATGTCAATCTACGTTTTATCTGTACCAGTGTTTTTTAGATTACATTCGTCATGACTAGATATATATGAATCGTATGAACACGTTACGTTTTTTAATTCAATAAGCTATATTGTAACTACATAATCAAACGACAATAAGTACAACTACGGAACAAATGAAAAAAAAAAAGGATAAAGCGTAAGGCTTTGGTTTTATTCGACAAAGTCAAAGAAAATTAAAATTTTGAATGCTTACTAAACCATAAAACAAAAAAGACTTAACTACATTCATCTTGTTGAAACCAAGTAACACATTTCAGTTAATAGTTTTTTTTCCCCAAAAATTTAGCTAATCCATAAAACAAAAAAGACTTAACTACATTCATCTTGTTGAAACCAAGTAACACATTTCAGTTAATAGTTTTTTTTCCCCAAAAGTTTAGCTAATCCAGCTTATTATACAATGGGATTCGTGGTTAGTTCTTATTTTTTCCCAAAAATTTAGCTAATCCACCTTATTATACAATGGGATTCGTGGTTGTGGCGGCCTGCATATAAAAATATGAATCATTGTAAAAGACACAGTAAGTCGTTTATTATGCATAAACTATTAAGTTAATAAGTTTAGCCAATATTCTAAATAGGAATTGCAATTACAGAAGTAAATAATCCAATCATAGTACTAGTAAACTGTTTAGTTAGAACCTAGATAGATTACTTAATTTGATAGCTCCATAGTCTTACTTATATAGTGACGTAAAGTTTGTTCATCAATCAATGTGGGAGAATATCACAAAACCAAAACTCTTCTGCTTCTCAATCTCTGCACCCTCACAGCCTCACCTACATACACACAAATAGTCTACTCCATTTGAAGCCGTCAGTCTCTCGGCAACATCCCGCCAAACACCATCGGTAGGATCACTCAACTTCACATACTCTCGTCACGTTCCAAGAATATCACATTCTTTTGAAAATATAAACAAAAGCCACCATAATTCATGGCATACCATGTCATATGAAGAACAAACCCAAGATTCCGGTAAGAGGATGAAAACAACATATATAAATGATTAGTGTAACTTCCCCAGGCCCCGGATCATATGCAGATATATTCAAGAATACATTTTTACTAAATATACAAAGTGAGTTTAAGGATATGCACCGCCCAAACGACATTCTTTAAAACGACTAAATGCATTTGAGTTTAATAGAAACACTACTTATGATTCGTATATATGGTTAATAGAAACGAGTAAAACATGTCAGATAATACCACCCCTGAATTCAAAACAATGCATTAATCATTCCTTTGTATAAATCAAAGACATTTGAATATGAATTCTACAGAAGAACTGTGACTTTCTCTGTAAGAAGCAAAATTGAAATTAAATAAAAATAAATAAATAAATAAGCTTAGATTTTATCCCAAACACATCAACAAAAAGTGTGTTAGCAACCTTCAAATTGAAGAGATAACAACACATTTAGATGTTTCTAACTTTATTTCCTAAAAGCTTCATAGTGTTAGTTATAAACTACTATATAGTTTCTTCCTTCATCCATGTGGGACAAGCTCACAAAATCAATCTCAACCCTCAATGTATTCTTGAACCGTCCCGAACCGGAACCGAACCGAAAGAACCGAGAACCGAAAATAAGGAAAAAGTGGAACCAAGAACCGTCCCAAGTTTTTCGGTTCGGTTCCGGTACGGTACTCGGTTCCGGTACGGGAATTTCGGTAATTCCCATGAGTACCAAAGTGTTAAAAAAATATGTTTAGATGGATGCGAATTTATGGTACTCGGTTCGTAGAACTTCGAAAGAAGTTGACAGCTTTAATAGTATTCCACAACTTGACTTACAAACAAACAAAAAAACATATATCCGGTAATTGCAAACTCATTATCCGCGAAAATAATTAGAATCTCGTTGTGAATATTATCAATCATGGTGACTAAGTTACAATAACTTACATGGTGACAATATATCATGCAGTGACGCCATAATCGTTAATTGTTTCTCGACTTTTATCATTAAATTTAATGAAAAATAAATACCAATAGTTAATTACAACTTCTTGTTAGTTGTTACTAAGCAACACAGAATTGTTCGATATGCGGCTATGCGCATACTCGATATTCTAGTTTAGGAAAAAATTACTTTCATATTGATGAATGATACTTGAATCTTTGAATCGAATCAATGGATTAAAGGTTAAGGTTTATGGGTTTTAAGATTTATGTAGGGTTTTTTCTATTTTCTTAAAAGGCCGCATATTTTCATGTACACAATATCCCAAACAAACCCTATAAAATTACATATTTTCATATAAGTCGGTTCTTTCGGGAAAGTACCGGAACCGGACGGTTCCGACCCGAACCGTCCCGAGAACCGAAAATTTGGAATTTTAGGAACCAAGAACCGTACCATGGTTCTAATATACGGTCCCGTTCCCGATCGGTACCGGAACGGTTCCTCGGTTCTTTTGGTTCCTCGGTTTTTTTGGACACCCCTAACCCTCATATAGCCTCACTCATAATGACATTGTTCCACTCTCCTTATCATCCTCCATTCATCGAGTCACAATCGAATTTGTTATGTTACTTGTACACTCGCTAGTAAAAGAAGTAATTGGAGTTGTGAGGTTTGTATCATAATATTAGCATGACAAAAACATGTTTTAGCATAAACTTATGGAACGAAAACAACTTTTTTTTCTCCAACCTTTCACTATGACTTTCTCTTTAAGAAGCAAAATTGGAATTAAATTTAAAAAAAAAGAAAAAAAAAAGGGTTAGGTTTTATCCCAAACACATCAACAAAAATAGTGTCAGCAACCTCCAAATTGAATAGTTGATAACAACACATTTAGAAGTTCTAACATTCTTTTATAACAGCTTCATAATTTTAGTTATAAACTACTCTATAGTTTGTTCATTCATCCATGTGGAACAAAGTCACAAATAGCCTCACTCATAATCACATTGTTCCACTCTCCTTATCATCCTCCATTCATCGAGTCACAATCGAATTTGTTATATAACGTGTACACTCGCTAGTAAAAGAAGTAATTGGAGTTGTGACGTTTTATCATAATATTAGCATGACAAAAACATGTTTTAGCATAAACTTATGATACGAAAACAACTTTCTTTCTCCATCCTTTCACATTTTTACCTACCCGGTGAATCAGCGATACACCTAATACATGGTTTTAGAGGACGGTGCGACGGTCTGTTGTGAAACGGTTAAAAAGATGTAACGGCTTTGAAGAATGAGTTTGAAATGAATATGGAGTGTTCGGGGAATTGAATGTTATGGATGATAATGTGGTTGAGTTACAAGTGTTTTATGGTTCAAAAGATGAGAAGTTTAATTTCGGATTGGTAGTTTGTCTTCTGTTCTTCATATGGTATGTTTATGGTTTTTCGATTTGATAGGATTAGTGCTATCGATGTTTGGTATGAAACGATTATATGAGTAGCTGAATAATAACTTAAAAGCAATGAAATTCAAGGTATGCTTTTGTTATGAGTTTTTATTACAATGTCACCACATATAGGCCACATATGTATAGGCCAATTTTCATTTTGAAAAACGTTTCTTTTATTTATGATAAAAATGAAGATCAAGAAACACACTTACTAAAGAAGTTGATTGTTTAATACATATGTATAGGCCATTTTTCATTTTGAAAAACATTTCTTTTATTTACGATAAAAAGAAAGATCAAGAAACACACTTACTAAAGAAATTGATTGTTTAATAGATGTGTCTTCGTCATCTCTCTTAGTCATATTTTCATAGTCTTACTTATATAATCCTCTGAAGTTACTGTATCCAACAATGTGGGATACCAACGTACTAAACAAGAACTTAGTTCTTTCTTCACATTTTATGATTCAAGTGCCTTAATGCCCCACTCGGCACCTCACTATCAGTGTCTTGGTTACTCCCTACATAGACATGATAAGCCAACACATTCATACTATGTTGCCAAAACCTAATTAGAATTAATTGATAAAAAAATGAGAATCAATGTTAAAGGTTATTTGTGATGATAAAAGAAGTTATTTGCCTATTTATAATTTTAAAAATGTTGTGCCTAAATTTCTCCAAATACTACGTACATTCACAAGATAATTGAGATAGTCTATTTTGAATAGAAGCGTGTCTCTTCATTAAATAAATTTGATCGGAATAACATAAAACATAAAACAAAAAACAAAAATTAACTCGAAATAACATGGGATTTAAGCCTTTAATTACATCCTAGAAGGTCGAAAATATATAGACTAATAGAAATGCTAATACCGAAAGTAAATTTTAATTACAACTATTCGGTATCAACATAACATTTTTGTGTAACTTTTATTAAAATTTCAAGTTATATAGTAGTATTACCTTACTTTTTGTTTACCCATCTATGTGGGACAAGATACAATCGTGAATGGTTGTATTATACTTTGAATTTAAGCTTACCACCACATCTCAACTCTCATGGCCTCACCAACAGTTTCATTATTCCACTTCACCTTCCTCGTAAGTCACAACCGAGCCAACTTTTATCAAAACATCCACTCCTCACATTCATATTCATTATCTCATACTCTTCGCGCATCAATTGGAACACCGCACGCTAAATGTGCACCTGGAGTCATAGACCAACATTGCTTGTGACCTCACCAGCCGCCGACCTCTCCCTGGTAGTTGACATATGTTCGAAGCTCACATTATGCATTTCGGTGTTATTTTTCTTATCGATTGACTCTTTATGGTATTGAGGTTAAACTGATCAGAAATGTTTAAAACATTTTTTAGGTGCTTTTGAATCTTGTATGGGAACTAACAAAACAAAACAAATACATAAAATTTGCAGTGTTGTTTCTTATCGGTTATTAGAGTGCTCTTTACTTTTATATTTACCAATTACCAGTTTATAAGAGCATTCAATATTCTTAGCATTTTATTTCTACTCACACAAAATTATAAAAAGTGTGTTTTTCATCCATCAGTCTTCATCTAACGTTGCAAGATTATTGAGCAAGAGAAAATATCATCTCCTTTTTTATAAACCATTAACATAGTATTTATGATATACCATCGGTTGGTTTGTAGTTAAATGGTAATTGGGAGTTTAAGAAGTTAAAACTTGAGACATTCATTTGTGCGTCATCAAACCTCAAACTCTTAAATTACCACTTTGTAGGAGTTAAAACATAAAGGGAAAAAAGCAATTTACGAAGAAACATGTAAAATCTTGAACTAGCAATTGAGGACGTATGCCAAATTATGCAACAAGCTAACATAACCTGATAAGGTATAATTTTCTTTATGTTGCATAACGTGGGATTGCAAGTTTTCCTTATGCAGCTTGGTGTTTATATAGACTTTCTCGCTTTCAACTTATACTTCTTGATGATGTGGATTTAACCCAACACCCCCTAGGCAACGTATATTGAGTATGTAAAAACATGAGAAGCTTACATAGTCTGCATGCCGGGATTTCGAGGTAAATAACCTCCCCAACTCCCATGTTAGACCCACTCCTAAGCCATATAACAACTAATGTTGAGCGTCTTGAAATGTTTCAAGCTAAGTAGATGCTTTCATAGGATCATGTTTTTATAAATTGCGTCACACCAAGCTTTCAAAATGGCTCAATCAACTTGGAATGGAATGAGATTCTTAAAGAAGAAGGTGTTGATACAAAGAATAATGATCTAGAGAGTGTATCAACAATTTATCATTTAAAACAACGATAGAGTTATGTCAATGTTAAACATCCACCACCCTTATATTTCTATGTTTAATCATAAGTCTAGTGGCTAGTACATGGAATATGAGACGATTTGTTTTAAATAGGGTTAATACTTTATTCTATCGACGTGCCTCGGCAAAATGATCAACTGCACAGGGCCCAAAATCCAAATGGGGCCTCATAATTCATTCAATAGGTATAGTATTATGTAGGCCATTTCTTTGTACAAAGCCTAGTTTTTTTTCATATTTCTTTTAGTCGGTATCCACAACCTCAAATCCTTAACAGATGTAAAATAATAAAAGCGCTTGTGATTTTTTTCCTTTTTGACTTTTATTGTATCAATTGAGCAAAACCCAGGTACCAATATTGGGAATAGTATATGGTTTCGGGTTTAATTTTTTGTTTTCGTTTTTGTTATACATTTATTTTAAACAAATGTATATATAACATGTTTGGATAGATATTATTTTACATCTATTTTAAATCAAATATCAGTGAATTTGATTACTGAAATTATGCAATTCTATTGACATTTTGAAACACAATCCAACTAAAAATATAATATATAGGATACATGTTGGACTAATCTTGAGTCATGGCTCAACATTTGTGAAGTTCATTATATAAAATAGTTTAAGTAAAAGAACGAGGGGCTACATGTACACGTAGGAAACATAGAAGGACCGAATGGGTTTATTTATAACCCTACAACTGCCAGGAACGGTTCAAACATATGAAACGGTACAAGGGCAATAGTCATGTCGATTCAGAAGAGGCACCAGACACATCAGAGGGACACGATGCTTCAAACATGACGCTTCATACTAGTATATATAGGGCTGTTTGTTTCATTCATTAGTAACCAGATATTGGACAAAACTAAGAAAACCAATTGCGTTTGATTCAATAAAAGCCATTGGGACAACAATACAAGCAATTAACAAAATTCATATTGGAAGTTTAAAAAAGAAAAGAAAAAGAGAGATTTGAGAAATCATTGAGCTTCAAAGTGGGGCGCTAGTAAAGGGCCTCGTTTTTTAACGTGGAACAGGGCCCTCAAAAATACGGGACGGCCCTGATTCTATATATCATGATAAAAAGTAACGTGCCATACAATGTTTGTTTCCCCAAAACTGAACTATTAATCATGCGCATATTACTTTGATGAGAGTAGTTCATATATATCACGAGTCCTGGTATAACGTTAGGCCTACTTAAGGCATGACCTTACATCATCACTATAGCATAATAGACTAACAGTAAGCATTGTAACACTCTACATCATGGCCAAAAAGGTATATATATGTATGGCTCATAATGCAATAAGCTAGATTACAATCACATAAACAGAAAACAGAAAACAGAAAACAATGAGCTAACATTGCATCATGTAAATTCATAGTATTACTTATAAACGTACAATCACAAGGATTAAAATATTTTCTTTTATTTCCGACAAAATAAACATAAAAAAAAAGACCGAGAAACAGACGTATTAAGGAAGTTGATTTTGTTTAATACATGTGTACACCAAGGTCCACCTAGTTATAAATGTTCTAATATTGTTAGGCATTTTCAAATATACAATCACAAGGATCATCAGGCCAATTTTCATTTTGAAAAACATTTATTTTATTTCCAAAAAAAAAAAAAAATCCCCAAGAAACGCATGTATTAAAGAAATTGATTGTTTAATACTTGCATCTCCTTCATCTCATTAATGTATATATTCATAGTCTTACGTACTAAACAAGAACTCGTTCTTTCTTGACACTTTTCGATTCAAGTGGCTTAACGCCCACTTTGCACCTCACTCCCACACTCTCCAGCATCAATTCATGTAACACTTCACACTCAATCTGACGTCGCTGATCTCTTCTATTGTCATTTGCTTTAAGCTCGCATACTAGAGTTTCCTCTTTAGTGTGATTAGAGTTTTGGACTTTTGATGTAGCAAATTTTGAGTCACTATGGAGCAATTATCGGGTGGGGTGTGGAGTACAACGATCTTGTTGATGTTCGGCGTGAATCATTATGCATTTTGGCATTATGTTTCTCAGCTATGACTCTTAATACGTTTTTTACTTATTGAGGATGTATTTTGCTTGAATTGAACATGTATCTTCTAGAATTTATTAGAACCGTTAAAAACGTTTTTAAGGTGATCACGACTTCACAAAATTGAAACGTGCAAAGGAGCATGATACAAAATTATGCACAACAATAAAGTATATCGTTTTTTTATGGTTATATATCTTACTAGCCATATACCAACTATCAATGCTTCAGTATTCACAATAGCAAACTAACTATCAATGTTTTAGTTACTCCCTACATAGATATGATAAGCCAACACATTTATACAATGTTACCAACACATAATAAAAATTGATTAAGAACAGGAATCAGTGTTGAAGCTTATTTATGAGGTTAAAAAAAAAGCTATTTGTCTACTTATAATTTTGATTTGTTATGCCTAAATTTCTCCAAATACTATTTATAAGTTTGAATAGAAGAGCCAAGTCTCTACATTCAATAAATTAAAGTAGAATGACATAAAACAAAAACAGTAAAATAACTCGGAAAAAAATGGGAATTTTAGCCTTTTGTTTCTTCCTACAAGGTCTAAAAATATAAAACAAATGGAAATAATAGCACCGAAATTTTTCGATACTAGAAGTTCCCCTTGTGCAAGTTATATTAAACTTTCAAATTATATATTAGCTTACTTTTTGTTCACCCGTCTATGTGAGACAAAATACAATCATGAATGGTTATAATTTGAAGTTAGGCTTTGACCACCACATCTCAAATCTCATAGCTTCACCCACAATTTCATTATTCCACATCACCCCTCGTAAGTCACAGTCGAGCCAACTTTTAGGCCAACACCCACTAATAATCATATCCACCCTCCTACACTCTCCGCTCATCAATTGGATGTGCATTTTGGTGTTATTTTTCCTGGCGATTAACTCTTTTCATTATTGAGGTTTTTGAGGTCTTTTTTAGACTCTCGTATAGGAACTAAGAAAACACATACATATTATTTGCAGTGTTGTTTCTTACTGGTTATCAAATTGTTCTTTCTTCATATTTTTACCAATTTATAGGAGCATTACAATATCCTCCACTATTTTATTTCTACTCATCTTACTACCCGCACAAAATTGTAAAAAAAGAAGCATTCACATAAAACATCTATTAATGAAATATATAAGTAAATAGTTGTACTACATTTCCTCTTCTAGTTAAAGTCTCGTATAATCCTATTCATATATTGCTCGAAAGTGTCCGCCCTCACAGCCTCAAGCATTCTTCAAGCTTTTGCACGTTATAAAATGGCTTAACGACCACATGTCCACCCTCACAGCCTCACTTACAGTCTATAAACGAGTTTTTCAATGTCCATATACATTTAAACTCAAATCCGTTTAGAACTTATAATTTCTTTGTATATTTACATTAAATCGTAGCATATTTTTCTCGTTATTGTAGTAATGACTTCTATAAAGACAGTATCATTACATGTATCTTGTAGAATTTATTGGAGCTGTTAAAAATGTTTTTAAGGTGATCGCGACTTCACGAAACTGAAACGTGCAAAGGTGCCCTATACATATTCATGCACAGCAATAAAGTATATTGGTTTTTATGGTTATCTGTATACGTAAATTCTCTCAAGTAAAAATTAGCAATATACTATGTCTATACCCCTTTAATTGCTACAATAATCAAATTTCAAAATTTCTTGCCATATACTACTATCAATGCTTCTCTATTTACGAAAATTTAATAAAAATTGATTAAGAATGAGAATCATTTGTGATGATAAAAAAAGTTATTTGTCTACTTCTAAGTTTGAAAATGTTATGACTAAAACGAGTAAATGTTAATTGCAGCCACCTATTCGGTATCATTATTTCTACTTGTTGAAGTTATGTTAAAATATCAAGTTATATATTAGCTTACTGTTTGTTCATCCATCTATGTGGGAGAAGATACAATTGTGAATTGTTAAACTTTGAAGTTAGGCTTAACCTCCACAACTCAACTCTCATGGCCAAACCCACAATTTCGTTATTCCACTTCACCTCTCTAATTAGTTACAGTCAAGCCAACTTTTAGCCAAACTTCCACTCTTCACATTCATATCCACCATCCCACACTCTCTGCACGTCAATTGGAAAACTACACTCTGAATGTGTACATGGAGTCTGATAGACACCAATAGGGATCAATGAAGATCCGTTAGAGGATTCTAACTGGTTTGACCAATCCAAGAATTAGAATAGATTGATGAAATGACAATTAGTTATCAAGGCGGGAAAAGTTGTTATTATTGAGAGTGAATATAGTTGAGAGAAAATGAGATTACAACACAATGAATGAAAATGACTTAACAGATACAAGTATGTAAAAGAAGGTTTTCCCGCCTAAAGTTAGTTAGAGGTTGATGGAGATTGTCACGTGCACCTCACACTCCTGGTAAACCACTTGTGTGCCCCTCACGTGCCTATCAACATAACTATCTCAAGTGGTGACTGATTAGTAGCTTATCAGTCCACCTCCCTTAGAAAACAACTTGTCCTCAAGTTGTGCAGTCAAACTCAGGAAACCTGAGCTGCAAATCAGTAATTGATTCCCATGTAGCATCTTCCACAGTCCCATTAGCCCATTGCACTAGAACATACACCTCTGCTCCATTCCCTTTTCTAGCCAATCTCCTATCCAGAATGGCCATTGGCTCCACCAAGAACACACCAGTATTGTCACAAGGTGGAAGACTACCACTTGTCTGATTTGGACTAGGATGTCTGCACTTCTTAAGCTGAGATATGTGGAAGACATTGTGAATTTGAGACTGTGGTGGTAATTCCAATTTGTATGCCACTTGACCCACCCTTTGAATTATCTTAAAGGGACCAAAGAACTTTGGTGAAAATTTGTTTTGCTTGCCCTTCCTTACTGACAACTGTCTATAAGGTTGCAGTTTAAGATACACCCAATCTCCACAATCATACTCCTTATCTGTTCTGTGCTTGTCCTGATGAGACTTCATCCTATTTTGAGCTCTTTTGATGTGGAATTTCAAAGTTTCCACAGCTTCCTCTCTTTCCTTCAGGGTCTTGTCCACTAATTCCACTCGACTTTCTCCCCCAATGTATGGAATGTGGATAGGAGGAGATTTACCATACACAGCTTCATAAGGAGTAGTTTGGATAGCAGTGTGATAGTTTGTATTATACCATCATTCAGCAAGAGTCAACCATTTACACCACTGAGTAGGTTGTTCACCAGTCATGCATCTTAAGTAACACTCCAAACATCTGTTGACTACTTCAGTTTGGCCATCTGATTGAGGATGGTAGGCAGTGGACAAACACAATTCCACCCTTAGTAACTTGAACAATTCCTTCCAAAACAAACTAAGGAACACCTTATCTCTATCTGACACAATATTCTCAGGTAGCCCATGTAACTTGTAGACATTATCTAAGAACACTTGAGCCACTTGAGCAGCAGTAAAGGGATGAGAAAGAACCATGAAATGAGCATATTTACTCAATTTGTCCACCACTACAAAAATCACATCCTTACCTTGTGACTTAGGTAAGCCTTCAATAAAATCCATAGAGATACTTGTCCAAGTACTGGTTGGAATGGGCAATGGTTGTAACAATCCTGGGTAAGCTTCCAAATTAGGCTTATACCTCTGACAAACATCACAATTTCTTACCCAATTCTTAATATCCTTCCTCATTTTTTTCCAATAGAACAATGAACATAGCTTCTGAGTAGTCACCTTTACTCCTGAATGTCCTCCTATTGATCCATTATGAATGGTGGTTAATAGTTCCTTTCTCAAATAGTCATCATTGCCCACCACCAATCTGTTGTTCCTCCTCAACTGGTTGTTATGCCAAGTGTAGTTGCCAGACTTATTAGAGTTAGCTTGCAGTTTAAGAATCAAAGCCTGGAGGGACTGATCTTGTGCCCAACTATCCACTATCTTGCCATAAAGTGCTGGAGTAACACTAGAAGTGCTAACAATGCTCAATAATTCTGCTGGATTTTGAATTCTAGATAAGGCATCAGCAGTAACATTTTCCACCCCTTTCTTATAAACTATCTCATAATCAAACCCCATGAGTTTTGGCAACCATTTTAATTGAGTAGGAGTGGACATCCTTTGATCCAACAAATATTTCAAACTAACATGGTCTGTTTTGATCTTAAAATGTCTATCCAGCAAGTATCCTCTCCATCTTTCCAAAGCTTGTACCACTGCTAGAAACTCTTTTTCATAAGTGGACATTAACTGATGCTTAGCAGACAAGGTTTTGCTTAGAAAAGCAATAGGATGCCCCTCTTGAAGTAAAACTGCTCCTATTCCTACTCCAGAAGCATCTGTTTCAATAGTGAATTCTTTAGTAAAGTCAGGCAACCTCAATACTGGAGCACTAATCATTGCTTGCTTAAGTGCTTGAAAAGCTTTGTCTGCTTCATTATTCCATGTAAATCCCCCTTTTTTCAACAGTAGTGTTAATGGTTTACTGATTGAAGCATAGTTTTTTATAAACCTTCTGTAATAACCAGTCAAACCCAAGAACCCTCTCAACTGTTTGATGTTGCCAGGAACAGGCCACGCAGCCATTGCCTTTATCTTTGCTGGATCAGTAGAAACCCCATACTGAGAAATGACATGTCCCAAATACTCCACTTGAGTAGTACCAAACACACATTTGCTCAATTTGGCATACAACTTATGAGACCTCATTATATCCAAGATGAGTTTAAGATGTGCAACATGCTCCTCTAAACCATTGCTATAGACCAAAATATCATCAAAGAACACTAATGTAAACTTTCTAAGGAATGGTTTGAATACCTCATTCATCAAGGACTAAAAAGTAGATGGAGCATTCGTCAATCCAAAGGGCATTACCAGAAATTCATAGTGCCCTTCATGTGTTCTAAATGCAGTCTTTGTCACATCCTCATCATGCATCCTGATCTGATGATATCCTGACCTGAGATCCAATTTTGAAAATAATTTGGCCCCATGTAATTCATCAATCAGCTCCTCTATAATAGGAATTGGAAACTTGTCCTTAATGGTTTGCTTATTCAACTGTCTAAAGTCTACACACATTCTCCAAGTGTTATCTTTCTTCCTTACCATTACAATTGGAGAAGCAAAAGGACTTTGACTTTTTCTGATAACTCCTGCCTCTAATAGTTCTTTGACCATACCTTCAGTAGCATCCTTCTGATTTGGAGGGTGTCTATAAGGTCTAACGTTAACAGGCATAGCTCCAGCAACTAATGGAATCTTGTGATCATGTGTTCTGTGGGGAGGTAATTCCTTAGGAACATCAAATACATCAGCATATTCATCCAAAACTTGTTTAAGTTCACCATTGAGCTCATCAGGTACCCCACTGAGTTTCATACAAGTAGCTTCCTGAACAGGAACCACACATAGTGACATGGAATGCAATTCACCATGTGTGATGTTTTGGACAGTTTTCTCAACCTTTTTGCCATGTAACCATTCAACATTTGACTTAGTGGTACCTCTGATTCTCACCCTCTTACCTTTATACTTAAAATCCATCTGTAAATCCTTGAAGTTACACTTAATAATTCCCAAGGTTGACAACCACTGTATGCCTAACACCATCTCACAACCTCCCAATGGCAACAACATGACATCAGTATGAAAGACAGTATTTCCAAACATCCATGAGAAATTCTTGCACTCAGAAGTAGTCAACAACTTACTACCATTAGCCACTGTAACTGCTAAAGGACCAGTGGGTCTAATTGAACATCCCAATTTCTTAGCCACTTGTTTATCTAGAAAATTATGTGTGGAACCACAATCCACTAAGATATGAATCATATGTTTCCCCACAGTACCCACTACCCTCATAGTTTGATAATTGGTAGTACCAGTTAAAGCATGTATTGAAATTTGTGGTTGTACCTCTTCTTCACTGGACTCCATTGCTTCTTCCCATTCTTCTGAATCAAAATCTTCCTCTCCAGGTAGGACTTCCAATGAAAACAATTGGCCTGCACATTTGTGGCCAGGGACATATTTTTGATCACAATAGAAGCATTGATTTTGTGCTCTCTTTTCTTGATACTCCTTTTGAGACAGTTGTCTTCTACCTTGTGGATTGTTCTGTTTTAGAATAGTGCTAGGTAAAGCTAGAGTAGTAGTTGGCTTTGTAACTCCAGTACCATTCCTAAAACCATTTGCTGATCTATCATTGTACCTAGACACAGGAGTGGGTAACAGAGGAGTGTATCTTGACTTCAAAGCAATCAGAGTTTGTTCTTGCATCTTAGCCATGTAGAACACATCAGTGAGAGCATTCAAAGTAAACATCCTTATTTGCATACTAATCTCTTCCTTCAACCCACCCAGAAACAAACTGATTGAATGTTTTTCATCTAAATCCACCATGTTCAACAATGCTTCAAACTTCTCTTGATATTCTTTAACAGTTCCTACTTGTTTTAATTTCTTCAATTCCATCAATGGATCTTCAAGAACTGAATTGAATCTTTTTAATACCTCTCTTTCATAAACCTCCCATGAACAATCATCACCAAATTTTCTACAAAACTGTTGATGCCACACCACAGCTTTGTCATAAACATGCATTGACACCAACTCTAATCTGTCCCCATCTTCAACACCATCAATCTTAAAGAACTGTCGACACCTATACACCCAACCTTTAACATCATCACCATTGAATTTGGGAAATTCAATCTTTGACATTCTACCATATCCTCTACCACCATTTCTCCCATTTTGACTTCCACCTCCATTACTATGCTGACTATTACCAGCACTGGTTCCTTCTCCATTCTTTAACCTGTTGATTTCTTGATTAATAGCATTTTGACTAACCAAGTACCCCTGCATTCCATCTTTGATTTCAAGCATTGCTTCCTTCAACTGATTGATTGCTTCTTGCAAAGAATCCAAAGTTGGAGCAGCAGTCATTGCATTATTTCTTGTTCCCACCATTGTGATTGGTATCAACTATTACACATCAACGTTTGGAATAGTGACTACCGATGCTGTTCTTGATTATTCAAATCAAATGCTACAGATCAGCTTGTTCAAAACTAGAGAATTTAACCACTAATGGGCTAGTCTTGTGACCGTGCAAGTATTTGACACTAATCTAATGTAAAAGAACAGTGGAGATCAGTGGTGGCTGATCTCGCCGGAAAAGTAACTGCTTCTTGCCGGAATTTAGCCGGAGAAGATGATCGGAATTTGAAATCAAGAGCCAAGAAAGTGCTCTGATACCACTTGATAGACACCAATAGGGATCAATGAAGATCCGTTAGAGGATTCTAACTGGTTTGACCAATCCAAGAATTAGAATAGATTGATGAAATGACAATTAGTTATCAAGGCGGGAAAAGTTGTTATTATTGAGAGTGAATATAGTTGAGAGAAAATGAGATTACAATACAATGAATGAAAATGACTTAACAGATACAAGTATATAAAAGAAGGTTTTCCCGCCTAAAGTTAGTTAGAGGTTGATGGAGATTGTCACGTGCACCTCACACTCCTGGTAAACCACTTGTGTGCCCCTCACGTGCCTATCAACATAACTATCTCAAGTGGTGACTGATTAGTAGCTTTTCAGAGTTATAAGCCGACATTGATTCTGATGTCACCAGCCGCCAATCTATCCCTGGTAGTTGACATCAGCTCGAAGCTCACATTATGCGTTTTTGTGTTATTTTTCCTATCGGTTGACTCTTTAGATTGTTGAGATTGTATCTTGCAAAACTGATTAAAATTGTTAAGAACATTTTTACAGTTGTTGTTTGACTCTCGTATACGATCTAAGAAAACAAATACATATTATTTGCAGTGTTGTTTCTTGTCAGTTATCGGATTGTTCCTTATTTATATGTTTATTGGTATATAAGAGCATTCAATATTCTCTCATAAATTATTTCTACTCATCTCACTACCCACACAAAATAATAAAATGTGGTTGTCACTCATTGTGTGTCTTCATCTAAAGTGATGTTTGGTGTGTCCCTAAAGGATAATTGTGAGTTGAAAAAGTTGCAACTTGCCAAATTATGCACGAGCAAATGTACATGTGAAAGAATAGTTCTAGTGATGTTGATAAAGTGAGACCACAACTTTTCCTGAAGCAGCTTGGTCTATACATACAGACTTCCTCGCTCTCAGCTTATTACTGTCCGAGCGATGTGGGACTGACCCAACACCTCCTACGCATCATATATTGAGAATGTAAAAACACGAGAAGCTTACATAGACTACATTCCGAGATTTTGAGGTAATATCATCCCCAACTCTCACGTTAGTCCCGCTCCAAAGCCATAAAACAGCGAAGGTTAGAGTGTGTTGAAACATTTTTAATCTAAGAATATGCTTTCATAGTCTCTTGTTATAAATTTGCATCATTTCAGGCTTTTAACTCACCTCAAAAAACTAATCCAACATAACCTATGATATTATATGCCTTTCTAAAAAAAAAAAAAAAAAAAAAAAAAAAAAAAAAAAAAAAAAAACCTATGATATTATACTAACAATTGCAAACTAGAAACGGGTTTTATTTCAAGTGACATTTTATCAGATTGATGCTGATAGAAAAACAAGTAACTTATTTGAAAGTAACAAGGAGCGCTAGCGCAACCATTTGTTCTTCGCGTCTTGTCATCCTCCAAATGATATTAGCTCAACCTAATCTGCATAGTATCTACCCCCCCCCCCCCCCCCACAAAAAAAAATAAATAAATAAGGTATAAATACCTTAATTCGTAACTGGCAAAGGTAAAAGAAAGACAATTGTATATCCTAAAAATCTCCTTACTTGTTATCAAACAAAGCAAAAAAAGAAAAAAAGAAAACAAACCAACAACTCACCTATTACAGTAAGTGAGTTTTATGATATGCTTTACGACCATTATGTCATATTGTCTAATTATATATTGCTGTTTATTTTATTTATCCATCTATGTGGGACAAAGTCACAAAACCAAAACTACTCTTCTTTAAGCTTTTGTTTACTACCATGTACATACATCTCCACCCCTCACACCCTTGCCTACACACACTCACCTCATTTCACACACAATGTCATAATGTCATTGTTCGATTTCACCCTCCTCATCATCTCAACCAACAACTCTACCCAAACACCCATTCCTCACATTCATTTCATCCCTTTGACACTCACCACGACATACACTATCACTATGCTCACTCCGTTATATATATGTACTCTCATTATATTCCAAAAAACTAACCGGTCACATTTCCTTAAAAAAATAACAAAAGCAACCATGAATAGACATATATACGGTACCTGGTCGTATGAAGAAAAAGCCAAAAGATTAGAATAAGGTGATGAAACAACATTTATAAATTCCTAGTGGTACTACTTCCCATGGTATCTGTGGACAATCTCTTTCAAAAGGCATATTGTACATTCTACGAAAAATATAGTCTTTTGCACGGCCACAATAGTCTTTGCAATGACTAAATCCGTTTGATTTGAGGCAAACATCGTATACATGAATTGTGGCTCCTCTAATTATTGAGTTTTTCAACGTTAAAGAAGTGAAATATAAATGATCAAATGCTCGTGTTTTGGTATGTTACTAAGTTTTTACATGTACGAATTGCAACTCTTTAGATAGTAGGTTTGCTGAAGATTCTAGATCATATCTTACTTATAAATGATCCCCTTCTTATTCAGTAAACTTGGTTTGTAGTTAAGAGCATCTCGTGTCAGCAACACTGATACAAAATCATAATTATAATCATAATCTTACTCATAAATTGTTCTACTATTTGCTCATAATCATGATCACAACGATGTTTTTTTTGCTACCAAAACATATGACATTCCATGTAACACTATAATAAGTGGCTACATGTCAAACTACCATTTTATTTGTACATGTGTCTTTTATACTACATATCATAACTAGATATATATGAATCGTACGAACACGTTACATATATATATATATTTTTTTTTTTTTTTTTTTTTTTTTTTTTTTTGAACTAAGAACGACAATAAGTACAACTACGAAACAAATGAAAAAAAAAATAAAACGTAAGGCTTTGGTTTTATTCGACAAAGTATAAGAAAATAAAAAATTAAACCATAAACAGAAAAGATTTAACCACATTCATCTTGGTGAAACCAAGTACCACATTTCAGTTAATACTATAGTTCTTATTTTTTCCCCAAAAATTTAGCTAATCCAGCTTATTATACAATGGGATTCGTGGTTGTGGTCTCCTGCATATAAAAATATGAATCATTGTTAAAGACAAAGTAAGTTGTTTATTATGCATAAATAATTAAGCTTAAGTTCAGCCTAAATTCTAAATCAGAATTACAATTACAGAACAAACAAAGAAGTAAAACACAAAAGTTGAGACGACAAAATAAGGTGTCGTTTATTTTTTCAGAGCTTTTACCTCTTCATCTGCAAAACATGTCTGCAGAAGAAGAGGTACATTTAAGCTCTTCATCT
This sequence comes from Chrysanthemum seticuspe, assembly GCA_019973895.1. Lineage (NCBI taxonomy): Eukaryota > Viridiplantae > Streptophyta > Magnoliopsida > Asterales > Asteraceae > Chrysanthemum > Chrysanthemum seticuspe. Next base: position 15,895,433 of record BPTQ01000005.1, read on the forward strand.
CCAAGAAGAAGACCGTTTGTTTTTTGTGCTATTGAAGTACTTCTTTCATTTTTTTATTTTTTTTTTTCCTTTTTGTGCTATTGAAAGAAGTGGAAAAGAAGAGATAAATTATGTCTGCATGGTAGAAGAGGAAAGAAGAGATTTTAGCCTCTTATGTCTGAAAAAAAAACAAACGGTCTTCAAGGAATACGTCTGCGCGCCTGCAGACAAAAGAGGCAAAGAAGAGCTTCTTTGAAAAAACAAACAAGGCCTTAATAGATTACTTAATATTATCCAAGGAGTACTAAAGAGATTTACTAATAAACGTTTAGTACAACTCAAATAGATTACTTAATTTAATAATTTAATATTCTTAGTTATATAGTGAGGTAATGTTTGTTCATCCATCGATGTGGGAGGAAGTCATAAAACCAAAACTCTTCTCCTTCCTCAATCTCTCCACCCTCACAGGCTTACCCGCATACACACAAATACTCTACTCCATTTGAAGTTGTCAGTCTCTCGGCAACATCCCACCAAACACCATTGGTATGAAGGTATGATCACTCAACTTCACATACTCTCGACACATTCCAAGAACATCACATTCTTTTGAAAATATTAACAAAAGCAACCATAATTCATGGCATACAATGTCATATGAAGAACAAACCCAAGATTCCGGTAAGAGGATGAAAACCACATATATAAATGATTAGTGTAACTTCCCCAGGCCTCGGATCATATGCAGATATATTCACGAATACATTTTTACTAAATATCCAAAGTGAGTTTAAGGATATGCCCCGCCCAAACAAAATTCTTTAAAACGACTAAATGAATTCGAGTTTAATAGAAACAGTACTTATGAGTCGTATATATGGTTAATAGAAACGAGTAAATCATGTCAGATAATACCACCCCTGAATTCAAAACATTGCATTAATCATTCCTTTGTATAAATCAAAGACATTTGAATATGAATATTGGGTTAATCCCAATCGACCCATCATAATACCCAAATCGACCCAGTCAACACCCAGACAACCCGGTCAACCCAGAAGTCAAAGACAAAAGTCAACAAAGCAGTTTATGGACAATTACAAAAATAACTTCTATTTGGCAGTTATAACACCAAACCGACATACCTGTTGGGTCCTTTGAACCAACATGTCATTTCATTGTACCCTTTCGAAACATATAAATAGTTAGGAATTGTATTCAAACATTTATGACTGATATATATAGAAAAGCTTTTCCAGATTCAATTGTTTCTTGTATTATTGGTATATTTTAATTATAGATCCAGAAAAACAGGCCAACAATTGGTATCAGAGCCAAAATCATCATATACCATATTTGTTTAGTTCTAGAATCAAGTCAAGAAAACAGTTTCGAAAAAATTCTGCAAATCGATTCGAACACAAATCCTAGACGTCATCTTTGTGTTCCACACTTCTGTCGCAACAGGGGAACAATCACAAAAGTGATTACTCTCAACCCGGCATCAGAAAACATTCGCAAAAAATTATTCCTTTTATTCGAAATCAATTTTCTTTTAACCCAATCTAATAGGATAAAAAAAACGAAGTAAATCGTTTTATATTTGATTCAATTAAAAACTAAACGAGAGTCATCAATTAGGGCAAAATCAAGATTCGAATTAGAACAAACACACGTGTTCATAAAAGGAATAGAGCCCAGAAGGATCAGTTGAGTCACAATTGATTCATTTGCATACTCCCATCATCAAATTTCTCACGGATTAGAAAACCCCCAAATCATCTGAAACCCTAGGTTTCAATTGGAGGATCATTTGTGCTCGCGAAGACACAGCAAACCGGAGAACAAGAAAGATCAACAAGCCATTTATAGGCGGTAAACATCAGATATTGGAGAAGAATAAGATATGGATCAATCCCAGGAAGAAAACAGACAGAGATCTATTTCTCTCTCAAAGTGACTTTTTTTTTTCTAACTCAAAAAAGAGATAAAAGAAACGTTTTATTTACTATCTCAAGAGTTACGAGTATAAACGAGGCGCTCAAACTGTTTAGGGAAACACAAGAGGATTATTTTATTTAAGGCATCGGGTTAGACCATCAACCCTTCCAGGTTCCAAAATTTACAAAACCACTCTTTCACTTTTTTATTTATAGTATATATTTCATTTTGATATATATTATTTTTGTTTGATAACTTACTTTATTTTTACAAATTTAGTACTTGATCAATTTTTTAAAATATAATAACCTAGTGTTTTAACGCTGCTTATTATAATTAAGAATAACATTTAAGGAGGAATTAACTTTAGGTTATTCGTTTTTTTAAAATATATAATCTCCGAGGATAGTTTTGGATTTAAAAAGCAGTCCTATAAAGTTTTATAGCCTATAAGGAAAAATAAAACATTTTTCAACACACTTCGTGTTAGATTTTTGGAGATATTTTTTATTGTCAATATATTTAAAATATGACGAAAGGAAGTGGAAATAAGGAACCTAGTACTAATATTACAAATAGTACACCCTAATTTCAATGCCCAATCCTAAAGCCCGCGAATTACTCATTATGGGCAATTCGAATACAAATCATTCTCGAAGCGAATGTGATAAGGTTTTAAAATGTACCTTTTTGAGGGGTCGTTTAAGCCCTTATTTGATCACTTTTGTATCCGTTATTACTTAATATCGTTCCTTTTCACTTTTTAGGTCTCTTGAAGGCAAATTGCTGTAATGGCACTTATTTGGACGAAAAGGCGCGGATATACGAAGAAAATGGCCAAAGTCAAGAATCGAGACACTCCAGCTGCTGAAAACACAAGGTGACGGCGTCACTGCTTAACTGCGACGCCGTCGGAGGATTTTTGACGGCTCAGTAGCCAAATTGCTTTTTTACACTTGACGGCGTCAGAAAGCCGACGGCGTCACAACCACAAGGTGACGCCGTCACAAGCTGATCAAGACTATCACAGCATGCGCGCGAAGTAGTTGATATTGTTTTGGCCATAACTTTTGCATACGAACTCGGATTTAGGTGATTCAAAAGCCCACGCGACCGGAACGAGAAAATCTATAGTTTGGTGAAAAAATGGTTGTGACGCCGTCACTCTATAAGTGTGACGCCGTCACCCTTTGCCGACAGAAAATCTGCCTATAAATAGAACATTATAACTTCACTTTTTGTAGGCTCTAAACCCTAACTCCGATTCCAGGGTTTAGATAGGTGTTTTTCCAGTAACTTTGAAGGTTTCAATCACTCCGAAAACATCTTGTGATGGTTTGTTGATTATATCTTAATCCATATATTCAATTTATCATTATGTCTCTCCTATGTTTGATTGATTGTGTGTATGCTTGCATGTTCTCCATGTCCGGCTAATTTACTTGTGTGTTTGCTTAGGGAATAGGAAACTTAATTATTGAATATTGATTGGTTGTCTCTTATCTTAATTGTTAATGATCTAGTAATGCGATAGGTCATTCGTTGTGTACTTAATGCTTGATTAATCTTTGTGAACCTTAGGTTATAGCACCTTGAGCGGTTGTAAGCTAAACTATCCAAAGAGGCCTTAGAGTTAGAGTTTATGATCCCTAGTGGTATTTTGTAGACGAGACCCTTTGGAAACTTCAAAGAGTTAGGGATAAACGCATACCCTACGACTTTAGACACACAACGCGTTAAGAATAAGGACGTGACACATCTTTAAACTATCATACGAGCACACAACAATAGACATAGACTATCCTTAGCTTAGTTAATTAGATAAGTAGAGTAATCGGTAGAAATACCAACCCCCAAATCCAAACCCCGAGATTCGTACCTTTCCATTTCATAAAATATAAAAATACAAAAATAATCATCCCTCATCTTTAGGCTTAAATCGACATACACTTCAGCCTAACGACACTATTCCCCTAGAGAACGATATCAATACTCGTGGCTTACCCTAATACTACACTACAACGATTAGGTTCACTGCCCAGGGTGTTATAAAACTTGCTCGAAGAAAAGGAAGTTCCTTTGACCCCGAACGACGCGTGTAGCGTTATCAGAATGGTTTATGGAAAACAATAGAGCCGACTGAATCGACTCAACCCAATAAGAAAAAAGACAAAACCGCTATTGCTTTCCTTTATCAAGCCTTACCAAAGGAACAATTACTTCAAATAACAAAGCAGAAAACCGCGAAGGACATTTGGAATGCTTTGAAAACTAGACACCTTGGCGAAGACAGAGTTCAACAAGCAAGACGACAAACACTCAAATCTGATTTTGAGATGTTACAAATGAAGGAAGACGACACAATCGACACCTTTGCTACAAAACTTACAACTCTCATAAAAAAAGCCGCTAGTCTAGGACACACCATAGAAGATGAAACCTTAGTACGGAAACTATTAAATGTTGTACCCGATTGGTATCTGCAAATAGTTGCATCAATAAATGACGATGGAAGAAGCAATTGGGAGACACAAGACGTACGAGGAAAGAATAAAGTTTAAGAAGAATAAGGACAATAACGATCAATATAAGTTATTGTTTACATATCACAACAATAACATTACTCACGGAAGACACTGTGAAAAATGTGGACATGATTTGTTGCGAGGCCAAGAAAATAATTTCAATGAAAAATCAAACAGCAACTCAAATAAATTTACTCATGATAAGAGTAAGGTGATGTGTTTTAAATGCAAGGAGTATGGGCATTTTGCAAACAAATGTCCATCAAAGAAAGAAGAAGAATCTAATCTCATTGAAGAAGACTTAGAACTAACATTGCTTATGGCAACTGTTGAAGAATCACCGGAAAAATATGATCCGCCTGGAATTATGGAAGATCACAACAATGAAGGTGGAAATAACCAAGAAAATATGATCAGCCTAGAATTAAGAAAGATCACAACAATGAAGGTGGAAATAACCAAGAAAATATGATCAGCCCGGAATTAAGGAAGATCACAACAATGAAGGTGGAAATAACCAGAAGAACATGATCAACCTGGACTTAAGGAAGATCACAACAACAAAGGTGGAAATAACCAGAAGAACATGATCAACCTGGACTTAAGGAAGATTACAAAGGTAGAAATAACCAGATCAACATGGACATAATGAATATCACAGAAGAAAAGGTGGAAATAACCGAAGAAAAATTGATCTACCTGGATATAAGGATGATCACAAGCACTACAAGAAATTAAAAGCTCTGATGGTGGATTTAACCAGAAGATGAATCAAGAAGACTTAAAGACCTACGTCGCAGCGATTGTGATTAAGGGGGAGAATATTAGGTTAATCCCAATCGACCCATCACAATACCCAAATCGACCCAGTCAACACCCAGACAACCCGGTCAACCCAGAAGTCAAAGACTAAAGTCAACCAAGCAGTTTAAGGACAATTACAAAAATATTTGGCAGGTATAACACCAAATCGACATACATGTTGGGTCCTTTGAACCAACATGTCGTTTCATTGTACCCTTTTGAAACATATAAATAGTTAGGAATTGTATTCAAACATTTATGACTGATATATATTGATAAGCTTTTCCAGATTCAATTGTTTCTTGTATTATTGGTATATTTTGATTATACATATATTCCTTCATCCATGTGGGACAATCACAAAATCAATCTCAACCCTCATATAGCCTCACTCATAATGACATTGTTCCACTCTCCTTATCATCCTCCATTCATCGAGTGACAATCGAATTTGTTATATAACGTGTACACTCGCTAGTAAAAGAAGTAATTGGAGTTGTGACGTTTGTATCATAATATTAGCATGACAAAAACATGTTTTAGCATAAACTTATGATACGAAAACAACTTTCTTTCTCCATCCTTTCACATTTTTACCAACCCGGTGAATCAGCGATACACCTAATACATGGTTTTAGAGGACGGTGCGACGGTCTGTTGTGAAACGGTTAAAAAGATGTAACGGCTTTGAAGAATGAGTTTGAAATGAATATGGAGTGTTCGGGGAATTGAATGTTATGGATGATAATGTGGTTGAGTTACAAGTGTTTTATGGTTCAAAAGATGAGAAGTTTAATTTCGGATTGGTAGTTTGTCTTCTGTTCTTCATATGGTATGTTTATGGTTTTTTGATTTGATAGGATTAGTGCTATCGATGTTTGGTATGAAACGATTATATGAGTAGCTGAATAATAACTTAAAAGCAATGAAATTCAAGGTATGCTTTTGTTATGAGTTTTTATTACAATGTCACCAAATATAACTAAATTTTATTTATAACTGGAATAAGAGAGTCTTATTTTGTGACTAAGCATATGTAAGTGACATTCCACGAACATAAAGTTAAGTTATACTCATAAAAAAATTATTAGCGGATATTTACTTAGAATTTGACACTTTGTTGTATTTTTTTTTTCTTTCACAAAGCTAGCTAACCCAAACGAGTGAATATAAACAAATAATTAGTGGTACAATAAAAATAGTGTGAAATGCTTCCTAACTATAAAGGTTCAAGTACTGTCACAGACAAGTATGTTGATTATTAATTATTTATTTAAAAGCGATAGAAGTCGTAAAACAAATAACATAAGTAGAATAACAAAAACTGAATATGCCTGATTCAAAAATGTCAATAGGTAGCAACATTCGACATAGGCATACACAATTACAACTATTGCCTTCATGTTTTCATTTATAAACCGCTTTAATATTTATTCATTTATCAATGTGGGACAATATCAAAGTTCACTTCGTTCTTTATACTTCTGTTTCTAATGACGTGGTTCTCGTTCACATAAATTCTATGAATGACTAATGCTTCTTGTTGAAGATTATATTTGAAGTATTATAAGTGAACCTGCATGCTTATGATAATCCAAGAATGATAATCATATAAAAACTAAAGGGAAATTTGCATTTATGTGATTCAAGCTGACACTTATTCTAATGTGAATTACCTTTATGTTATATTGTTAAATCTATGCGTCTAAAATGTGAACTCACAAAAACACTTACACTTTTAAAAAGAAAATTGTCCTTATACCCTTTTTTAAACTCACATACTTATATATAAAATCACAGCAGAAAAAGTTCGAACAAACTATGCCAAATAATATTATTTGATCTTTATTTAGATATTCATTCTGATATAATTTTGAAAAGCCTTTTTTGAGAAATTTCATAAAAAACTATAAAAAATTGAGAGGAATTTTCTATATATAAGATGACGGAATGGCAGAACACGGAATCAATATAAATTGAAAAAATGATTAATTTCATATTTCACTCTACTTTCATGATTAATTTTATATATACCCAAAGTGCAAGTATCTAATGCATAATGTACAATGTTTTTAATGCATGTTTGGGTATATTTGAAATTTCCAACTAAAAGGAGAGGAGATATGAAATTGCCCCTTGAAAAAATGTGGAAGGAATTTTCTATATGAGTTCATAGTGTTCTTTATACCCCGCCATAGAGTTTGTTTATCAATCCATGTGAGACAAAGACAAAACCAACACTCTTTTACTTTCTCAAACTTTTGTTTCAAACACCTCATTTCACTCTTTCATATGAAAATGCAAGTAAACAGAAAACAATGAGCTTTGCTGAGACTAAAGAAATTTATAGTTGAGATCATTTAGTAGCAGTAGCTCACATTGCATCATGTACATTCATAATATTACTTATAAATGTACAATTACAAGGATTAAAAATAATTCTTTAATTTCTGACAAAATAAACATTAAAAAAAGAAAAAAAAGAAAAAAGTCTGAGAGACATACGTATTAAGTAAGTTGATTGTTTAATACATATGTATAGGCCACATATGTATAGGCCAATTTTCATTTTGAAAAACGTTTCTTTTATTTATGATAAAAAGGAAGATCAAGAAACACACTTACTAAAGAACTTGATTGTTTAATACATATATACAGGCCATTTTTCATTTTTTTATTTAAGATAAAAAGAAAGATCAAGAAACACACTTAGTAAAGAAATTGATTGCTTAATAGATGTGCCTTGTCATCTCTCTTAGTCATATTTTCATAGTCTTACTTATATAATCCTCTGAAGTTACTGTATCCAACGATGTGGGATACCAACTTACTAAACAAGAACTTAGTTCTTTCTTCACATTTTATGATTCAAGTGCCTTAATGCCCCACTCGACACCTCACTATCAGTGTCTTGGTTACTCCCTACATAGACATGATAAGCCAACACATTCATACTATGTTGCCAAAACCTAATTAGAATTAATTGATAAAAAAAACGAGAATCAATGTTAAAGGTTATTTGTGATGATAAAAGAAGTTATTTGCCTATTTATAAGTTTAAAAATGTTGTGCCTAAATTTCTCCAAATACTACGTACATTCACAAGATAATTGAGATAGTCTATTTTGAATAGAAGCGTGTCTCTTCATTAAATAAATTTGATCGGAATAACATAAAACATAAAACAAAAAACAAAAATTAACTCGAAATAACATGGGATTTAAGCCTTCAATTTCATCCTAGAAGGTCGAATATATATAGACTAATAGAAATGCTAATACCGAAAGTAAATTTTAATTACAACTATTCGGTATCAACATAACATTTTTGTGTAACTTTTATTAAAATTTCAAGTTATATAGTAGTATTACCTTACTTTTTGTTTACCCATCTATGTGGGACAAGATACAATCGTGAATGGTTGTATTATACTTTGAATTTAAGCTTACCACCACATCTCAACTCTCATGGCCTCACCAACACTTTCATTATTCCACTTCACCTTCCTCGTAAGTCACAACCGAGCCAACTTTTATCAAAACATCCACTCCTCACATTCATATTCATTATCTCATACTCTTCGCACATCAATTGGAACACTGCACGCTAAATGTGCACCTGGAGTCATAGACCAACATTGCTTGTGACCTCACCAGCCGCCGATCTCTCCCTGGTAGTTGACATATGTTTGAAGCTCACATTATGCATTTTGGTGTTATTTTTCTTATCGATTGACTCTTTACGGTATTGAGGTTAAACTGATCAGAAATGTTTAAAACATTTTTTAGGTGCTTTTGAATCTTGTATGGGAACTAACAAAAGAAAACAAATACATAGAATTTGCATTGTTGTTTCTTATCGGTTATTAGAGTGCTCTTTACTTTTATATTTACCAATTACCAGTTTATAAGAGCATTCAATATTCTTAACATTTTATTTCTACTCACACAAAATTATAAGAAGTGTGTTTTCCATCCACCAGTCTTCATCTAACGTTGCAAGATTATTGAGCAAGAGAAAATATCATCTCTTTTTTTATAAACCATTAACATAGTATTTATGATATACCATCGGTTGGTTTGTAGTTAAATGGTAATTGGGAGTTTAAGAAGTTAAAACTTGAGACATTCATTTGTGCGTCATCAAACCTCAAACTCTTAAATTACCACTTTGTAGGAGTTAAACATAAAGGGAAAAAAGCAATTTACGAAGAAACATGTAAAATCTTGAACTAGCAATTGAGGACGTATGCCAAATTATGCAACAAGCTAACATAACCTGTTAAGGTATAATTTTCTTTATGTTGCATAACGTGGGACTGCAAGTTTTCCTTATGCAAGTTTTCCTTATGCAGCTTGGTGTTTATATAGACTTTCTCGCTTTCAACTTATACTTCTTGATGATGTGGATTTAACCCAACACCCCCTAGGCAACGTATATTGAGTATGTAAAAACATGAGAAGCTTACATAGTCTGCATGCCGGGATTTCGAGGTAAATAACCTCCCCAACTCCCATGTTAGACCCACTCCTAAGCCATATAACAACTAATGTTGAGCGTCTTGAAATGTTTCAAGCTAAGTAGATGCTTTCATAGGTTCATGTTTTTATAAATTGCGTTACACCAAGCTTTCAAAATGGCTCAATCAACTTGGAATGGAATGAGATTCTTAAAGAAGAAGCTGTTGATACAAAGAATAATGATCTTGAGAGTGTATCAACAATTTATCATTTAAAACAGCGATAGAGTTATGTCAATGTTAAACATCCACCACCCTTATATTTCTATGTTTAATCATAAGTCTAGTGGCTAGTACATGGAATATGAGACGACTTGTTTTAAATAGGGTTAATACTTTATTCTATCCAGGTGCTTGTGCAAAATGATCAACTGCACAGGGCCCAAAATCCAAATGGGGCCTCATAATTCATTCAATAGGTATAGTATTATGTAGGCAATTTCTTTGTACAAAGCCTAGTTTTTTTTCGTATTTCTTTTAGTCGGTATCCACAACCTCAAATCCTTAACAGATGTAAAATAATAAAAGCACTTGTGATTTTTTTCCATTTTGACTTTTATTGTATCAATCGAGCAAAACCCAGGTACCAATATTGGGAATAGTATATGGTTTTGGGTTTAATTTTTTGTTTCTGTTTTTGTTATATGTTGAGGTAAAAATCTGTAACTACCCCTACAAGCTAATCCTTCGACTAATCCTTCGGCTGAGCTCTCCGGATGAACTCTCCGGATGAAGTCACTTCGGATCTGTAACAGAAAGATAACACGCGTTAGCCTCGTCCAGGGTTTTATCCCTAGACCAAGCTCCGGCGTGAGAATGAGTGTATATATATGTCAGAATAAAATACAATGGAATGAGGTCAGAATGAGTTAACCTTGAATGATGTAGCTTAACTCCTTATATAGATGGGAAGCTTTTGTCCTCACCCGAAGGTCACGTGGGCGATAGTGACGTTTTCAGGCGGGAGTTGACTTTACCCTGTTTGGATTCCGTCTGGAAAGGGTCAGTAGTTCTGATCAAGATTCCTTTCCTTTTGTATATGGTGATGTCAGGTATCCGTTATGCCGGGGATTATGTCTAACCCTCCGGTATATGTGGCCTGGGTCTGCTTGGTCTAAATTGGTTTGCAAGCTTTTATCTGGAAGATTGCATATTGTGCCGGGCGGTTTTGCTGTATGTCCGGAGAGTTAGGTTCTTCGGCATTTTACTAATATGCCGGGGAGTTGTATGTCGGGACATACGCCAACATTTCCCCCCCCCCCAGTATCATGTTAACGAATGAATTCGTTACATGATATTGGGAGTATGTGGTGATCTTCGGTGAGTATTGCCCCGGCCGTTCGACTTTCTTTTCTAATAACACACCCTTTTTTTTTTTTTTTACTGTGCAGATTATGACACGTCAGCAAGACACGTCAGCGATGTGATGCAACGATGTTAGGACACGTGGCAGTGGGTGGGCATTGTGTGGTGATGATGATGCCACGTCATCGTCTGACACGACGGGACGCTTCAGCTACCCTCTTTTCTCGCCTATAATTACTGTTGTTTTTCTTATTTTTACCACAGTAAAACTTTTCACTTACCCAACTTCTGTGCGTTATTTGGCCGGACGATTTTATTTGCTCTTCGTCTACTAACCAGGTATTCTTCTAGTTTATCTTCTTTAGATTTTAAGGTTTAATCATTCCCTTCCTGCTAAAATGTCAGAACCGTCCAGTTCTTCACCTGCTCGAGGGTCCGGGCCAGTTTCCGAAGGTCCGTCACAACCAAAACCCAAATTCGACTTGGAAAAATATACTTCGGTTATGACTGATAAATCATTACAGTGGGCCGTGAAGGAATTTGGTATACCTTCCGATCTTCATCCGAGGCTCCCACCGGCTAATTTTACGATGGGGCAACTAGGAGATAATGCTATAGGATTGTATCTAGAATATTTCCTTGAAGGTGGAATTTCCGTCCCGTTTTCTAGTTTTCTTTTAGATGTTCTTCACTATTATAAAGTCCATATTTCTCAGTTAGTGCCGATAGGTTTGCATAGGGTTACTCTTTTTGAAGTATATAGCCGTAGTCTTCACATTATTCCCACGACTTCTTTTTTCCGAGCCTTTTATAAGTTGCATAAGCAAGGTCATTGGTTCACTTTTGCTAAGCGGGACGGTAAGCAGCGCAAGGTCTGCTTTCAAGAGATCTTGTCTTCGCTGAAGGGTTGGAAAAGGTAGTTCTTTTTTATTGATCGTCGGGCTGTACCCTTTGCTATGCCGTGGAGGCATCCGGATTCAGATGTCTCCGATCCTTTTCCGACCGGAGAGTTTTCCATGCCTCATGCGGATTTATTGTCTACTAATGTTATAGATTTGATAAAAATTCCGCCGGGTTTTCTATATGCCGTTGGGTTATCTGCCAAATGGAAGTATCCGGGTTACCGGGCGGCTCTGAAGGATGCCGAGGGGAATGGTACTTGGCCTGTGCATTATTTAATTAGTTAGAGTTTTTATGCTTTCTTGTGACTTAGCATTTTTCATGTGTTTTGCAACTATAACCATGTCTGATTATCTCATCAAGCCGAGCTATCGTAAGGGGGCTGCTATGACACGTGGAGATAAGTATCAGGATGGTCAGGCTCATATGATGCATGTTACTCTTTCGAGTCCACCTGGCACTTCGGTTCCACCGAAGACTAATGCTATGAAAAAGGTTGAGGTGGCTGACCCAAAAGTCTTGGAGGCTAAAGAAAAAAAGAAAAAAGCTGCTGAGGCTAAAGCTGGGGGTTACAAGCCGCGTAAGCGTCAGGCTAGGGAAGGGGGTTCCGGGCAGCCAAAAACGAAGGAAGAAGAGCCCTACTCCTGTGGTGAACTTGGATTTCACCACTAATCCGACGCCGCCGAATATCGTTCCTCCGGAGGGTCAAAAGCTGAATGATCCTCCTATCGTTGAGAAGGAGAATTTGGAGGGTCATTCTAGAAATAGGTTGGAGAATGCTGATGCCGGTGTTGATGTGAACACCGGGGAGGATCCCCAAGAGCAAAACCCAGATCCGAAGGATCATGATGCTGAGGCTTCTCAATTTGTTAAACAGCCTGCTCTTCAGGACGATGGTGAGTTGGTTTCTTTTTATTCCTAATCATTTTTCTCCCCGTTGTTATTTATTTATTTCTTTCGTGTACTTACCATTTATTTTGTATTTTCCCAGCGACTTCTCGTCCTTTGCGCCGCGAAGGTAAGGGTGCCGGTGGAGAGGAAGGCGCTTCGTCCAGCGCTACTTATGTGTCGGGGTGGTCGATTAGAAAGGATGAAAGGGTTAACGGATATGAAAAATATAGAGACATGATGGTTCATTTGCCCCCCCCCCCCTGCTGAAGAGGAATACATGCAGACTTTATCGGATACTGAGGCGGCCCAGAGATCATGGGGCCTTCTGGCCAGGGGTTCTCTTGCTTTCATTGACTTGCTTGTCCGTTTTGAGAGCCTCGATCTGGAGCATAGGGAGTTGGCCGAAGAGCATAGTGGATGTGAGGCTGCTGCCAAGGAGAATTTCGCTTTTTTGGACAAAACTTTGGGGGAGTTGAAGGCGGCGAGGGATGAGCTTGGTGAGACTTCCGGTCGGGAAGAGGTTTTGAAAAAGCAGGTGCGTACTCTGGAGGCCGAGAAAGCTGAATGGTCTAAGTTGTCCCATGCTCAGGGTGAAAAGATATATAATTTGGAGAAAGAATTGATGGAAGCCAAGGGAGCCTTGAAGAACGAGCAGGAGGAGAATGGTGCCCTTCTGAAACAACTCCAAGAGCTGGCCGTGGCTGCCGGGAATCTCGAGATTGATCGGTCAAATTTAGTCCGTGACTTCATTCCTACTTTCGTGGCTCGCCTTCTCGGCAGTTATGAGTATAAAGCTTCTTTGGCCGCTCCCTTCAGTCTGAGTGGAATGGCCGGGTGGTTGGAGGGTGTGTCCATTGGTCGCTCGGAAGAGGAGGTGCAGAAGATTTTGTCAGACACCGAGGATTTAGACTTAGACGCTCCTAACAAGTATTTGACTATGTATGATGAGCTGTTTGTAAAGAAGTATCCTTATGTCGCCAAGGTCCGGAATGCCTGTCACCGTCCGATCGCTGATATCGTGGCCTTGGTGCCAGACCCTGCACCGGAGCGTGTTGTTGTCGAAGGTGAAGACGGGGGGCCTAGCGTCCCTCCTAATTGAAACAACTTTTTTGATTTCATAGCCTAGTATCTTTCCTTTAGCTACTTTTTTGTTGTAATGTCAATGTCATCAAACAATGTTACTTACTTGAAACTTGTGATGCTTAATGAGATTCTTTTGGGGCGTTTTTCTTTGTTTACTTGAAACAATCTTACTTACTTGAAACTTAATGTCAATGTGCCTTGTTTGTTTGTATATCTCTGTCTTGGCGTTTGATAGATCGTTCGTTCAGTATGAACCATTTTATTTTTTGCCTCGGCCACCCTTTTTGGGTATGAACCATCTTACATTTGCCTCGGCAACCCTTTTTGGGTATGAACCGTTCGGCACTTTATGGCAACCCTTTTTGCATATGAACCATTTTATATTTGCCTCGGCAACCCTTTTTGGGTATGAACCGTTTTATATTTCCCTCGGCAACCCTTTTTGGGTATGAACCGTTCGGCACTTTAGGGCAACCCTTTTTGGATATGAACCATTTTATATTTGCCTCGGCAACCCTTTTTGGGTATGAACCGTTCGGCACTTTATGGCAACCCTTTTTGGATATGAACCATCTTTGAACACTGATCATTTTTCCCCGGAGGTCTCGATCCTGTCGGGGGGATCACTCAATAATTATGTTCAGAAAACAATGGGTATGTGGAAAATTGCCCCTCCTACGTCCGGGGAGCTATGTTTTTTCATTAATAATTTGTTTCATCAACCGCCTCGTGGGCTTACAGTTACAAGTTTTTCTTTATCTTACAAGAAACACTTTCTTAGGTTCACCGCGTTCCAGGTACGAGGGACCTCTTTTCCTTCTGCCGTATGTAGCTTGTATGAACCGTTATCGTATGCTTCTATGACCTGGTATGGGCCCTCCCAGTTTGGTCCCAATTTTACTTGGTTTTCTTGCCTGCTAGCTTCATTTTTCCGGTAGACGAAATCTCCTACTCTGAGTTTTTCGCCTCTGACCCTCCGGTTGTAATATTGCTCTACCCTCTTTTTGTACCTGGCTTCAAACGCATTTCTTCATCGCTTCCTTCCTCTGTCATCATCATTGTTAGGAAGGTGGGCATGCCGATTTCTGCAGGTATCACTGCTTCGCTTCCGTATGTCAGACTGAACGGTGTTTCCCCGTTGCTTGTTTTCAAGGATGTCCGATGAGCCCACAAAACGTTCGGCAACTCATCAACCCATCCGGACCTACTTTTGCCTAATCTTGTTTTGAAACCATGCATCAAACTCTTGTTTGCTCGTTCTACCAGACCATTGGCTTGAGGGTGTGCCACAACAGTATTTATCTGTTTGATGTTAAGCTTTTCACACCATCGTTTGAAGGGATCATAGATGAAGTTGCTGCCATTGTAAGTTACAATTATGTGTGGCAATCCGAAGCGACACACGATATTATCCCATACAAATTTTATGACTTCTTTCCCTGTGGTTTTCGCCAGAGGTTTGGCCTCCATCCACTTTGTAAAGTAGTCGATGGCCACGATGACATATTTTACTTTCCCGGGAACTTCGGGGAGGGGGCCCAATACGTCCATTCCCTATTGGAAGAATGGCCAAGGTGACATGATAGAAGTCATAAGAGTTTTCGGTAATTTGGGAACCGGGGAGGGTATTTGGCAAGACTCGCATTTTTGAATGATCTCCCTGGCGTCCCTGTGCATTGTCGGCCAGTAGTATCCTTGCCTGATCAGTTTCGCCACCACGTATCTTGGGCCGGAGTGCATGCCGCATGCCCCTTCATGCATTTCTCTTATCACATAATTGGCCTGTAGTGGGCCCACACACCTCAACATTGGACCTAAATACGACTTTTTGAATAGCACCCCGTCCTCTATTATATAATGGGGTATCTTCATCCGCAGGGTTCTTGCTTCGTTTTCATCGTTCGGCCACTTTCCTTCGGTAATGCACCGGATAATTGGGGACATCCAGTTTTCCTCCTCTTCTTCCACTATTGCTCCAATGACCTTCTCATCCGTTGATGGTGTTTCCAATACTTCTACAAGTATTTCCTTGGTCAAATGGTCAAACGCGACAGATGCTAGTTTGCTCAATACATCGGCCTTCTGGTTCTATGCTCTGGGGATGTTTTGTATTCTGAACTGCTTGAAACATCCAATGTATTCTTTTGCCTTAGCTAAATATCTTGCCATGCTTTCCTTGTAGGTGGTAAACTCTCCGTTTATTTGGCTTGACACAAGGTTGGAGTCTACTTTAGCACTTAGCACTTGGATCTTCATGTCCTTGGCTATCCTTAGTCCTGCCAGCAACGCTTCATACTCCGCCTCGTTATTTGTGCTGGGGAAATTTAGCCGGAGAGCATAAGTGTATTCTGTTTGGTCCGGGCTTATCAACACCAAACCTGCTCCGGAGCCTTTCTTGTTAGACGCCCCGTCCGTAAATAGTGTCCATTCCTCCTCTGTGGTTGAGATGTTGCATACTTCTTTGCCCTTCCCTTCTTTCCCTACTTTGCTGACCGGTATCTCATTTATGAAATCTGCCAAGACTTGTCCTTTGGTGGTGTTCCTCGGGATGTAAGTAATTCTGTACGCTCCCAATTCTACCGCATACTTCATCAACTTCCCCGAAGATTCGGGTTTGTTTAAAACGTCCCGAATGGGTTGGTCCGTGATCACCTTAATGTGGTGAGCTTCGAAATACCTTCGGAGTCTCCTGGAGCAGTGTCGTAGAGCCAAAGCCAATTTTTCCAGAGGGGCATAGTTTCGCTCGGCATCGTGGAGTGTTCTGCTTACATAGTGCACCGACATTTGTTTGTCCTTCCTTTCTACCATCAGCACAGCGCTTATGGCCTCTTCGGCTGCCGCTAGGTACACAAAAAGATCTTCCCCTGCAACCGGGGCTGTTAAGTTGGGCAGCTCTAGGATCACGCTCTTCATCTTCTGGAAT
The DNA here is from genome assembly GCA_019973895.1 of Chrysanthemum seticuspe. NCBI lineage: Eukaryota > Viridiplantae > Streptophyta > Magnoliopsida > Asterales > Asteraceae > Chrysanthemum > Chrysanthemum seticuspe. The sequence goes on from BPTQ01000005.1 coordinate 15,912,306, forward strand.
GCCTCCTCGACCTGATCATTCCATCGGTATTCCTTTTGGTTGTCTTTCGTGACGCTCTTTAAAGTGTTGAAGAAAGGTAAAGCTTTCTCAGCCGATCGAGATAGGAATCTGTTCAGGGCTGCCAACTTCCCGCTGAGGCTCTGCATCTCCTTGAGTGTTCGGGGCGATTGCATGTCGGCTATCGCCTTTGTTTTTTTTGGATTGGCCCTTATTCCTTCGGATGTTACCACATATCCGAGGAATTTTCCTTCTTCAACTCCAAAGGAGCACTTTTTGGGGTTGAGCTTCATGTTGATCCTTCGGAGGTTATCAAACGTTTCTGCCATATCTGCCAACAATTCCACTTCGCTTATGCTTTTGATCACCATATCGTCGACGTATACCTCCAAGTTCCTGCCAATTTGCCCCTTAAAACTTGAGTCTACCAGTCTTTGATAAGTCGCCCCGGCGTTTCTTAAGCCGAAGGGCATCTTGGTGTAGCAAAAAGTTCCATGTTCCGTATAGAAGGATGTCTTCTCTTCGTCTTCCTTGGCCATTTGGACTTGGTGGTACCCCTTGTATGCATCAAGAAAACACTTGTACTTGTAACCCATCACGGACTCTATTTTCCAGTCGATCTCTGGGAGTGGGTAGTAGTCCTTCGGGCATGAAGCATTGATGCTTTTGAAATCCATACACATTCTCCATGTTCCGTCCGGTTTCTTTACTAAAACCGGATTGGAGATCCACGTTGGATATTTCACTGCCCGCACTATTCCCGCTTTCAGCCATTCTTCTACCTCGGAGTTGATTGCCTGGTTCTTTTCAGCCGAGAAGGTTCTCTTTTTCTGGGCTATTGGCCTGTCATTCACATTGACATTCAGTTTGTGTTCTATGATTCGTCGGGGGACTCCTGTCATGTCTGCCGGTTGCCATGCGAATACATCCTTGTTGTTTTTCAGTAGTTCTATCAGCTGTCTTTTGCACTCTTTGGAAAAATTGCTCCCGATGGTAATCATTTGTTCAGGAAATTGTGGGTTTATCATCACTTTTTCTGTTTCCTTGCTAGACTCTTCTTCCTCCGAAGGATATTCTTCACTCTTGCTTTCCGACCCTTTCGCCATGAAATGTCTTTCTAACCTTCTACATTCCGAGATGATAACTGATCTGGTAACTAGGGTTGCCACTCCCCTCGGTGTTGGGAATTTTATCATGGAGTGAATGGTCGAGGGGATCGCTCTTAGTTCTCTAAGGCCCAATCGTCCCAGAATAATGTTATATGGGGAGGGGGATCTTATCATTGCAAACGTCATTATGGCTCGGCGATATAGGCCCTCGTTTCTGAAACAAACGTTTAGGTCTATCTTTCCGAGAGGTTTGATTGCTTCGCCTGAGAATCCCACTAGCGGCGTGTTCGTTTCTCTTAGCTTCGCTTTGATTTCTGGGCATAGGTTTTGAAAACAGTGTTCGTACATCACTTCTACAGCTGCCCCTGGGTCAACGCAAACTCTCCTCACAGTGTATCCTTCCACATCTGCTTCGATTATCAGCGGCTCTTCAGAAACGTCCCCGGGCAGAATGGGGGGGGGGAAGCTATAGGGACGTTCATCCAGTCTTCCTCTCGGCTGTTGGTCTTCCTTTTTCTGTCCCTACCTCCGCAGTGCACCATATTTATCACCCTTCCTCTGCCGGGCTGATTATCTCTAGGGGGTTTCTTCCCCTTTGCCTTACTTCCCTTAATAAATGATCCAACTTTCCCGTGTCCATAGCTGCTCTCAGTTGTTCTTTGAGTTGGTAGCAGTCATTGGTGAGATGGCCTTTCTCACCATGATAATCACATAACTTATCTAGATTTTCCCGCCTTGGGGTCCCCCTCAAGGGTGGGGGTGGTGGCAATTTTAGTTGGAGCTCCGTTGCTAGAATTTCCTTAGGTGCTTTCGAGAGAAGGTTCAACTCTATGGGGCGGGTATCGTTCCTGTAATGGTTTCTCCTGTAGTCGCTTCGGTGGTCACCTTTGTAGTTATCAATCCTTGTCGGGTAGTAAGGGTTGTATTGGCTATGGTGTTTTTGTTCTATTCTTCGGTCTCCTCTCCGTTTGTCGGGGAGATTCGTTACTCGAGAGGTTCGATCTGGCTGACTGCCAGCGTATGACTTACGGTTCCATTCTCCTTTAGGGAGTTCCGTGGTGTTGTATGCTTCTTCCGAACGTACAAAATCGTCTACCCTCTTCATCATTTCCGTGACTGTCTTGGGAACTCTGTCTGAGAATTGGTTTACCAACTCCAGGCATTTGCTTCCGTTGGTGAATGAGGATATCTGCATTATTTCTGGCACGCCGGGGATGTAGCTAGCCTCATCGGTCCATCTTTCCTTGAACTCTAGCAGGGTTTCATGAGCCCTCCGCACGATCTTTGTAAGTTCCATCGGATCCTTAAGACACTTCCTCCTGAGCGCGAACCTTTCTAGGAAGCTCTCTCTGAGCTCCTCCCAGCTGTCAATACTTTCGTTGGGTAATCGCTCGAACCACCCACTTGCTGGACCGTCCAGAGTTTGCTGGAACATCCAGCACCATACCGGCATTGGCCAACCACCATGATTTGCTGCACCGGAAAAGCGAGTGACATGGTCATCCGGGTCCGAGGATCCGTTGTAGAGTTTTATGTTCTTAGGCAGCTCATGTCTTGGTCCGGCGAACTCCACTATCCGTCGCGTGAATGGGGATCTGGGGGCATCTTTGTATGGTTTGTGCAGGTCTTCCACGACCTGCTTTCCTTTCGGATCTTTTTCCTTTTCTACTCGGGTGGGTCCTTCGACTTCGTCTCCGAAGTCGATCCGTATGGGTTGCAACGGGCTTTTTCCTTGGGTGTTACGCTGTTGTATCAAGGCCTTTAGCGACGATATGTGGTTTAGTATTTGTTCTTCTAAGTTAGGTGGGTTGCTTCCAGGTGGTGTTTCCGTGGAGGGACCTGAGGGTGTTTCGGTGGTAGGACCTGCCATTTTCTAGTGTTGGTAGTTAGAATAGCGGTCCCACGGATGGCGCCAATTTGTTGAGGTAAAAATCTGTAATTACCCCTACAAGCTAATCCTTCGACTAATCCTTCGGCTGAGCTCTCCGGATGAACTCTTCGGATGAAGTCACTTCGGATCTGTAACAGAAAGATAACACGCGTTAGCCTCGTCCAGGGTTTTATCCCTAGACCAAGCTCCGGCGTGAGAATGAGTGTATATATATGTCAGAATAAAATACAATGGAATGAGGTCAGAATGAGTTAACCTTGAATGTTGTAGCTTAACTCCTTATATAGATTGGAAGCTTTTGTCCTCACCCGAAGGTCACGTGGGCGATAGTGACGTTTTCAGGCGGGAGTTGACTTTACCCTGTTTGGATTCCGTCTGGAAAGGTTCAGTAGTTCTGATCAAGATTCCTTTCCTTTTGTATATGGTGATGTCAGGTATCCGTTATGCCGGGGATTATGTCAAACCCTCCGGTATATGTGGCCTGGGTCTGCTTGGTCTAAATTGGTTTGCAAGCTTTTATCTGGAAGATTGCATATTGTGCCGGGCGGTTTTGCTGTACGTCCGGAGAGTTAGGTTCTTCGGCATTTTACTAATATGCCGGGGAGTTGTATGTCGGGACATACGCCAACATTATACATTTATTTTAAACAAATGTATATATAACAGGTTTGGATAGATATTATTTTACATCTATTTTAAATCAAATATCAGTGAATTTGATTACTGAAATTATGCAATTCTATTGACATTTTGAAACACAATCCAACTAAAAATATAATATATAGGATACATGTTGGACTAATCTTGAGTCATGGCTCAACATTTGTGAAGTTCTTTATATAAAATAGTTTAAGTAAAAGAACGAGGGGCTACATGTACACGTAGGAAACATAGAAGGACCGAATGGGTTTATTTATAACCCTACAACTGCCAGGAACGGTTCAAACATATGAAACGGTACAAGGGCAATAGTCATGTCGATTCAGAAGAGGCACCAGACACATCAGAGGGACACGATGCTTCAAACATGACGCTTCATACTAGTATATATAGGGCTGTTTGTTTCATTCATTAGTAACCACATATTGTACAAAACTAAGAAAACCAATTGCGTTTGATTCAATAAAAGCCATTTGGATCAGATTTGTTTGTTACTTTAGCTATACTTGTTTGTGTTCGTGTTTGAAACCCCGCTGGGACAACAATACAAGCAATTAACAAAATTCATATTGAAAGTGTAAAAAAGAAAAGAAAAAGAGAGATTTGAGAAATCGTTGAGCTTCAAAGTGGGGCCCTAGTAAAGGGCCTCACTTTTTAACGTGGAATAGGGGCCCTCAAAAATACAGGACGACCCTGATTCTATATATCATGATAAAAAGTAATGTGCTATACAATGTTTGTTTCCCCAAAACTGAACTATTAATCATGCGCATATAACGTTAGGCCTACTTAAGGCATGACCTTACATCATCACTATAGCATAATAGACTAACAGTAAGCATTGTAACACTCTACATCATGGCCAAAAAGGTCAGGGGCGGATCTACAGCTTAAGCAGGGTATGCACGTGCATGCATACCCTGTAATTCTTCTTTGTAGTGTAATTTTTCAAGTTTGAAGCTATAGTCGTTTAATATACAGAGGGTGCATACCCAGAAAGTATGAGAAAAAAATAGGGTGCACACCCAAATTCAATCGACCAATTTCATGTTCTGCAAATGATGAAATATGAAAGAAAAATGGAATAAAGTTGTGCTTTCAATCTTGAAGATGAATAAGATGGTGGGGGAGAAGTATTCTCTCTCATCTTTATTGCTAATAGGGGCCAAAAGTTTAAAAGTTTATATGGAGTAATAATAGTAAAATACTTTATAACAAACGAAAGTTTATGTTGTTTTTTGGTGTTATATGTTGTGGTCATCACTTAACTGAGTATGCTTGAACTGTATGGCTTGTATTCTTGTCCATAAGTTATTTGTATTTATTAGTTATTAGTTTCACTTTTTGTGTGATGTTTTATTTAATTAGGAGGTTGAAAATGTTAGGTTAGTATTATTCGTGTATTATTATTAGTCTAGGATGTATCATTTCTCAAACGTAAATGAGGAAACAACCTGACATATTAGAACAATATAGTATTATAGATATGTCTATGTAGTCGCCCGACAATAGGCTGAATTTTCTTTTTCTAAACAGGGGTTGTTACGCCATAACGTTTGCGGAGCCATTACCCCGTAACAGCTGCTGACCCATATCCGCAAACATATACTAAGTGAAACTTCACCATGTTACAAGTTTAGTCTACATATTAGCTTATTGCTAAAGTCCAAGGGTCTTAGTGTTAATGTTTAGTCAAGAAGTCAACTAGGAATAATAAAGCTTGAGTCCCAAGCTTGAACGTTTTCTTTTCTGTTTTTACAACCGACATTGTTAGAGTCGGTTTTACCTCCCCCCTCATCTCTATAAAAGGAGGTGAGGGGGGGGAGGGGTCTTGTACGCATTCTTTCAATACTAATCATACAATCGATTAGGGTACTTACTTGTGCATATTCTTTCTTTTCTGTCAATCACGTCTTCGAGATCGGGTAATCCGTTTTCTAGTAACCAGGTTGTTAGGGATCGAATCCTAACAAGTGGTATCAGAGCTTTGGTTCGAAAGTTTTTTGGTTTACTAGGATCGATCTTGAAGGTTTCTTTCTTCTCTGTTGTTCGGTTTTCTGGAAGAAGCAGGAGGTTGTTTTCTGTTTTGGGTTTCAGTTTAGAATAACAAGAGGGTGCACGAAGAAGACAATCGGAATTTTTTTTTTCGGTGGGTTTCTCGTTAACAAGGAAGAAGAAAGGCTGGTTGGTTGTAGAAGACATACCAGGTTTTTTATTTAAAAGGAAAAGCAAAGACATTGGTTATTCATTCTTTAAATTACTTTTAAAAGGAAAGCAAACAGACATACCCACGTGGTTTTGGGTAGTTTTGTTTCTTTAGGAGACAAGTAATTTTAAAGATTCTCTTTCTTTTGCTTTTACTTTTTAGAAGATAAAAGGTTATTTATTAAGAGGGTATTGCACAAGGGACTTTATTGTTTTGTGATTGTGGGGATTTTATCACAAGGTTTAGCAAATCAATAAAGGGTTTTAAAGAATGACGGGAGCCAAGTTTGAGATCGAGAAATTCGATGGAACTGGTGATTTCGGGTTATGGAGAGTTAAGATGCGTGCTTTATTAATCCAACATGGATGTGAAGCAGCTCTGGAGGTTTTACCCGCGACTATGGATGCTACAGCAAAAGCTGAGCTAAACAAGAAAGCTCACAGTGCCATGATTTTGTGTTTAGGTAACAAGGTTCTGAGAGAGGTTACTGGGGAGACGACTGCAGCGGGGGTTTGGACCAAGCTCGAGACTTTGTACATGACAAAGTCCTTGGCCAACAAGTTGTACCTGAAGAAGAAGTTGTACACATTCTACATGCCGGCTGGACGAACGATTTCCGAGCATATAGATGAGTTCAACAAAATCGTTGTTGATTTAGCAAATATTGAGGTAAAATTCGAGGATGAAGATCTTGCTTTATTATTACTCACTTCTTTACCAGCATCATACGAACACTTTGTGGATACCTTGCTTTATGGACGGGAAGCTTTGACTTTGGAGGATGTGATGGCCACACTGAATTCAAAGGAAATCAAAGAAAGATCTAAGGCGAAGGGGGATGATGGTGAAGGGTTATACGTGAGGGGAAGATCTGATCGCAGGAATTCGCATCAGTCTAGGGGAAAGTCAAGATCGAAGTCTCGAGGTGGAAGACTCAAGTGCTATATTTGCCAATCTGAGGAGCACTTGAAGAGAAACTGTCCGAAGAATAATCGCAAGAAGTCAAATGGTTTCGTCAAGAAAGATGATCAGCCAAGCTCTAGTGGTTCGATTTATGACGGTTCTGAGGTGATGATGGTTATGAGTGCAGAGGCTCTGCTAGATTGGATCATGGATTCAGGAGGTTCATACCATATGACACCAAGGTTAGATTTATTTTTTGATTTTCTGGAATGCGATGGGGGCAGGGTACTGTTGGGTGACAACAGAGAGTGCAAGATCAGAGGTATTGGCAAGGTAAGGGTACAACTGAAAGATGGGTCAAGTTTTGTATTACACAATGTTAGGTATATTCTTGAATTGAAAAGAAACTTGATATCGCTGGGAACTCTTGAAAAAGAGGGATATACCGTAAAATTGCAGTCAGGCAAAATCAAGGTGATTAATGGTTCCAGGGTTGTTTTATCTGGAACCCGAAGGGAAAATTGCGTATACTCTTTGGATGGCCATGCAGTGGCGGGTGAGCTTAATGCTAGTGTTGAAGAAAAAGACAGTCTTGCCCAGGTTTGGCACAAAAGACTGGGACATATCAGTGAGGCAGGACTACAGGTGCTGGAAAAGCAGGATTTGTTTGGCAAGAAGAGTCTAGGTAAGCTCGATTTTTGTGAGAATTGTGTTCTGGGAAAGTCACATCGAGTCAGTTTCGGTGTAGGAAGGCACACTACTCAGGGAGTGATAGACTATGTTCATTCAGACTTATGGGGTCCGTCTCAGGTGGAATCATTAGGAGGTAAGAGGTATTTCTTATCTATTGTTGATGATTATTCCAGGAGGGTATGGGTTTATATTCTCAGGTTCAAACACGAAGCATTTGGAAAGTTCAAAGAGTGGAAGCAGTTAGTAGAGAATCAGACTGGGAGGACGGTTAAGAAGCTTAGGACGGATAATGGTCTTGAGTTCTGTAACCGGGAGTTTGAACAGCTGTGTACTGAGAGTGGGATTGCTAGACATTTGACAGTTGCCGGGACACCACAGCAGAATGGATTAGCAGAACGGATGAATAGAACTCTCATGGATAAGGTACGCTGTTTATTAATTCAGTCTGGATTGCCCAAGACCTTCTGGGCGGAAGCGACATGTACGGCCGCATATCTTATAAATAGGTCACCATCGACAGCGATTGAGAAAAAGACTCCTATGGAGATGTGGTCGGGACATCCAAGTGATTATGGGATGTTGAGGATTTTCGGCTGTGTCGCATATTCACACGTTAAACAAGGTAAGCTGAGGCCGAGAGCAGTAAAATGCGTTCTTTTAGGGTATCCTGAAGGTGTGAAGGGGTACAGGCTATACAGGCTTGATAATGAATCACCTAAGATAGTCACTAGCAGGGACGTGGTCTTCAATGAAAGTGTCATGTACAAAGACACGTTGAAGGATTCTGGTGCAGGTACTGATAAGTCTGTTGAGGAATTACAGGTTGAGGTGGAACTGTAGAGGTTAAATAATCGTTCGCTTGAGGAAGATCAGACAAATGATCAGGAAGATGGCGATGATGAAGATGCAGGGGATCAGGATCATGATCAAACACCGGATCTCACAGATTATCAGTTGGTTCGGGATAGAGAGCCAAGGACAAGAACGAAACCTTTGAGGTTTCGGGATGAAAGTAATATGGCTGCTTACGCGTTTGCTGCAGCAGAGGAAGAAGATACTCATGAACCATTAACATATCAGGAGGCAGTTGCTTGTGAAGACAGTTCTAAGTGGAAAGCTGCTATGGATGAAGAGATGGATTCTCTGAGGAAGAATAAGACCTATGAGTTAGTAGATCATCCAGCTGGGCAAAAGCTGGTGAGCTGCAAATGGCTGTTCAAGATAAAGGAAGGGATTGAAGGTGCTCAAAAGCCTAGGTACAAGGCGAGGTTGGTGGCTCGTGGATTCACACAGAGGGCATGTATTGACTATAATGAAGTATTTTCGCCGGTAGTTCGACACACATCTATTCGGGTTATACTTGCATTGACTGCGTGTAGAGATTATGAGCTGGAGCAGCTTGATGTAAAGACGGCATTTTTACATGGTAATCTTGAAGAAGTGATCTACATGAGACAACCACCGGGTTATGAACAAGGTAACAAGGTATGTTTGTTAAAGAAATCTCTTTATGGATTGAAGCAGTCACCTAGGCAATGGTATAGGAGGTTTGATGAGTACATGTTGAGCAACGGGTTTAAGCGTAGCAGTTACGACAGCTGCGTGTATTACAGGAGTTATGCACCAGGTGAGTATATCTATCTATTGTTATATGTAGATGATATGTTGATTGCTTGTAAAAGCAAGGCTGAGATTGGGTCTATCAAGTCTTTGCTTAAAAGGGAGTTCGACATGAAAGAGCTCGGGGAAGCAAAGAAGATTCTTGGTATGGAGATCATCAGGGATCGGAGTCACAAGATTCTGAGGGTGTCACAATCCGGGTATGTTTCTAAGATTTTAAATAATTTTAGAATAGACAATGGGAAATCGGTTAAGATGCCATTGGGTGGGCACTTCAAGCTGTCGTTGAAGGATTGCCCGGTTAGGGATTGTGATGTTGAAAGGATGAGTAAGGTGCCGTATGCAAATGCGGTTGGGAGCTTAATGTACTTGATGGTGTGCACGAGGCCAGACATAGCGTATGCGGTAAGTGTAGTTAGCAGATATTTGGCGAATCCGGGTAAAAAGCATTGGGAAGCAATGAAGTGGATTTTGAAATATTTGCAGGGCACTGCAAACGTGGGTTTGGTGTATGGGACAGATCGTGGCAACCATGTGGACGTAACAGGTTTTGTTGATTCAGACTACGCTAAGGATCCGGATAAAGGTAAGTCTATCACTGGTTACGCGTTTTTAGTACAGGGATGTGTTGTAAGCTGGAAGGCAACGCTACAACACGTGGTGGCTCTTTCAACTACAGAGGCGGAGTATATGGCCCTTACGGAGGCTGTGAAGGAAGCTATTTGGCTAAGGGGACTCTTGGAAGAGTTGGGCGTGGAGCTTAACAATGTGGCAGTTAATTGTGATAATCAGGGCGCGATTCACTTATCGCGGAATCATGTTTTTCATGAAAGGACTAAGCACATCAATGTGCGTTATCACTTTATCAGAGAGGTCTTGGAAGCAAAGACGGTTGAAATTCTGAAGGTGGGTACTGAACACAATGCTGCGGATGCCTTGACGAAGGTGGTACCTGGACTAAAGTTTCAGCACTGCTTGGAGTTGCTGAGTGTCGGTGTAGGCTAATATAAAGACTAAGGTGGAAATTGTTACAAGTTTAGTCTACATATTAGCTTATTGCTAAAGTCCAAGGGTCTTAGTGTTAATGTTTAGTCAAGAAGTCAACTAGGAATAATAAAGCTTGAGTCCCAAGCTTGAACATTTTCTTTTCTGTTTTTACAACCGACATTGTTAGAGTCGGTTTTACCTCCCCCCTCATCTCTATAAAAGGAGGTGAGGGGGGGAGGGGTCTTGTACGCATTCTTTCAATACTAATCATACAATCGATTAGGGTACTTACTTGTGCATATTCTTTCTGTTCTGTCAATCACGTCTTCGAGATCGGGTAATCCGTTTTCTAGTAACCAGGTTGTTAGGGATCGAATCCTAACACACCATAAACACATATATACGTAGTAACATATTTGCAAGCTCAACACTTTCATAAACACATATATATACTAAATGGTACCACTTGAGAGTTATCTTTCTCTTATCCAGGTTTGTTAAATCCCCGTGTATGAAAAAAGTTATCAAATTTTTAATAAAGTATACTATTGTAGAAAATACAAGTATGATATCATTATTGAATATTTTAATTCTATTTAGTTAATCTGTTGTTGATCCTTCAAGTAGCAACGACTAGTGTGGAAAAAACATTCTCAGCAATGACGAATGTGAAAAAACCGACCTGAAAGCATACTCAAAACCGGTCTGAAACCGACCCGAAAAATGCTATACAAAAAAAAAATGAGATTTTTTTTGTATCAATGTTGAGTGCACACCCTATGTTGAAATCCTAGATCCGCCACTGAAAAAGGTATATATATGTATGGCTCATAATGCAATAAGCTAGATTACAATCACATAAACAGAAAACAATGAGCTAACATTGCATCATGTAAATTCATAGTATTACTTATAAATGTACAATCACAAGGATTAAAATATTTTCTTTTATTTCCGACAAAATAAACATAAAAAAAAAGACCGAGAAACAGACGTATTAAGGAAGTTGATTTTGTTTAATACATGTGTACACCAAGGTCCACCTAGTTATAAATGTTCTAATATTGTTAGGCATTTTCAAATATACAATCACAAGGATCATCAGGCCAATTTTCATTTTGAAAAACATTTATTTTATTTCCAAAAAAAAAAAAAATCCCCAAGAAACGCATGTATTAAAGAAATTGATTGTTTAATACTTGCATCTCCTTCATCTCATTAATGTATATATTCATAGTCTTACGTACTAAACAAGAACTCGTTCTTTCTTGACACTTTTCGATTCAAGTGGCTTAACGCCCACTTTGCACCTCACTCCCACACTCTCCAGCATCAATTCATGTAACACTTCACACTCAATCTGACGTCGCTGATCTCTTCTAGTGGTTGTCATTTGCTTTAAGCTCGCATACTAGAGTTGTTGGAAAATGTATATATTTACAACAGACGTAAATGTCCGGATTCGAACTCGTGACCACGGGATTGCACACTTTACGTATGAGACTCGATGTTTAAATAATTAATATAAAATATTATGTTTAATTATTAAATTCACAATAAACGACTAAACGAGCGATAAGCACTTATCGAAAGTGACTATTGGTCGTTAAATGTCAACGGGATATGAAGAAAAGTAAACAAGCCAAGAGACGGTTTTAGGAACCTTCTTTTGGGCTTGTTTTTGGCCGAAACTATGGAATCCCACATCGGAAACCATAGTAAACATGACATCTACCATAAGGCTATAAATACATCCCCATGTATTCATCCTTTGGTACACTTGATTTCATTAGAAGGCCAAACTTCTTCTTTTCTTCCCTCTTATTCTTGGTCGACGAGTGAATCCCCATTGTAAGGGATTTACGAGTGACCTTGAGCATAACAAGGTGTTTGGTTATTCTATTGTGATCAAGAACTAGCATTCGCATCGAATCGCTAATAGTACGTGTGTACAAGAACGTGGTTGTAAGACATTATTCTTACACCAATTAGTACTTCTTTGTTTTGTTTTGCTCGAGGGTTGTTTTGCTTTGCTCGAGGGATTTGACATTCGCAAGAGTGAATCCCCATTGTAAGGGATTTACGAGTGACCTTGAGCATAACAAGGTGTTTGGTTATTCTATTGTGATCAAGAACTAGCATTCGCATCGAATCGCTAATAGTACGTGTGTACAAGAACGTGGTTGTAAGACATTATTCTTACACCAATTAGTACTTCTTTGTTTTGTTTTGCTCGAGGGTTGTTTTGCTTTGCTCGAGGGATTTGACATTCGCAAGAGGTACGTTACGCATACTTTCAGTTAATTAATTTATTTGTTATGATCTTAAGTCTTCCGCTGTGTACTCTTGATGTCTTTATGTTTTATTGTATTTTATATATCATAAACTCAACAAGAGTTTCGTCTTTAGTGTGATTAGAGTTTTGGACTTTTGATGTAGCAAATTTTGAGTCACTATGGAGCAATTATCAGTAGGGGTTTAAGATCGGGGTGTGGAGTACAACGAACTTATTGATGTTCGGCTTGAATCATTATGCATTTTGGCGTTATCTTTCTCAGCTATTGACTCTTAATACGTTTTTTACTTATTGAGGATGTATTTTGCTTGAATTGAACATGTATCTGTAGAATTTATTAGAACTGTTGAAAACGTTTTTAAGGTGATCACGACTTCACAAAGTTGAAATGTGCAAAGGAGCACGAAACATATTCATGCACAACAATAAAGTATATTGGTTTTTTAAGGTTATATATCTTTGTACCTAAATCAATAAATACTTCTCTCATGTAAAACCTAGCCATATACCAACTATCAATGCTTCAGTTTTCACAATAGCAACCTCACTATCAATGTTATAGTGACTCCTTACATATTTATACAATGTTACCAAGACATAATAAAAGTTGATTAAGAACCGGAATATGTGTTGAAGCTTATTTGTGATTGAAAAAAAAAGAAGCTATTTGTCTATTTATAAGTTTGAAATGTTATGCCTCAAATTTCTCCAAATACTATTTATAAGTTTGAATAGAAGAGCCAAGTCTCTTCATTCAATAAATTAAAGTAGAATGACATAAAACAAAAAACAGTAAAATAACTCGAAAAAAAATGGGAATTTTAGCCTTTTGTTTCATCCTACAAGGTCTAAAAATATAAAACAAATAGAAATGACAGCACCAAAACTATTCGGCACTAACACATCTGTACAAGTTATGTTAAACTCTCAAATGGATAAGTTTCATAACATAGTGGGTAAGTTTCTTAAAAATGGATAAGTTTTAGTATTTCTTGATAAAAATAAAATAAAATAATAAATAAATAATAAATCTCTATTTGACTTTAAAAGTCATCAAATACACAAAAATGTAGTAAAATGGTGCTAGAAATATATCCGCAAATGACCATGTTGACTTTTCTAAGTCAACATCCTATTTGATCATGCTTGACTTATAAAAGGTGTTAACAAGTCTTATCTCAAATGACCCTTTTGTGACTAATAATAGTTACATGACATGAAATGATTAAAAAAAAACTAATAAAAAATTATGTTACATTTTTAATAAATGAAATAAAAAGTAGGTCGGGAAGGGTAAAAGGTGGCTAACGGGTATTCATAACAACACCAATTTTGTAGATGTGTAACTCGTTGGGATGTGAGATTTAACTGGCATTCATAGTCAAGTATTTTTCCTTTAAGTCTTTTAATCATTATTTTAGACAGCATTTGTTTTTGGAAACGGAATTTAGAGAAGTTTTGATGCGGTAAACTAAAATATCTACCTATACTATAAATGAAACGCTTCAGGTTACTGTGGAGCTCCAAAAAGAGGACACGTCAGCAGCGAATAGTAAGCAACTATTTACAGAGTTTGCTTTGTAAGATAATCAGTAAAATTTATTTACTCATGCCCATTCATGTCTTCTAAAGAGGACACGTCAGCAGCGAATAGTAAGCAACTATTTACAGAGTTTGCTTTGTAAGATAATCAGTAAAATTTATTTACTCATGCCCATTCATGTCTTCTAAAGAGGACACGTCAGCAGCGAATAGTAAGCAACTATTTACAGAGTTTGCTTTGTAAGATAATCAGTAAAATTTATTTACTCATGCCCATTCATGTCTTCTAAATATATATTTTTTTTCTTCATATTTTCTCTCATCCTCTCCAATCTCCATCATATTATCACCTTCATTGGCTCCATTTGTTCTTGCCTTTCACTGATGACTGTAAACCTCTAACTTTTACTTAATATTGTTTTTGCTTCTACTTTTAACTATATTTTTCATTAACTTTTTCTTCTCTCTACAGACACGGCCAAGTGCCCAACAAGGATCTCCGATGAACGGATGAAATAAATTCATCGGGGCGACTTTGGAAAGCGAGAAAGATGGATTGTTATCCATCGGAAATCGATAGGAATTCCACGGGGATTGCCTTCTCTTATGTCTCGAGCGAGCACATTAATATCTTGATCTAATCATTTTAGTCACTGCATTTACTGCTCCGATCTTAAAAAAATTGTGTACGTTACTTCTTATGCCTTGATTTTACTTAGAGATTTTATTGGTTTATGTACTTTCTACAAATACTTGATTTTGGGATTTTGTTTGGTTTAATTCTGATCAGATTATGGTGACATAGTTTTTGGTGATATGTTGTATGGATGCACAGTCCAAAGAAGGTATACAATTTCTTTTACAACCTTTTTAATCTTAAAACAATATTTATGGATATGATTTTATGTTTTCATGACTTGATTATATTGTTTGTGCAAATAGATTTATTTTGGGGTTCATCCAACAACAAAAGGTATATATGCTTCTTACTTTTTGATTTTGTTTCTATATGTGTATATGTGTGAGATGGTGTACATCCACTTTTCCAGAGCTCGAAGCTGGAGCTGCCAACATATTTACAATGTGTGCACGTATTTTATTCAAAGAGGCGATGCATGAGTAAATTTAATAACATGCTGGTGGCTGCTAGAGTGAAAGATGAAGATGGTGGTGGTACCGGTGTCACGAGTTCCTATCTATAGTAACAAGCAAAAGGTTATGCATGTTAGCACTTGCATTTTTTATGAACTCTTTTACTAACATTTTACATTATCTACATCTCTTTTTTCCCAACTACATGTTGCTACTCATGCTTGCTTGCTTCCATCTCCGGCTAAAGGCATTTGTGTGTTAGAACTCTTTGTTTTGGAGTCCATTTTGATAGTTTATGTTTTTATTTAATTACTTGTGTTTGTTGGTTTATTAAATGATTCTGTTCGTTTTTCCGAAAATATGAATGGATTCTTTGTTTTTGGTTTCACATTATAAATATTTGGTTCATTGGTTGATAATTTTCCCAAAAGATTTTCATCAAAGTATAACCGTACTATTACTATTACTATTGGTGTGGTTGGTGGTTTGGTGGTGATAGTCAATGGAGTGTAATTGTTTATGTAGTTGTGGGGATGGGGTGATAATGTGATATGACTAATCTATAGACAACATTTTGGAAGTAGTCATTGTAGAATAGGTTGAAAGACTATTTATATGGTGTGAAGTGAGTGATCCGTACAAGATATCTACCATACCACAATTCATAGAAAATACGAGTATGTATTTACTTTGTTTGATTCAGACAATGTAAAAGTTTATATACGGTATAACCTTTGAAGCCAAATGCAAACTTTTATAAATAAGTTTGATATAGTATAAGCATTCAAAGAAGTGTATTTCTACAACCGGTCGCATAGCGTGGGCAAAGATGTTCTTGTTATAGTTTAATGAGCATGCAAGAAATATGTTTTTTTCTTCAAGGCAAAAAGTTATGTTATTGGTATAAAATTCGCTTGGAGATTAAATAAGATTGGTCATTTATGTTATGTGTATTAAGTGATATTAAAATGTATAACATGTCTAAGTTATGTACTTATATTGGCAATTCTACACTAGCTAGCTTTACAGAAAAAAATATATATGAAAAAAAAAAATAAATAAATAATCATGAACATGGGTTGGTTGTCTTGCTTGTCATGACTTTTTTTCTTCATGAATAGATGAAAGAGTATGGTGTTTACTATTTAAGTGACAAGAGTGGTTAATATGAGTAAAAAATGATAGGTTAAGGAATTATAGACCTGTAGCCAAAGTGTAATTAAATTTCAACTCAACTAAATCTGATGTGATGTAAAAATTTAACAACTATATACGTAGTACATAAATTTATATTTTAATTAAAAAATGAAATAAAGCAAGATTATAGTTGTATATCAACATATGTTTAAGTATTTCAAAGAACTTAGAGTTAGAATAAAAAAAACTATGAAGTATTAGCACAACATACATTAGTACATCATTGTTTCGTTCAAATGCTATTCGCAGTACCTTTTTTGGTACATATAAGTAGTTAGGACATTTTTAACGAAAGGTGGAGATTATGTTTATTTTGTTTAAAAAAGTAAAAACTCTTTAGTATTGGACAAATGAATTTCTTTCACAAAACCTTAAGAATACGCTTTTGAGGAAAAAAAGGTGATATCTATTTTTAACATGTATACATTCTCGGAAACCTCAAATATAAACTCCATGGGCCGTGCTAAGCACGGCTTACTATACTTCCTAGTCTTTTAATATGAAAGAGTTAGAAAATTTGCGGTTGTTTACAAGGGCTACGCGTAGGCATAACTTCAATGTTAATAGTTTTCTTATTCAATAAGATAAATCCGATTGTCACTTTTGCCATATTATAAAAATTAGATTAACACAAGTTTTGTAGAAATACATAAGCTAGATCCGTATAAAATTAATGAAAAATATTAAAAAAAAGAAAAAAACAAAAAAACAAATATGTTTAAAAGTAAGACTATAAATATAATATCTTTTGGAGAAGTTTTGATGCGGTGAAATAAGATAGTGGGCCTGTTTGGCAGACATTTATTTGAAGCTTTTTTGGAGATGTAAGCTTTTTGTTACAAAAATAATCTCTTCCGAAACAAGTAGCTCTGTTTGGATACATCAACTTCAAGCTTTTATTTTAAACAAGTAGCTTTAAAATGAAAAGCTGATTCTTGAAGCTTTTTAAATATTTAGGAGCTGTTAAAACATAAAATTACTATTAACAGCTTATAATTACACTTAACATCTAATTTACCAAATACTTTTATTTAAAAAGAAAAATACAGCTTATAACTCATGTTAACAGCTTTGCAGTTTATAGCTTATAGCTTACAGTTTACAACTTACAACATATAACTAATTTTGCCAAAGATACCCGGTATCTTTTAGCAGGTATGAGTTTGAAAATTTGTGGTTGTTACACGTGTTGTGCATTGAAAAGTTGTGGTTGTTACACGTGTTGTGCAGAGGCACAACTTCAATGTTACTAGTTTTCTTAGGCTGGTTCCAGTAATGCAAGGAGATCGATATACACGATCGATATACATGATCGATCGTGTATCGATCTCCTTACTGTGGCATGAATCGATCGTCCAATTTTACACCCAAGTTGGTCTCCTGCTCGATCGAATAACTATCTACATTTAATGTCCAAAAAATACAACCGTTGCTTGTTCAAAAAAAATAAAAAAATTGATCATGGTCGCCCTTACTAGGGCACCTAATCGGCTGAAGGTCGCTGGAGAGAGAAAGCTGACGTGACAGTGAAAATGAAGGTGATTGAATCCCCTTACTGGAACAGGCTTATTCAAAAAGCTAGATTGTATTGTCACTTTTGCCATATCAAAGAAATTAAATTAGAGTGAGTTTTTGTAAAAATATATAAGCTAGATCCGAATAGATTTAATGGAAAACTGTAAAATAAATCGTAAATGCTAAATGGTAGACTTTAGGTAAAAAAAAATGTAAAACAATAAAATAAACGAAAGATATTTAAAATTAAGACTATAAAGAAAATAAAAATATAAAACTAGTAATAATAGCAAGCTCATATTAATTTCACATGATAAAAAAAAGACACACCAAACATGCATATTGAAACTTTATTAATCAATATGCGTATTTTGCGTTTTTTGAATATAGCGTCATAATCCTATTTATATACTACTCCAAAGTTTGCATATTCATCAATGTGGGATAATTAAAAATCCAAAACTCATTCCACTTTCAAGCCTTCTTCAAGCTTATGTTTCATCACTCTCTTCATCATCCTTACATTGCACCGGGCCACAACCGAATGAACTAAAATACATCAAACTCACTCTTTTGAATGGATTGGCGTCACATGTGAAGTCACCACCACTATTTCTGACGCCATCCCGACAAACACCATCAAACTCACCGGTCATATTCCTCTAAGTATATTTAAAAAAAAGCAACCATGAATCGTGACGTACATGATCATATGAAGAACCAGCCAAATATTCAACCAAATATTCAATAAAGCGATAATCATGAAAACAACGTACTTCTACTTCCCTTGCTATATGTTGAGTCAATATTGTCTTTCAAAAAGCAAAACATACATTCTAAGAAATATGGATCGTGGCTCTTCTAACAGGTTTTTCAATGTCCGTAACATTCTAACAAATATGAATTTTATAGTCTAAACGCTTCCGTATAAATTAGTTCTATACGCACAAAAACTAGCATGAGAAATATATTGAGTACACTCAATTATATGTTATTGCAAGCTTAATGTGTGATTCGTAATGGAAGTGAGAGTCCATTTTAGTTGATTAGAGCTGCCAAATCGACTTTAGCTTCATCGCGTGTTTGGATCTATCGCAACAAAGTGGTGTTTGGTTCCAACGTCCGGTCGACATCACACACGTTTGATGATATTGTGGCTCGTTCATTTACTTGGTGTAGATTTAGATGCAAATCAAATTTTAGTTAGGTAGACTGGTTAAAAAACCCGTTACTTATATCTTTGTAATCGTTTTTCTAGCTTCTTGCTAGTGCTTTATTAATATCCGCCGTTCAAAAAAAACTATAATAGGCTGGGTGAAAGACTAGAGATTAAGGAGTGGTGTTATCATTTTTCTTAACTTAACGTATGTTTAACATTGATAAAAACAAAATCTTCCTTATGTTTATTAACACCAATTTTGGGGTCTTGTAATTAACTAATTATACAATAGTAACAAATTGACTAATATTTATAATCACTCGTTTACCACTCGATTCAACATAGTTAGATAAAAGATTGAGTAACTTGAAACAAAATGGAATTTAAGCCTTTACTTTCATCCTACAATATCCAAAAATAAATAAATAGAACACACACACAAATACAACGAAGTGAAAGCAAATTCTAATTCCAGCTATTCAGTGTAGTTGTATTTAACTGACAAATAAGTTAAAACTTTAACTCATATATCACCTTATTATTTCATCCTCTCACATTACAACATCTCAATCCACTTCACTCACCTCATCACATTTTTCATTCCAAGCTTTCAATATGGCTCAACCAACTTGGACTGGAATGTGATTGTAAAGAAGAAGCTGTTGATACAAAGGATAAGTGATGGCTCGTTATAATCATTCTGACACGATTTTCGGAAATTAATGACCTTGAGGTGTATCAAACGTTTATCATCCAAAACAACGAGTTATGTCAATGTTAAACATCCATTACCTTTATATTGCTATGTTAAATCACGTCTAGTGGTCAGTAGGTCTAATATGAGTCGATTTGTCTTGAACAGAGTTAATTCCATCAAGATAACAAGTAATGTGCTATACAATCTGAACTATTTAATGTTTGTAAAACTAATACTCGTATATTAATAATACTTTGATGAGTCATGGTATAATTTAGATTCTGTACATAGACATGTTATGCCAAAATTACGGGTATAATGTTAGGCCTACTTAAGGCATGACCTTACACAATTTAGCTAAAATGGTATAGGGCTACTTAAGGCATGACCTTACACAATTTAGCTTTATGTTGATGGAACCAGAACAAAAAAAGACCGGGTGCACAAAAATATTTAAACCATATAATAATAGAAACAAGTTTTTGAGACAAGGTGCATTTAGACAAAATCGGGGTTTTCTAGAGAAATTAACACTACGGAGCAAAATTTCATCGATGTCTCGTTCCCCTAACCCAGTTCAGCATCAAGCACTAAACATATTGAAAATCGACATTTATTTTGTTCGTGATTTTGTGGCTTCGAGACATGTTCGCGTGTTACACCTCCCATATCGGTCTTGCAATATGCGGATATCTCTTCTAATGGTATTTCAAGAGTTTCGAGCCATCTTAAACATCCGGAGTCCTCCCGTTCCAATTAGGACAAAGTATTAGCAGTGTTATTATTAGTCCAGTTGTATTGCAGACTTAGCCCATTCACATTAGCTTCATTATTAAGCATTGTAAAATTATATATGCACTTCTTTATTAATGTGATCACTATATGGGAAATTACTAATTTTAATAGTTATGGTTTTGTACGAAGATGCAAGTGAACAAAAGGGAATATGTTGTTCGAATAATCTCTCCGAAATAGCTCGTATCCCGCAAAGGTAAAAGAAACACAATTGTATCTCACAAAAGAAAAGGTCAAATATCTCGTATCCACAAAGTAAAAGAAACAGATTGTGAATTCACGTATGCAAGGCTTACAAGAACATTCAATCCACTTCTACTTTGTTAATCCTATCGGCTTATATATATATTGTTGTAGAGTTTGTTTATCCATCTATGTGGGACAAAGTCACAAAAGCGAGACTCTTCTTCTTCAAGCTTTTGTTTACTACAATGCACATCTCAATCCCTTACACGCTCGCCTATACACATACAAACAACTCATTTTACACACAAAGCCATAATTTCGTTGTTCTATTTCACCCTCCTCATCATCACAGCCAACAACTCAACCCAAGCCCCCATTCCTCACATTCATCTCATCCCTTTCTCTCCATGACATACACTATGATTATGCTCTCTCCGCTTTATGTACTCTCGTTACAACACCAAAATGACATTTTTTACATTCGCTAAATTTGTCAAAGGAAAATAGAAACAGTACTACATATGAGTCGTATATATGAATTGTTGTTCATCTAGTAAGATTTTAAGTGTTCATCACTAGGTATCTATGTATTCAAATCATAAGACCTCTTTCAAACTCATATCTTCATAGTACAAGCTATCACATTCAAACAAAGAATGACTATGATGTTCTAAATGATTCCAAATACACTAGCTGAAGACCCCAAAAAATAGTATGAGCTGTTATATAACGTGTACACTCTGAGCATTCCATTATGTAAACACTCATTTATTTTTGTGTTCTCGTCTTGTGGTTAATTTGGAGGAAGTGAGACTAACTTTGAACTCAAATACTAAAGTATATTAATTACAGGCAGAGTGTCCACTTTAGAGTGATTACAGGAGCAACGTTGACTTTATCTTCATTAGAGTTAAGCAACCATATGTTTGGTTAAGACCGAAGATATTTAACGCATGGTTAACGTTGATAACAACAAAATCAGGTTCACATTTAAACTTTTTTAGCATTGTTTTGGTGGTCTGATGATTAACTAATTATACAATAGTAACATGATGACTAATTTTTCAAACATGTGATATTAATCAATTATCGTTGTGGAACTCGTTAGCAAGATGGATCACATTCAATTTTTGTTATCATTTTCCAAATATCCTTGACTTAGTTTAACTACTCGTACTAAATTAAAACATCATATATAAATTAGAGGTGTTTAAAATAATTTGTGATCAACAAAACACTCAATTAAGAGCATTTCAACTAGCGTTGTTTTAATAAACTTTTCAATAAAGCTGATGGTTTGAGCTTAAATCAAGAAATCATTTAATACAAAAGAAAAAAAAAAGGACCAGTCCTGCGTAGAATTACAGTTAGTTTGGAAAAAGGATAAATGTAAGATTGCTATGTCTTTTGTACTAAAATGTTGGTAAACGAAAGGAAACGGTTGTTCAAAGAATGTCTCAAATTTAAGTCGCAAGTAAAAAAACAGTACATTTTTTATTCAGTGAGCTAGATTTGACTCACATAACCATAAAAATAATAATATTGATTATAATCACCTAACTGTAAAAAAAAAGTGAGATTTGCACGTATAAGATTTATAGTTAACACAATCCGACACAACATAATTCACTTAACTCATTTCTTTATAGTCTTACTTTTAAAGTGCCGAGTTATTTGCTCATTCAGTGATGTGGGATATAGTAACAAAACCAACAAACTCATTTCCTTTTCAAACTTTTGTTTCAAGTGATTTAGCCTCCTAACTCAAACATCTCATTTCACTCACAACGTCACCAGATCACCCATAGCAAACTCAATCCAAACAAAATATTTGAGTTTTGGTGTCATAGATTTTGAGTTTACCAATATGGTCATATGAAACGTGACATGCATGGTCGTATGAAAGACGTTTTAGAACAGGTAAAAGACAAAGTATGCTGTTTATTCGTTCATATGAAATGCATAAACTATGAAAATAGTTGAATAAAATGAAGAAGCAGAACATTAAACTGAAACTACAAAATAAATAACAAACAAAAACTTGAAGGCTTAAGCCTTTTCCCCTAAAAAAGCAATCATATACTAAAAAATTTACTAGCAAATCGTTTAGAGCAATCATGTGGGCAAACTTTTGTACAAAAGTGACCGTCTTACTTATAAAAATACTCCAGAATTTGGTCATTCATCAATGTAGGATATAGTCACAAAAACAACAAACTCCTTTCCTTGTTCAAACCTTTGTTTCATGTGACTCAACCACCATATCTCTAGCCTCACATCACAATGTCATTATTCCTCTTCACCCTTCTCATCACCCTCCACGATCACCCCCGAGCGAACTCAGATAGAGTTTCAGTGTAACAGATTTTTGAGTCACCAGTGAAGCAACTATCGGTCCGGGGTGAAGATCCGGGCACGAGTACAACAAACTGCTGATATTCGGCTTGAACCACTATGCGTGTTGGTGTTATATCTTTCTTATCATCGACTCTTTACTACGTTATTGAGGTTGTAATTTGCTTGAGTTGCACATATATCTTGTAGAATTAATTTGCTAACACGCATAGAAATTAGAGGTGTTTATTCACTCTCGTATTAGTGGTATTTATTTACTGTATATTGTTTATATCTTTTTGAGGATTTCTTCTCTTAATATAATGTTACTCGTCATTCCCTTCTTACTTATAATCAAATCCATCTTAGCTTCTTTCCTTCACAAGCCGACGTGGGATGACGAAAAGTCCAAAAGCAAGGTGGTATAAGTCTATTCCTCGGAAGGTTAACATCTTTATGCAGCGTATGTTTCTGGATAGGCTTCCTCGTCGTCTTAACCTTTCATTTCGTGGTTTGGACATCGTTTCGATTATGTGTCCAGTTTGCAACGAATTTGTTGAGTCGAACTCCCATGTCTTTTTCTCTTGTGTTTCAGCTTCTAATATTTGGAGGCTAATCCGAGGATGGTGTCAGTTAAAGTTCCCGCTTTTAAGATCCTGTGATGACTGGGTGTCACACCCCAAAAATGGCGCAGCGGAATGGCATTTACGGGGCATGACTTCATAGTCAAGAACACAAGGCGTCCAAAATAGAGAAATACTAAAAGTATTACATTAAAGATAATAGTCATGAAACTACCACAACCGGGATAAGTACTAAGTCTGATAATCCATACATAAGTCTCAAAGCTGAACTACATCATAAGGAAAAGTCAAATAACAATTCCACATAATACACTCCGGGAATGTCTTGTCTTAAGTCTTGCTAAGCCAGGCCAATACTTAACCTCCTAATGGAACTTCATTTATAACACCTGAAATGGTTACTCGAAAATGTCAACATAAAGTTGGTGAGCTCGTAGGTTTAAAAGTAAAACCACGAAGCTGTGAATAATATAATGTAGGACAATAGTGAAAATGATGACAATATACATGCACTTAGTCACAAAACAACCAGTATCGCGTCAACTGAGCCCAATATGTCCATATATCCAAAACCATGTGGGGAGCTACCCCGATAGATCTATCATCACGTAGGCCCTCCGCAGAGAGTTAACAGTTACGCAGTTATGTCCACACAAGCAAGATATTGTTACAGCATATAATCGCATCATATCACATATATGTCCAAAATCAAGTAAAACCGTAAATCACAGCATGAAAACAGTTTAAAATATCATTTGAGTACCATTTCCCCCAAGGAAAACAAGTTAAAAGTGGGGCTACGAGAACTCACCTCAAACAGGTATTACGATGTAATCAAACATGTGCACGAAAATCGAGGCGCGCTACTTTAACCGTCACCTAAAGTAATGATATGTCTTAGGTTCGGCAAAAATGTTTTGTATGCAATTATACACTTTAGAATATCACCCGTACATGTTTGTTGTAGAGTTTAGTGATTAAAAATGTAGTTACGTTAGACTCATAGTCAAAATATACCTTTTTATAACATTACTAGTTTATCTCGTAATTTAAATATACTTGCTTTGTTATTCAGTATTTTTAGAAAACTTTCAATATGCCTAACAAGTATGGATAACATGCTACTACTTTTGTTCAAGTTATTTTGGCTAAAACCGCACTTAAAATGTCCAAAATCCTCTTTAAAAAGTTCTAACAGCTTTCATATTAATGAAAAGCTGTCAAAAATATATGTTTCGTCAACAACTTCATTTGGCCATAACTTTCTCGTTTTATGTCCGTTTCTTAAGTTCTATATATCCCCGGATTCGTATTCAAGTATAATAACAAGTTTTTAGTGTCCCGACTAGTCTAACCAACTTTTAATGTCTAGTTTCATCACTTGAAAAACTCTAACAGCAACATTTTGTTTCAGGAAAATAGTTTTCGTCACCTAACTTAAAACTAGCATAACTTCTTCGTTATAAGTCCGTTTTAACCCGTTCAAGCGACCACGTTTTTGTTATTAAGTCTATTTCCTATTTCTTTAGTCAAATATTACCCAAAAACCACTGATTTTTCTGTATTGAGTCGAATGTGACAGCCTATATTTCATTTAAGTGTTAAACGCGTTTCTTAGCTTAACAACCACTTCAAATCTAATCCTAGCTCTTCCACCTTCTTGTCAAGGTTAAAATTTTATTAGTCTATTTATGAAAATATGTTTAAGACTTCGTTATTAACTACAAGTTGATTATGGTTACAAAGTATCACAAACATGTACAAGGTGATATACATATGTATATGCAAACTTGACTAAGCTTCTAGAAATGAAATTAACATAAAAGTAACTTGTGTAGAGATTATGAAAATAGGGTAGTAACTTACTTGAGCTTAAAAAGTGTATGTGAAGAACTAAGAACACTAATGTACCCAAGTTACTACTCCAAATCTTTTGTAAATTAATTAGTAACCCACATAAGCCTCAATAAGTACCCATCAAGCGAAATTTATTTCTTTCTCCTTTCTTGTTTTTCATGGGGTCTATAACAGTGAGAGTGAATGAAAGAGTGATATTTGTTTTTGCAATTCTAGAAATGAACCACAAGGAGTTTCTTTTTATAGCTAGCAAATGTATGAAAGTAAGTATTTGTTTATTATCTATATAAGGCTATATAAAATACAAAGAGGGTGGCGTTGGTTTTGTTCTCAGCCAAAAGAAAGGAGACCAATGAGTAGTCAATTCATGTTTGTGCTTGTTTCATAGACAAAGGTCAAAATCAAAAGTGAAGCAAAAGAAACAAAGTATGGCTAATAGTATTTGTTTAATGACTAGGTTTAGCTAGGTTAATAAAAAAAAAGATGTATGTTGGTGCTTTGGGGTATTTTCAGCCGAACAAGGGAAAAAGGGGGGAGGGACATGCTTGTCTCCTACTTTACTTAATTACACCATGGTTTCATTTTGTGTTTTGGTCTAAGCATTGGTCTAATTTATTTTAATAATACTCTAATGTCTAGCTAATAATAAAATAATGAAAGTAGGGTGGCTTGTTGTCTAAAGTGTATGTTATTGTGTATAAAATATATTATGTGAGTGTATTGGGTAGTAAAAAATTAGGTATTGGTATGAGTTTTGTAGTTAAAGTTAAATATACACATTTAAGGGTTTATAATAAAAGAATTATATAAAGTGTAAGAAAATAAACTTTTGCAAGTTTGTAAGGTTTTAGAGTGTATAAGAATGTATTAAAAATAATTGTTGGGAGTATTGGGTACACTATTTGTTCATGCAAATTGTGAAAAACGTTATCAAATTAATTAATCATACGTAAATAAAAATGCAATAGTGATAGTAATTAAATGTGAGTTGTAGTGGTGGCAATGTACTGAAAATATGTATAATAAATCTTAGTCTAAAATCATAGTACGCGAGAGGGTGCTACTTGTTTTACGCAATTCTACTAAATAATTAAATGAAATGGTGAATGCGAAATCTTCCAATATGGAATAGATTTTGAGTTTGAGGTTGAGTAAGGACTTGAAAATTTGCGGTTGTTATAGTCTTCCCCCGTTAAAGAAAATTTCGTCCCGAAATTTAATTAGTCACGGTTAACTCTAAATGGGCATTAATGAGTAAGATACACATATGTAAACACTTAGTGTAACACACAATAGTACAAAAGTTCTCATCACATATAGATCACCTAGTAAGACCACGGACTTGCAACAATCGAAGCAAATGAAGGCATATACGAATAGCATGCGCGGATAGTATTCACCCTTTTTTTTTATGGTGTGGGTGTCAGCCCAAGTATTTCTACCAATACATCCTAACCTCGTAACTTGCTCAAAGTGTATTCACCTTTAAAAGGGGTGTGAGTGTCAACCCAAATAGTACCGGGTGCTACTTCCCAAATGGTACTATCAATACAATCCTAACCTCTTGCAACCAAACAAAATGAATCCACAAAATGATAACCACATAATAATCACACAGTAAGGCAAGCTTCCCGTCCTTGAGTAAAGCCATCAAAAACCTTAAGCAAATTTTTAGGTAGCTTAAGTTGAGCCTCAACTTGAATTTAAGCTTAAACCCACAACTCATCAAACAAGAACTGTCATGAGATTAAGCTATGCAACAAGTTGAGCCTGCCCTTAAGCTACTTAACAACTTGAATCCGACTTAATTTCGCGACCCAATCAAACAAGAACAGCCTTGAAATTAAGTTAAGATACTTAACGCTTTTGATGAATTGGCTCAATTTTTGGATCGCTTTAAAAGAATAAACAAATCAATAGGTATCCAAAGCTTAGATCCGCACAGGTTGAGGATATTCAACTAAATGGAATGCGTATCCATGTTTACTCCCAAGTTTATAGTGCGCGCCCTAAGTATATCTCCTAAAGTCGGATAGCATACCTACTCTGATCATCTGCCTAGGAGTGGTAAGTCATACTCAAACCTAATTGTGTTCCCAATGCATCCCATAATGTCTACCAAAATCGCAGTGTGAACCGTCTGTCACGATTCGACATAATAGATACATACGCTTCTCTAGTTCATCACCCTAATTGAATCTCTTAACCTATTGGGCTAACAAGGTGAGAGGTTATGAAATCTTTGAAAGTTCTCAATAAATCATTATGTGACTAATCCTAAGAACGAACGGATCTCTATCGACGTCTTTGGTGGTTTTCAGTTCTTTACGGCTTCGATCCTGCTAGGATCCATATGAACACCATCTATGTTAATCACGTGCCCGAGTAAAAGGTACTTCTTGAGTCCAAAATTTACACTTCGAAACTTGGCGTACAACTTTTCTTTCCTAAGTAGCTCTAGAATTTACCTTAGTTGTATCTCATGTTCTCCTTTGGGCTTTGAATAAATTAGAATATCGTCAATGGAAAATGTCAAACTTATCTAGTTACGGCTTGAATATGCGGTTTATCTATTCTATGAATACCGCAGGAGCATTGGTCAATCCAAAGGACTTAACCTGTAACCTCGAAAATCCAGTATCTAGTCTTGATCGCGGTTTTAGGATTGGCGGTCTCGTGCACCCTTAACTGAGGATATTCGGATTTGGGAATCTTTCTTCGAGAAGTATCGTGCTTTATGTAATTGGTGCCGCTTCGAGAATTAAGTCTACGTGAAGCTCAATTCATCAAGGAGGGGTAAATTGTCTTAGGTCTTTACAAAGCACTTCAGGGAAGCCTCAAGCACGCGAGCTATCCTTGGGTTTTCTGCTCATTCTACTAGGCGCTATGAATAGGCAATTTAGTAGTAACTATCGAACGATTAGGTTTCATGAAATGCCTCGTACATTCTTGAGCCAAAAATATTCAGAAATTTTAAGCTAAGTAAAAACTTGCTTAAAAACAAACGAATGGCATCTCAGCACCCAAGAGTCTTATTACTCGATAGCGAAAATTCGATCCATCTTATTGGTTTCTACTCTTTGGTCATATACTATATCCCTTCCATAACTAAGGTATCAGACTCTAGGTTTCACCCTTAATGGAAGCATGAATTTGGTAGAAACAAATCTATAATCAATGCCGAAATCAAACAATATGATAGCTTAATGATCTCTTAAGGGCCACGTACTCGTCACGATGTTTGGATCCTGACGGGCTTCTTCTGTTCCTATAACAAATGCTCGACCACGGGATTGGTTGGTATTGTTACCAGGGTTAGGGTTGTTTCTATGGTTTGAGTTTGTTCCATTGGTCACTAAGGCCTAATTCGAGATATTCTTCACTTGTCCTTGTACCCTATTCAGCTTAGGACACATGTTTCGAAAATGATTCGGGCTTTCGCACTTAACATGTCATTGGGTAAATGACATAAATCGGAGTCACATGCATGGCTACTACTCGACAATCCCTTGCAATATGACCAGGCTGATTTCAGTTGAAACACACTAGGCATGGTTTAGTTTCCGGTGATGGTAGTTACATTTGGAACACTTAGGGTAATGACCCTTATATCCCTTACAGCCCAAGCTCATTGACACAAATCCTTTACCGCATTTCAACTTCTTATTTTCATTATTTGCACTTCCTTGCTTACTTGGCTAACTCACGATCTTCCTCTTATCACCACTCTTGGATAATGACTCACTCCTAACCATCTCATGCATTAAGGTTGCAGATTTCAGTATCGCATTCTGGAGTGTAGAAGGCTCAGTCGCTCTCACCATCCCGCGAATCTCAAGGACCAAACCGTGTATGTACCTCTCAATTCTATTGGATTCAGGAGTGACCATATGAGGTACTAGTTTAGAAAACTCATGGAATCGATCCATATAAGTAGCATGACTAGCTTCTACCTTAGTGTGGTTGTATAACTCATGCTCTATCTTCTACTTCTCATTGTTTGGACAATATTCCTCCTTCAGCGATGCCTTAAAATCATTCGAGTCATGCCTATGGAAGCTTCTCTACCTTTGGCTTGGATCTGTGGGTTCCACCAGGTCAACGCCTTTCTAGCCAACGAACATGCAACATACTTCACCTTCTAGTGGTTCGCGCACTCACTTATGTCAATCACTGACTCCATCTTCTCAACGCATCGAGTATAAGACAACATTCCTTCGTTACCATCAAAGTCCATCAGTTTGCAAGCTGTGAATTCCTTGTACGTGCAGCCTTTGTTATTGTTGTTGTGGTTTCCATCATTGACGTGATCACTTCCATCGACGTTGTTCGCATGATCATTCCTACTAACGTTGTTTCCTTGGTTACTAATGTGATTGTCAACACGAGTGACAATAGTGGGTAGCAATTCGTGTAGTTGTTTAGCGATAACAGTGGCAAGGTAAGGGTTCTCATTATTGGTACCGTCGCTTCTAGCTTTTCGATCCACCTAGTATACACCAACGCTCCTCCTCGTCATCAAAATCCACCGGCTTGCATGCCATAAGCTCCTTGTACCCTTTCCCACCGTTGTTGTTACTTTCATTTCCAGCATTGTCATTGGTGTTATCGTTCTCCACATTGTCGTTCGTACTACCAATGTTTTCGGGGTTGATGATACGATCTCTTACCCGAGCGTCGATAGTGGGAAACAAGTTCTGAAGCTGTTGAGCGATGGTCGTGGAAAAGTCGAAGTTTGCGTCGTTTTTGTTGTCGTTCCCATTGTCGCGGTTATCACTTCTGCCCCCATGTCTCCCAGTCCTTCCATCCCTACGGGTTGCACCACCTTGGTCAACTCGAGTCGATCTTTTTGGAGGCGTGATTTCCTCAAGGGAGGACATTTGGTGAACGCTAGATATGAGGGGTTTATGTAGAGATGATCGGTTGTGGCGTCCTAATTCTACATTGTAGTCGCGTCCTAGTTCTATGTCGCAGTCCTAAGTTGACGATTCCATGAATTTGATAAGTCTATGTCGCATCATATTATTGTAAAAACGTTGGCCAGGCGTTTTTAGAATAGCATCATGCCACATTTACTTATCATCATCACTTCACGCCATCTAGCCTATATTCCATCCTTGAGTCAATTCCACAAATCCGTTAAGTTAATTAACAACTTGCACCCATATAAATTTCACAACCCAATCAAACAAGAACAATCTTGAAATTAAGGTGCAAGTTGTTTAAGAAACTTAAGGGGTTTGAAAAATAAATTGACTTAATTCAGGAAGGGTTCCTAAGGTCTAATACTATGCACTACTACATACAAGGCAAATAAACACATAACCGCACACGTAATTCCTATTATGCAACTATATGAAGGTTCTTAGGTTATAGTCTAGGTTAAACCACCTAATTCTCTATAACCTGGCTTTGATACCAATCTGTCACACCCCAAAAATGGCGCAGCGGAATGGCATTTACGGGGCATGACTTCATAGTCAAGAACACAAGGCGTCCAAAATAGAGAAATACTAAAAGTATTACATTAAAGATAATAGTCATGAAACTACCACAACCGGGATAAGTACTAAGTCTGATAATACATACATAAGTCTCAAAGCTGAACTACATCATAAGGAAAAGTCAAATAACAATTCCACATAATACACTCCGGGAATGTCTTGTCTTAAGTCTTGCTAAGCCAGGCCAATACTTAACCTCCTAATGGAACTTCATTTATAACACCTGAAATGGTTACTCGAAAATGTCAACATAAAGTTGGTGAGCTCGTAGGTTTAAAAGTAAAACCACGAAGCTGTGAATAATATAATGTAGGACAATAGTGAAAATGATGACAATATACATGCACTTAGTCACAAAACAACCAGTATCGCGTCAACTGAGCCCAATATGTCCATATATCCAAAACCATGTGGGGAGCTACCCCGATAGATCTATCATCACGTAGGCCCTCCGCAGAGAGTTAACAGTTACGCAGTTATGTCCACACAAGCAAGATATTGTTACAGCATATAATCGCATCATATCACATATATGTCCAAAATCAAGTAAAACCGTAAATCACAGCATGAAAACAGTTTAAAATATCATTTGAGTACCATTTCCCCCAAGGAAAACAAGTTAAAAGTGGGGCTACGAGAACTCACCTCAAACAGGTATTACGATGTAATCAAACATGTGCACGAAAATCGAGGCGCGCTACTTTAACCGTCACCTAAAGTAATGATATGTCTTAGGTTCGGCAAAAATGTTTTGTATGCAATTATACACTTTAGAATATCACCCGTACATGTTTGTTGTAGAGTTTAGTGATTAAAAATGTAGTTACGTTAGACTCATAGTCAAAATATACCTTTTTATAACATTACTAGTTTATCTCGTAATTTAAATATACTTGCTTTGTTATTCAGTATTTTTAGAAAACTTTCAATATGCCTAACAAGTATGGATAACATGCTACTACTTTTGTTCAAGTTATTTTGGCTAAAACCGCACTTAAAATGTCCAAAATCCTCTTTAAAAAGTTCTAACAGCTTTCATATTAATGAAAAGCTGTCAAAAATATATGTTTCGTCAACAACTTCATTTGGCCATAACTTTCTCGTTTTATGTCCGTTTCTTAAGTTCTATATATCCCCGGATTCGTATTCAAGTATAATAACAAGTTTTTAGTGTCCCGACTAGTCTAACCAACTTTTAATGTCTAGTTTCATCACTTGAAAAACTCTAACAGCAACATTTTGTTTCAGGAAAATAGTTTTCGTCACCTAACTTAAAACTAGCATAACTTCTTCGTTATAAGTCCGTTTTAACCCGTTCAAGCGACCACGTTTTTGTTATTAAGTCTATTTCCTATTTCTTTAGTCAAATATTACCCAAAAACCACTGATTTTTCTGTATTGAGTCGAATGTGACAGCCTATATTTCATTTAAGTGTTAAACGCGTTTCTTAGCTTAACAACCACTTCAAATCTAATCCTAGCTCTTCCACCTTCTTGTCAAGGTTAAAATTTTATTAGTCTATTTATGAAAATATGTTTAAGACTTCGTTATTAACTACAAGTTGATTATGGTTACAAAGTATCACAAACATGTACAAGGTGATATACATATGTATATGCAAACTTGACTAAGCTTCTAGAAATGAAATTAACATAAAAGTAACTTGTGTAGAGATTATGAAAATAGGGTAGTAACTTACTTGAGCTTAAAAAGTGTATGTGAAGAACTAAGAACACTAATGTACCCAAGTTACTACTCCAAATCTTTTGTAAATTAATTAGTAACCCACATAAGCCTCAATAAGTACCCATCAAGCGAAATTTATTTCTTTCTCCTTTCTTGTTTTTCATGGGGTCTATAACAGTGAGAGTGAATGAAAGAGTGATATTTGTTTTTGCAATTCTAGAAATGAACCACAAGGAGTTTCTTTTTATAGCTAGCAAATGTATGAAAGTAAGTATTTGTTTATTATCTATATAAGGCTATATAAAATACAAAGAGGGTGGCGTTGGTTTTGTTCTCAGCCAAAAGAAAGGAGACCAATGAGTAGTCAATTCATGTTTGTGCTTGTTTCATAGACAAAGGTCAAAATCAAAAGTGAAGCAAAAGAAACAAAGTATGGCTAATAGTATTTGTTTAATGACTAGGTTTAGCTAGGTTAATAAAAAAAAAGATGTATGTTGGTGCTTTGGGGTATTTTCAGCCGAACAAGGGAAAAAGGGGGGAGGGACATGCTTGTCTCCTACTTTACTTAATTACACCATGGTTTCATTTTGTGTTTTGGTCTAAGCATTGGTCTAATTTATTTTAATAATACTCTAATGTCTAGCTAATAATAAAATAATGAAAGTAGGGTGGCTTGTTGTCTAAAGTGTATGTTATTGTGTATAAAATATATTATGTGAGTGTATTGGGTAGTAAAAAATTAGGTATTGGTATGAGTTTTGTAGTTAAAGTTAAATATACACATTTAAGGGTTTATAATAAAAGAATTATATAAAGTGTAAGAAAATAAACTTTTGCAAGTTTGTAAGGTTTTAGAGTGTATAAGAATGTATTAAAAATAATTGTTGGGAGTATTGGGTACACTATTTGTTCATGCAAATTGTGAAAAACGTTATCAAATTAATTAATCATACGTAAATAAAAATGCAATAGTGATAGTAATTAAATGTGAGTTGTAGTGGTGGCAATGTACTGAAAATATGTATAATAAATCTTAGTCTAAAATCATAGTACGCGAGAGGGTGCTACTTGTTTTACGCAATTCTACTAAATAATTAAATGAAATGGTGAATGCGAAATCTTCCAATATGGAATAGATTTTGAGTTTGAGGTTGAGTAAGGACTTGAAAATTTGCGGTTGTTATACTGGGATTCTTGGTTTGCTTCGAGGAGAGCTTCAAAGGATGAGAGACCGAGCTTATGTCATTTTTGCTTCAATATGTTGGATGCTTTGGTGTTTTAGGAATAATCTCGTTTTCAATTCTCAATTTATTTGAAAATGTGACATTTTTTATAACATCCATCTTTTTTCCTTTTCTTGGTTAAAGTTTAGTGGAAAAAATTGTATTAGTTGGACTGATTGGCTTAAATCGCCTTTGTAATGCTAGCGCCTTGCTAGTTCTTTTTTTTATATATATGCCGCCGTTAAAAAAAAATTTGATGTTAAGCAATTTGTTGCAACATACGTTTTGAATTTACCTAACTACAAATACTAGCTTGAATGTGTTCACACACATAAAAAGTTTAGTCAAACTAGACAATTTGCAGACATTCATAAATGTGGTGATGCATGACAAAATGAGTAGAAATAGCCGGAAGCTTGTTCTCCAGTGAAGTAAGCGGGAGCTTGTAAAAAAAGAAGCATTCACGTAAGCATGTATGTTTTTCTCAAGTGAAGTAAGCGGGAGCTTGTTTTCTAGTGAAGCAAATGAAAGCTTGTTCTCCAGTGAAGTAATCGGGAACTTGTAAAAAGGGGGGAAGCATGCACATAATACATCTATTAACGAAATACGCAAGTAAGCATGTACGTTGTTCTCCATTGAAGTAAGCGGGAGCTTGTAAAAAAAGAAGCATTCACATAATAAATCTATTAACAAAATATGCAAGTAAATAGATGTATTTTATTTGTGCTTCTAATTATGTCCTCATAATCCTATTCATATATTGCGCCAAAGTTTACATATTCATCCATGTGGGACAATTACAAAAACAACTCATTCGACCTTCAAGCATTCTTCAAACTTTTGGACGTTTCAAAATAGCTTAACGACCACGTCTCCACCTCACGGCCTCACTTACACACATACAAACAAAACTACACCGAGCCATCACTGAATTAACTAGAACACATCACACTCGCTCTGCACATGGATCGGCGTCACATGTGAAGTCACCAAGACCGCCGCTCTCTTCGATACCATCCCACCAAACACCATCAAGCTCAATGGTTATACTCCTCTTATTAAATTAACAAAAGCATCCATGAAGCGTCACGTATGCACCTGGTCATATGAAGAACAAGCCAATTATTCGAATAAAGTGATCATCATGAAAACAACATGTATAAGTGATTAGTGGTACTTCCTTTGCTATATGCCGACTCAACCATGTATTTCAAAAGGCAAAACATACATTTTATGAAACACTAATGACTAGTTGTATATTGATTTATGTATGAGTTTTTCAATGTCCATCACATTTAAACTCATATCTTCCTAATACAAGCGTATCACATTCAAACAAAAATCACTTTTATACTCGAAACCCTTCCGTATAACAGAAATACTACTGACCAGTTGTATATAAGGATTGCGGCTCTATAAATGAGTTTTCCAATGTCCTATTCATTCAACCTCATAGCTGTTTAGAACTTATGATTCAGGTTCTTCGTATATTTACATTAAATCGCAGCATATTTCGTCTTTTAAGGTGATTGCGACTTCATGAAATTGAAACGTGCAAGGGTGCACAATACATATTCATGCACAACAATAAAGTATATTGGTTTTTTATGGTTATATATCTTTATATGTCAATCAATAGATAATCCTCCAAGTAAAAATTAGTCATATACTATACGTACCCTTTTAATTGCTACAAAAATAAAGTTTCTTGCCAACACATTTATACAAGGTTACCAAAACATAATAAAAATTGAATAAGAACGAAGAATCAGTGTTAAAGCTTATTTGTGATAATAAAATGAAATTATTTCTCTATTTATAAGTTTGAAAATGTTATGCCTAAATATCTCCAAATACTATTTACATTCACAATCTGATAATTTACATTCATCAATCATTTACAACTTTATTCAACATAGTTAAATAGAGATTAAATATTAATTGAATAGAAGCTCCAGGTTTCTTCATTCAATAAATTAGATCAGAATAACTCAAAAACAAAAAAACAGTAAAACAACTCTAAAAAAAATGGGATTTAAGCCTTTAGTTTCATCCTTCAGGTCGAAAAATACAAAAACAAATAGAAAGGCACATACCGAAAGTAAATTACAATTACAACTATTCAGTAGTAGCTTTCATAATTGCACAAGTTACATTAAAATTTCAAGTTATATATTACCTTAGTGTTTGTTCATGAGTCTATGTGGGACAAAATACAATCGTGAAAGGCCATACTTTGAATTTAGGCTTAATCACCACATCTCTAACTCTCATGGCCTCAGCCACGATTTCAATATTCCACGTCACCTTCCTCGTAAGTCATAAGTCAAAGCCGCGCCAACTTTTATCCAAACATCCACTCCACACATTCATATCCACCCCTCCTTCAGTGTCCATGCATCAATTAGAACACCTCACTCTGAATGTGCAAGTTGCTAGTGACGTCACCAGCAGTCGATCTGTCACTGGTGGTTGACATGAGATTATGTACGGTTCGGTTTTGTTGACAACGGATATATAAAAAATAAAACCGCAACCGAACCGTGTAAGCGGGTTCTTTTGGTTTTGGTTTTTTGCTGTTTCTTTTTCTTCTTCTGTTTTTGGTTTTTTCTTATTTCTGTTTTTTCGGTTCATTGTCATTTCAGTTTGGGTTTTGGGCTTTTTTAATTTCAGATTGAACAGTTTAGCTAGGTTTGTCAGTTTCACAGGTTTTGCGAACACCCTTGGAAAGCATATGCCAAATTATGCGACGAGCCATTGAAAGAATATTTCTTCTCATGTTGCATAAAGTTGGATCGCAAATTTTCCTAGCTTAGTGTTTATATATAGACTTCCTGGCTCTCAACTTATACTGCTTGAGCGACGTGAAAAAACCAGCATATCTTAACTATGTAAAGGAGAGGAGAGGAGGGAATTAGGGGTATAACATTAGGCCTACTTAAGACATGACCTTACACCATCATAATAGACTAAATCTAACCATTGTAACACTCAACATCATGGCCCAAAAGGTATAGCTTTAATTTTCGGTGCACAAGTTTAGCTTTATGTATAAAAGGAGCAAGTGACGGCTCATTAAGATACAACATGACATGATATTAGGAGTATATAAGCGAATTGAAGGTGAACACCACAAATAAATGGACTATATGTTCATCGAGTTCTTGGACAGAAGTCTAAAAGTTTCAAAATAACCAGCATAAAAAAACAAGGTTAAGATGGTTAAAGTAGACAACCAACATAAATAGAGATTATCTTAGGCATATATCATTGGGTTTGATATTATTTAAAGTCATATTTCCTTAGCAACGATGTAAGTTTCTCTATTCTGGTCCAATCAGGTAGGCCTTATTTGGGTTGAGGTTAAAAAAGCATACATGTAAGTCATCTTATTAAGATTTCAGGTTGATCGGGTTCGGGTTTAATTGGACCAGGCCTAATTAATCATGTTGAGTCTAATCAGGTTCGGGTCAACTCGAATATGAGTGGTATATGGAAACGTTTAGTTTTAAAGGAAAATGAACTTGGATGTTCTTCAGATAAACGACAGAGACACATCTGAAGACTACGCATGCAATCTCACCAATACTACGTAGACATATTTGTAACTTGTTCTATATTCACTTTTTAGATAAAGCTTAGGAAAATTTGAAAGAAAATAGTTATTTCAGTTGGATTTTGATGAGAAAAACATGTTACTTACTTAAAATGTATAAGTCTTCTAACTCGCATCCCACAAAAGTAAACGAAACTGATTGAAACTCACGTAGTGGAAAAGAAAATGTAAAATCTCACAACTCGTATCCCATCTGAAAACAACAAATTTTCTTATGCAATAAGCTAGACGTGATTGTCACTTTTGCCAAGTTAGATATCAAAGAAATTAAATTAACATGAGTTTTTTTTTTTTTTTTTTTTTTTTTTTTTTTTTTTTTTTTTTTTTTTTTTTTGGTAAAAGGATTATACCCGATGAATATATTAACATGAGTTTTATG
This sequence comes from Chrysanthemum seticuspe, assembly GCA_019973895.1. Taxonomy (NCBI): domain Eukaryota; kingdom Viridiplantae; phylum Streptophyta; class Magnoliopsida; order Asterales; family Asteraceae; genus Chrysanthemum; species Chrysanthemum seticuspe. The sequence goes on from BPTQ01000005.1 coordinate 15,950,035, forward strand.
TTTATAGAAACACATATTTTCTTATGTAATAAACCAAAAATGTTTAAAAGTAATACTATATAAAGTAAATAAAAATGTAAAACTAGCAATAATAATAGGCTTAGGTTTATTTCACATGGTAAAAAAAATCATTCATGAAATACATCTATTAAAGAACTTTAAATAGATGTATAACACTTCCAATTTCATTTATAACCTCATAATTTTATTCATACATTGCTTCAAAGTTTGTATATTCATCGATGTGGGACAATTACAAAACCAAAACACATTCCTTCTTCAAGCTTTTGTTTCAAAATGATTTAACGACCACGTCTCCACCCTCACAGCCTCACTTACACACATACAAACAACATTGCACCGAGACACAAGCGAATCAAGTCGAACACATCACACTCATTATGCACACGGATTGGCGTCACATGCGACGCCACCAAAACCGCTGCTTTCTCTGAACCATCCCAACGAACACCATCAAACTCACCGGTCACATTCCTCTAAATATATTAACAAAAAAAACCATGAATCGTGACGTACCTTTGCCAAATATTCAAATAAGGTGATCATCGTGAAAACATCATCTATAAGGCTTCCCATAGTCGATCAGAAAAAGTCGGTCGGTCGAGCTAGACGACCGACTTCCAAGTCGGTCGTGGCCACTGTGGGCTCTTGGCCGGACATCGGTCGAGCACAAAAAAAAAACACAATCGGTCTAAAATGTGTCCAACATTTATTCACACTTTAAGTTTCAAAAATGAATTTTAAATGTTTATAATGCTGTTGTAATAAACTAATACGAGTAATCACTAATGACACCATCATAAATATGGTCAAGAACAATACGTGAAGTGCAAAAGATTAATCAGTAAATGATCACATAGTTAAACCATGAACAAAATTGTTATTCTAATAACATATGAAATAAACTAGAGCAAATCAAAAGGGTTTTACTTTGTTGATACGAAAAGATACTTATTAGGAAATACATATCTTCCGGTGATGATGAGGCAGCTTCACTAGTATGTGTAACAAGTAGAAAATGGTTTTTGTGTAGAAATAAATAAATATCCAACCGATTTTAATAAACACTTTATGTAATATTTTTAATGTTTATTTGAATTTATTATTGTAAATGTTTTTATTTTTAATGAATTTTAAATTTGTTGTATAAAATGTTTGAATTAAAAAAAAAGCAAAAAACTCGGTCATCGACTGTGTCAACTTGGTCGTATCTGATCGCCGGAGAGAGAAAGTTAAAGTGGCAGCCGTGGTCACGACTGTGAACAGCCTAAATGATTAGTGGTACTTCCCTTGCTATATGCCTAGTCGACCATGTCTTTCAAAAGGATAAACATACATTTTTAACAAAATATTTAACTGAGTTTAAAGATGTGTACTGCCAAAACAATTTTTAACACGAGTAATGAGTTTTTCAATGTCCATCACATTCAAACTCATATCCTCATAATACAAAAATAGAAACATTACTGACCGGCTGCTATATAGTTGTTACATAATGTGTACACTCATATGTTTAGTGTTCTTTGTTGGAAAATTGGTTTTGCAAAATGAGTTTTTGCAAATTTTAGACACTATTTAATATATGTATATGTTATATATATATATTTATATTTCTTGGTAGCTTTGCGTTCTCCTTAACGAGAGCTTCGCAACGAGCTAAAGAGTGTCAAAAATGGAGTTGATATGAATGAGATATCGTGTCTCAAAGTGAGGCACTTGAAACACAAAAGTTGGAAAAGTTGGAGTATCCCACATCGCCCAAAACAAGAAATAAAAGCTTGTTTATATAGGAATCTTGATTTAAACATTCAAATTGATTTGTTCGTTTTACTCGAACACCTACATACGCGTGCGCAGGGTGTGCAGATTTCAAGATTTCTGGGCCAAAATGGGTTCGAAGCTTCTGAATTCCTGCGAGGACACGAATGCAGCTCCAAAGCCGCGCATGTGTGCGTATTTTTTTGTTGCAGATTTGAGTTTCCTTTTTCCTGAATTTTCTGTCTAAGGAATATATTTGAAACTCGTTAACATATTAGTGTGTAATTAAGATATATGCAAATCGTGGTTATTGGTTAACAGATTTTGCATATCAGTTTCTTGGTGAACAAGATATGTTTAGCTTATATAATAAACGACTCCTCATTCAGTTTTACACACAGAAAAACGCAGCTTCACTGCAGACGATTTCCAGCAATTCCTTCGATCAGTACACAAAGCTTCAGTGATCTTTCAGGCAAGTGTGTCTAGTCCGGCTGTCCAATAGCTTTGTACGTTGTACCATTGGAAACAGACGGCGAATTTTTTTTAAGGGAATCGTGTTAAACACGAGCCTCGTGCTACTGTCTTTACTGCTTTCGTTTTATTTTATTGAATAGCGTCTGTCTTCTGCTTCTACTCCATTCTGTCTCTTATTTATTTACTCTCGTTTATTTCTGTTAATTTATTTATTGTAATTATAATCTGATTTTCATAAATAAAAGTGTACACCGTTTCTCACATTCTTTTATAGTGATTAGGAGTTAGTGAGATTAATTTGATCTCAAATACTAAAGTATCGGTGTTCATTGTTTCTTCGTGATGGAAGTGAGAGTCCATTTTAGTACTATTTTGGTGGTCTTGCATATAACTAATTATACAATAGTAACAAAATGACTAATATTTCGAACATGTGATAATTGGGGAATTTGTCTGCAAGAGGTTTAGATTCAACAAATCATTTACTTCCAACATAAAATAAACCTAATGGTAAGAACGTGTGGATATCTTCATGGGTAACTAAACCATGACATTGACCACTTGGTTGCTAACCGAATACCCTTTCATCCTCGATCCATCGAGTCACAACTAAGTTTGTTATATAATGTAAATATCGGAGTGAATAATTATCGTTGATTGGTTCCATAATGTCAAGATACAATATAAATAACAATCTATGGGCTAAGCCTAGTGTGCACTAATATCTACTAACTTTTGTCCCCAAGAAAATAGATAAAAATACCTTAATTCATATCCCCAAAAAAAAAAAAAAAAATAATAAAAAAAAAAAAAAAAAAAAAAATCTCATTAAAGAAAAAGGTAAAAATCGCCGGGTTGTTACCCCCACAAAGTAAAAAAAAACAAACCGTCAATTCACGTATTAAAGTGATAAGCAAGTCTATGGCTTAGATTGCAATGTTTTATCATATCATCTTAATTATATATTGCATTAGAGTTTATTTATCCATCTATATCGGATAAAGTCACAAAACCAAAACTCCTCTCCTTCTCCACGCTTTTGTTTACTATCATGCACATCTCACGTGTTCACTTATACAATATGCACACACAAACACCTCATTTCTCCCACAAGGCCATAATATCGTTGCTCGATTTCACCCTCCTCGTCATCACAACCAACTACTCCCAAACACCCGTTCCTCACATTCATCTCATCTCTTTCGCACTCTACACGACATACACATACTATCAGTATGTTCACTCCACTATATGTACTCTCGTCACATTCCAAGAAACTCAATCAATTGTCACAATCCTCTACAAAAATAAAAATATTAATAAAAGCAACCATGAATCGTGACATATATACCGGGTCATAAGAAGAAGAAGCCAAATATTACAATTGATACTTCCCATGGTATCTGTCGATCATCTCTTTCAAAAGGCATAAAATTCAAACGTACATTTTACGAAAAATATCCAATTTAGTTTAAGTAAATGCACGGCCACAACAGTCTTTGCAATGACTAATTAAAATCCGTTTGAGGCAAATAGAAACACTACTTGAGTCGTATGTTAAATATGAATTGTGACTCCACTAACGATATTTTCAATGTCGAAGAAGTGGAAGATTCATGATCAGCATGCGCTCTCTAACAACTACAATTAAACACCAGGTGGCCGAGCCGTTGGAGGCTAGCAGAGACTCGATTGCTTTGAGCTATGGTCAATGGCTCGTGTTTTGGTATTTTACTAAGTTTTTACATTTATGACTCGTTAGATAGTATTGAGTATGGTGTGCCATGCTGAATAAATAATTTAAAATATTTCGGGGAATAACCCTTTTACCCAAACGTGATTTTCAATGTCCATCAATAGGTCTATGCATTCACAACATATATAACGCCTCTTTAAAGTGTCCATTTTAGTATGATTAGAGTTGCACGAATAGACTTTAGCTTCATCCATTAAGCAACTATAGGTTCGGTGAAAATCGAAAATCATTGGGAATTCGGGATCTTTATCATCAATTGACTATTTAGCGTATGTTGAACGTCGATAACAACAAGCTACGGTTCATGTTAATATTTTTTTATCGCTATTTTAATGTTTCGGTATTAACTAATTATACAATAGTAATAAGCTGACTAATGTTTTGAAGATGATGCGATAATCAGTTATCATCGTGAAACTCGTCAGCAAGATGGTTCACCATTACATCTTCAATAAACACATGCTGCTAATTCTTGTTTAGCATTTTTCAAATCTCCGTAGCTTTATTAAACTATTACCCTCGCATAAGTTAGATAAGTTTGCTACTACAGAATGAAGCGCTAAAGTGTTGTATTATGCCTTTAAAACTTTGCATTTTGGTTAAGGGCAAATGATAAAAAAAAAGTATCATACTTGTCATCATTTGCTTTTGTGGGTAGCGAACAAAATGTTTTTGCTTTTGTGGGTACTATACTTTCAAATTCATCCTCTTTAGGGTACTATGTGACATTTTTGCCCTTCGGGAAAAAAAATTTTCTATTAGCTAAGAGGGGCAAAAATGTCCAACAATTTTGCAAAATACCCTAAAGAGGATGATTTTGAAAGTATAGTACCCACGAAAGCAAAAAATTTTGTTCGCTATTCACAAAAGCAAATTGTATCAAATATAATACTTTCTTTTATCATTTAACATTTGGTTAATGCAACACTTTACTTAAGGCTGCTTTGTGTGCTTTTAGCTGTAAATGTGTTTTATTAGGGAAAAAAAGTCAATCCTATTTAATATGTTTTTTTATTCATTAATCTAGATAAGAATTACTTTTAAAAAAATAGTAAAACGAATAACATAAGTAGAATAAAAAATGACTGCAATCTATGTCTTCGAAAATGCCAAGAACTAACAACATTCGATGTATTATACACAATTACATTTATCACCTTCTTGTTTTTCACTTATAACACCGCTTTAATATTTGTTCATTTATTCATGTGAGACCATATCATTGTTTAATGTTTAATGCTGATATTTGCTTCTTTATACTTCTGTTTCAAATGACACAAATATTTGCATTAAACATTATTTAATGATATCGTTAAAATGTGAATTAACAAAAACACTCTCACTTTTAAAAGTAAATTGTTCTTGATATTTTTTTTTCTTCAAAAATATCGTGAGGTTATAGTCAGATAGTGATACTTTTATATGATATCTATAAATAAACTAATAACCTCTCTTCTCCAAAGAACCACCTCTTTTCTCCGAAGAACCCTTTTTGCCCACTGTGAACCCCTCTTTCCACACCCATTATAAACTCATACATATTCGAAATCATTATGAACCCCAACCCCACCTGAACCCCATCCTCCATTTTCAAACTTGCTCTTCATACACCCATTTATTTTTTTAAACCCACCTGATTCGACACATTTTTTCGTTTTTGCCTTCATTTTATCAACAACTTAGGGTCCGCTTGGTTCAAAGTGGGGAAAGGGAAAGGGAAAAGGAAAGGGAAAGGAATGCAAAGGAATGAGTGAGGTGTGTAATCAATCCCTTACCCCTCAATTTATTCTATAATGGTTCATTACCCATTACTCGGTAATCAATACCTTACCCCTCCCCAACCAAGCACAAAATTGTTTGTGATGTGGGCCCTTTTGAATACCTTACCCATTCCCCACCCCCCTTAAACCCCTAACCATGCACGCCCTTAATTTTTTTTATTTGCCCATAAGCCGATATAATGTGTCTATTAGGTTATCAAAATTCCTCAAAAGCATAAGGCCAACAAGTAAGCTATAACAAAGCACAAGGTTGGATATAGGCTTGTACATGGAATATCTCATTGGGCCTCAAGTGTTGATCCAATATGTGTGGTGTTATAAGGTCCGACTCTATGTAGCAAGCCCACTCCAATGTGTTTTTTCTATATTTAAGGTTTGAGAAATGCTATAAGTATCTAGTAGATCTTCCCAAATTTCTTCCTGCCTCATGTAACTGTAATTTATCTTTTATCTTTCTTGTTTTCATTATAAATTTTACCACTTGTTTAGATCCCGGAGTTAAGAAGATATAGATATGTAAGAATACAAATTAGGAAGATTAGCATTTTTCTCAAGGTTTTGTGTGTTATAACATCATGTTCTTGCCCGGTAAAACACGTGAATCTATTTTCTTTTTTCAACGTTCTTTTTGTTTTAGTACTCGCGTTTGTTCCATTTTCCATGTTTTTTAGACTTTATAATATAAATTGTAAGTACTCATAGAGTTTAATAATATTTGATCATTTTTATATTTGAATTAATATCTATAGGATTCAAGAATTAACATTATGCAATCGTACCGTTATTTTGAGAGATGGATCTCCACTGAATATATAATTTAGCATACTGTGATATGCTTATTTCTATGCTTGTTTATACTTATGGCTTCATAATAATACAGCTAAACATTTCTTGTTTAAAAGACTTTCTTTGTATTGGTGGCACAGATCTTTGAAATTTACGGGATGGCCCTGAACAAGCACTCCTTAAGCTTATTCAAAAATCCCGTAGATTTACAATCACTTAAGTTATACTCATCTCCATTTAATTTGTCTCTTTTGCCATTGTTGGATATCAAAGAAATTGAACATGAGTTTTGCATAAATACATATTATCTAATACAATATGCTAGATCCGATTGTCACTTTAGTCATAGTTTAGATATCAAAGAAATAAAAAAGGTGAGTTTTTATAGAAATGCATATTTTCTTATACAATAAACTAAATTCGAATAATATTAATGAAAAGAGTATATTAAATTGTAGACGTTTAAAAGTAAGACTATAATAAAATAAATAATAATAATAATAATCTTAATTTTATTTCACATGGTAAAAACGAAGCATTCACGAAATACACCTATTACAGAATTTTATAAACAAGAACGCAACTACAAAGTTTATAACAAACAAAAAAAAAATTAATAAACAAGAACGCAACTACAAAATAAATAACAAACAAAAAGGTTGAAGTCTGTTTCCCTTAAAAAAGCTAATTATCTGGTCCCCATACTAAAGAAGTTCACTAACAGATTCATTTAATTTGATGCTTCCATAGTCATACTTATATAATGATGTATAGTTTGTTAATGGGTTAATCTATACTACATTAAAAGGAAAAATTGTCAACATGGTTAATGTTGAAAAAGTGAAAAGTGAAAAAAATGAAATAGTGAAAATGGTCAATTAGAGGTGAAACGAAATGATTTAAGATTTGCATGGAAAGTGGAATATCAATTAGTCAACTTTTCTAAACAAATATTAATTAACGCCAGCATGGTTTAAGATTTGCATGGAAAGTGGAATATCAATTAGTCAACTTTTCTAATTAGTCAACTCCGAATTGCATGGTTTAAGATTTGCATGGATGCCAGCCTTTATCCCATTCGTTTGCATGGTAACTATTATTTTGCATTGTAAGTTTGCATGGTAACTATTAAAACTTGATTTCAATGTATTTTCAATTTTCAAATTTGCTACACCATTCATTCTTTCGTTGGAGGGAAAAATTAATTTAAACATTTCGTTACCATGCATATATCTTCCTTCGCCACAATGGCTCATTCACCGACTGATATAGTTTCAAGAGCAATTTTATCCACTAAAAATGAACATGTTGACAGCATTAATGATATGTTGATTGACAGATTTCCTGGCGCACAGAAGGTTTACTATAGTTTTGATGAAGCAGAAGACGACACCCATAACTTCTATCCTTTGGAATTCTTAAACTCCCTCGACGTGAGCGGATTGCCTCCTCATTACTTGCGTTTGAAAATTGGATGCCCGATTATTCTTTTAAGGAATCTCGATCCGGCAAATGGATTATGTAATGGTACGAGGTTGATATGCAAACGTTTTGATCCTAATGTCATCAATGCTGAGATTGCTGTGGGACAACACACTGGAGTTAGAGTTCTCTTGCCAAGAATTCCTCTTGCTCCATCTGAAGACAACATGTTCCCTTTCAAACTAAAGAGAACACAATTCCCCGTGCGCTTTAGCTTTGCGATGACTATTAATAAAGCTCAGGGCCAAACAATTCCAAATGTGGGTGTCTATTTGCCAGATTCCGTTTTCTCTCATGGCCAGCTTTATGTAGCATTGTCTAGAGGGATATCTCGTAGAACAACAAAGGTATTGGTTAAATCAGTCAAAGAGTTCCGGCAAGCAGGAATCTATACCTCAAATGTCGTGTATCAAGAAGTTTTACGCGACGAGTAACGTGTGTTGTTAGTTAATATTTCATAATTGATGTAATGTTTTATTTTAAGTTTCATTGAATATTTTTATATGTCGTTTGATACATGTTAATAATTTTTGCTAGAGTTGAATTATCACATGTTACAACCGTTTGTAATTACATTTTGATCTTTTCACGTTCTATTTTGAACGTTATACGAAACACTTACCACAATATTGCATATCGTTAATTGTCTGCCGCTAGGAACCGATGCCGCTAGGCACGGGTACTCGCCTAGTATACACAAAAGTTACTAAAGTTTACGGGAAATTTGTCCTAAGTCACTAAAGTTTTTTTGTTGTTATTCAGGTTACTCAAGTTTAAGGGTTTATTATATGGGTTACTCAACGTTTTAAAAAGTGACATTCTTGTTACTACGAGAGTGGGCAACCGGATGATTTACAGGTTCCTTTGTCAACGTCATCACTATAGTTTGAGATGTTACAAGCAAGTTACTATAGTTCACGGGGTTTATTAAATAGGTTACTGAACCTTAAAAAACAGTTACTATCCAATTTTATACATTTATGTATGTTTTATCTGTTTTCGTTTTTTTACATTTTTCTCCATTTTCGTACGTTTTTATACGTATTTATGCGTTGTGTACGTTTTCTTTGTTGTCATTCTTTTTTTACGTTTTTTTTCCATTTCGTACGTTTTTGTATATTTCCGTATGTTTTTATCCGTTTTTATACGCTTGTGTATGCATTTCTCTGTTGTCGTACCTTTTTTAACATTTTTGTACATTTTCGTACATTTTTGTATATATGTTTGTCCATTTTCGTACGTTTTTGTATGTATTTATCCGTTTTTATATGTGTGTGTACGTTTCATACATTACTGTATAGTTTTGTACATTTTCGTTCATTTTCATACATTATCTTACGTTTTTGTACTATTTCATACTATTTTTACGTTATTCTACACCTTTGTATTATACGTTTTAATGTTTTATATGTTTTTATGTTCTATACGTTTTATCTTCTTTAATACGTTTGTATGTTTTATACATTTTTACGTATAAAAATGTAAGAAAACGTATAACAACGTCCAAAAATGTATAATAACATCCAAAAATGTATAATAACGTATGAAAACATATCAAAACAAAAAATTACTTCCAAAAAAGTCTAATAACGTCCAATTATGAAAAAAAAACATACAAATGTGTGCAAAATTGTAAAAAAACGTGCAAAAACATACAAAAATGTAAAAGAATGTAAACGTATAATAACGTCCAAAAAGTTAAAAGTTCTTTGAATCAATAACAGTAAGAATTTGAAATAAAACAATAGTGTCATTTGCTAAAAAACATGGACTTTTACCGTACGCATTTTAATATGTATCTGAGTTAAGGATTGGTTTTTTATGCATGAAATTTTGATCTTGCAAACTTTTTTTGACGTGTGAATATAAGGACATTTGGAACATCGCAGCCTGGCGGATGATAAACTTCCAAGGACGTGGGTGTTGGCGGAGCTATAATTAACAATGGTGACGATTGCGGATAGCAATCGATAAAGAAGTAAACAACCAGACAATTAAAATTTTAGTTACACATTGGGATACTTTTTGGTGGATAAAAAATAGAATTATGTATATTTATAGTTGGAATCAAGGTTGTCAGGATCGGGATCCTACCTAGGATCGTTTTCGGCTTCACAAGATCGTAATCATAGGATCGGATCGGGATCGTAAGATCCTATGAAAATGTATATATTTTTGTCTAAGGGTTGTAGTTTTGTACTTTTATATAATTCTATATAATATTTTATATTATAAACGAATCTAAATGGATGATAAAATAAAAAGTTATATGTTCAAGTATTGTATTAGTAGAACATTAAAAAAACATGAGCTTTTAGTAGGATCGGATCGTAAATGATCCTACGATCCTGTGTGCGATCCTACGATCCTACACCGATCTTGCTCCACTTGAGATAAAAACATGGTCTTGTAGTAGGATCGGATCGTTTACGATCCTATGATCCTGCGTGCGATCCTACGATCCTAGGCCGATCCTGATCAAATTAAGATCCTACTAAGATCCTGCTCGTTTTTTATATGTAAGATCGTAGGATCGTGCGATCCTACGATCAGGATCGCGATTTTGACAACCTTGGTTGGAATATTTTTGTTTATACTATACTATATTTTATTAACATTGACATTTATACTATAATATATAATTAATACTTATTTTATTGTTATATTTTAAGGGCATAACTATTTTTCAAATAACATTCTTTGCAGTTAAATTGAAACAAAAATGAACTCTAATGTTCTTCAAATAAATGACAAAGGCGTCTTCGAAGTCTATGTACACAATCTCACCAAAATTACATAGACAATTTTCAATTCTTTAACTTATTGTTAGAAAAGTGGTTGATGGTGTGATGATAATTTCATATAATCCATTTAAGTTGTTTTATGTTCACTTTCTAGATAATGCGTAGAATAATTCTAAAATATATAGATATATGAGTTTGATCTTGATAGATAAACATGTAACTTATTTGAAGTAACAACAGGGGGCGCTACCCTTTGATCTTCAGGTCTTATCATGCTCGAAATGATATTAGCTTAACCTAGTTTGCACTAGTATCTACTAACTCATGTCCTAAAAAGGTAAAAGAAACACAATTGTACCTTACAAAAAGATACCTTTTGATCTTCACGTCTTATCATGCTCGAAATGATATTAGCTTAACCTAGTTTGCAAACTGATGTGAGACAATGGCGTGATCGTAATGGTAAGTTATCTTCCTTTTCGGTTGCAAATGTGTGGGAAGCCATTCGACCCCGTGGTAATCAAGTTGATTGGTTTCAGATTGTTTGGTTTTCGCACAATATTCCTTGTCATGCTTTCCACTTGTGGTTGGTTATATGAGGAATGGTCTAAAAACCCATGATAGAATGAAGCAATGGGATGTCATGCAAACTAGTGATCTAAACTTGCTTTGTTGTACTCTTTGTAATGTGCAACCGGACTCTCACATGCACCTATTCTTTGAGTGTGCGTTTGCAGATAAGGTTTGGAAGTATGTGAGAGGTCTTGTTGATATGGACATGGTGCTCCCCGTCATGCATGATATTATTCTTTATTTGAAGCCTATGGGTAATAAGAGGACGGCTAGATGCATTTTGGGTAACCTTATTGTTGCTGCTACATCGTACTTCATATGGATTGTGCGTAGTAATAGAATGTTCAAAAATGTTAGAAAATCCTCGTAAGAGATTGGAGACATCATCATGGTGAATGTTCGATTAAAACTTCTCTCTCTTCGTTTTAAGAATGCGGATTCGGTGAATCAGTTGCTTAGCCGCTAGAAGATGCCAAAGAACTTTTGTATCTATGGTTGATTCTTCTATGTTCAATTTTCTTTCTGATGACCGTGGATTGGGAGCATGGATTATGCGCGTTTTCTGGAAGAGTCGGAGGATATCCAATAGTTTAGGCCTTTTCTATTTGTACGCATATAGTTAGCTTTATTGTTAGAACTATTGTTTGTGGCATGTCACAAATGTCTTTAAAGAAGTTAAAGATGTGCTTGAGGTAAATGTGGTACTTCAGCCACATTCCATTGTACTCAATTTACCGGGGTAACCTTTAAAAAAAATGGTTGAAGGCTTGTTCCAATTAAAAAAAACAAATTATCGGATCCCGTGCTAATTAAATTTAGTAGCAAATTGTTCAGAACGGAAATGGAAAAAGTTATTTGTCTTGATTCTTCCAAAGTCTTAGTTATATAGTGATGTAGAGTTTGTTCGTGAATTTATGCGGGACAATGTGACAAAACTAAAATTCTTTTCCTTCCTAAAAATTTTTACCCTCATAGCCTCACCTCATACACACAAACACTCTACTCCATTTCAAGCCGTTAGTCTCTCGACACATCCCACCAAACACCATCATTATGTTCACTCAATTTCACATGCTTTCAACACATTCCAACAAACTCACTTGTCACATTCTTTTTAAAATTTTGTACCCAGTTTACTTGATTACAAAACTATTGGTTTAGCAAATTTTGAGTCACTATGGAGCAACTATCGGTCGGTGGTTAAGATCACGGTGTGAAGTACAGCGAACTTGTTGATGTTCGACTTTAAGTATTTAACCATTATGATATTTGGTGTTAACTTCCTTATCGGTCGACTCTTTATACGGTATTGATTTATTGGGGATGTAACTTGCTTGAATTGAACATGTATATTGTAGAACTTATTAGAACCAGTTAAATGTTTTTAAGTTGATCGGGACTTCTTCACGAAATTGAAATGTGCAAAAAGGTGGACGATGAATATTTGTGCACAACGATAAAGTATATTGGTTATAAAAATATGATTACGAGGTGCAGAAGAGATTTATTATAAATACTTCCCTGTAACTTCATATCATATTACACTTAATACCTTCATGATCCAAATTATATATTGCTCATGCGTTTGTTCGTTCATCCATGTGGGATAAAATCACATAACCGAACTCATGTCCTTCTTCAAACTTTTGTTTCAAGTGGCTTACTAACACATACTTCTAGTTTAGCATTTTTACAAATCTCGGTGATTTTATTAAACTGCTACTCATACCCATTTAACACATCACACAGATATTGAAAGGTGTTTGGATAAGCTTATGATTTTAGCATAAAGCAATCTTTAAGGGATTTTATCTCAAAGTTATTATGTTAGTTAGTCTTGATTACATTTTAAGAAGTTAGACAAGTTTATTATATTTTTAGTTATTATGTTATCCTAAAATACAAAAATGCTATATGTTTTATACGAAAATGCAAGTAGACAAAAGGAAATGATTATTCAAATAATTATCTTCCCTTATAAAGCCCCAAGTAAGAAAATACGACGTTTTATTTACATAAAATAAATCCAGTAAGCTAATAAACATAAAAAGTTCAAACTTCACAACCAGATACTCATTCCCAATAATCTACAATATTTGCTCATCCACCAATATGGAATAAAGTCACAAAACTAACATACTCACACATTATGTCATTGTTCCTCTTCACTCTTCTTCTCCATATTGTCTTCCGAATCACCCCCAAGCCAACTCATTCCAAGCACTAGATTAGAGTTTTGGTTTAACAGATTTTGAGTCACTAGTTAAGCCACTATGACTCTTAATACGTTATTGAGTTTTTTTTTTGGTAAAAGGGTTGTACCCGGTGAATATATTAATCAAATAATAAGTTAATTACAGATAAAGAGAAGGATGAGCCTCTCTTTGCCCACGCTTAAACAGCATAAAACTACCTGACTTAAACACACTTAAGTCATGACTACTACTTGACCTAATAAAACAAGAACTACAATGAAAAACATAAACTTGATTACCAGTAGTCGTTCTTGTTTTCAATCCCTTAGCTACGTTGAGTTAACTTCCAAGCCATGAATCTTCCAAATCTTCCGCATCCTCTCCACTCGAGGATTATTCTTGAAAAGAATTGTGGTTAACTTCAACCGAACTACTTCAACAATAGTTTCACACATCTTGTTTACACTTCTATCACCTTTAGCATATAAACGGTTATTACGCTCTTGCCAAATAAAGTAAGATGACACTGCAATTATCGGCCTACCCACGATACTCGTCACTGATTTCGAATTTGAAATGGGTTCGATCCATGCCATAATATCATCCCATCTTGGCGCCACTGACGGGAGACCAGCTACACGAAGCATACTTAACCAAACCTGAGCCGAGAAGGAGCATTCAAAAAACAAATGCTCGTGAGTATCGGGTTGCAACTTACATAATGGACAATGAAGCATGTTTAAGTCGACAGAATTGCCCACATCCCATTGCTTCAGTTTGTCTTGAGTCTTCAGTTTCCTCTCCATGACCAACCACAAATGAAAGGCGTGACGAGGAATACTAAAAGAGGACCACACAATTCGAAACCAAGGCACAACAGGTCGCCTGGTCCTAATAGTATCACATACGTTGTTGAGTTGCATTTTGCTTGAATTGCAAATATTCTGTTAACACCATTTAAAACTTTTTTAAGATGTTTTTATCTACACTCAGTGAGAAAAAAAATACATATTGGATATTAGTGGTATTTACTTAATATTGTTTATATCTTTTTAAGTCTTTGTTCGGCTCGAGGAGCTTGTGTATTTGTTCTCTCAATATAATGTTATTCGTCATTCCCTTCCTATTTACAATCAATTCCCTCTAGCTACTTTCCTTCACAAGACGATGTGGGATGACAAAAAGTAATAAGAGGTTTATTTATTCATAACATGCACTTTTTGTTATATATCCAAGAAATTAAATTAACATGAGTTTCTATAGAAATATATATCTTCTTATACAATAATCTAGATTCAAATTAAATTAATGAAAAACGGTACCATAGATGTTTAAAAAGTAAAACCAAGAAACATTCACGAAATGCATCTATTAAGGAATTTTATATGTAAATACATGTATTTGACGAGACCCTTTCTAATTATAGTGGTAAAACTAATAACATTATACTTTATAGAGACCGTTTCTAACTAATGGTAAAACTTATAAAAAAAGAGACTGTGAAATGCAAGTATTAAAGAATTTAAATACATGCGTTTCATTAATCCTTTTAATTATAGTCTCATAATCCTATTCATATATTGCTCCAAAGTTTACATATTCTTCAATGTGGGACAATTATAAACCTCATTCCACTTTCAAGGCTTCTCCAAGCTTTATTTTGAAAATGGCTTAATGACCACGTCTCCAACCCCAGAACCTCACTTACACAAATACAGAAAACGATGTACCAAGACACAACTAAAAACATAATTTGAGCAAAAACTTGATAGAGAACAAAATCTTTTTATTTTATTTTACACTTTTGACAACCCAATAAATCACGATACACATTAATTCTCAATGTACCCTTATTATTTATATGTAACCTCTGTTGTAAAAATCGGCCCAGGTGGCCGAGTAATTCCCGCATAATCGTTGATCGCTCACTAAGCGCCTTGATTTATCATAATCGGCCTATTTAATCGGTTTGGTCAAAAATCGCTTAAAAATCGGTCAACAAACCGATTAATCGGACAAAATCGGTCTAATTGGATTAATCGGCCAAAAGCGCTTAAAAATTGGTCAACAAAATCGCTTAAAAATCGGACAAAATTACTTAAAAATCGGTCAACAAACCGATTAATCGGACAAATTCGGTCAAAGATCGCTTAAAAATGGTCAACAAACTGAGTAATATTTATGTTTGACTTTGAACTTTAAAGAATTATGTATTATATCTATATTTGAACTTTGATACAATACGCTTATCCCATACATATAAAATAATATAATATCTAAAACAACATTTTTGTGCATAAAAATTATAATCCGATTAATTCCCAATTAACCTATTAATCGCTAGGTCCTACCCAACCGCCTCACTAGCGCCTAGCGATTTTTACAACTTTAACTAATATGTATATACTCGATGTAGTGAGTGCATATCATATTATTGATGTATGTAACAAGCTCCGATCACGACTACCTCATAATTGCTTATTGATGTTTACTAGATAGTTAAAGTATAGATTTAACTAAAGCTGTATGTGAACGAATGGTAAACCTTTTATCTCTAATTGTGTGCTACTTTATAGCTTGTCATATTGGTGACTTTGTACCTACATGTGATTTGTATCACAAAGTTATCTTTCAAGTAATCATATTGAAGTACCACTTATCCTTAAAATGATAACAAAGTGGTTAGCTCGCATATGCCACTTTTGCCACATTCAGATATCAGTGAAATAAAACTTAAGTTTTATAGAAATGTATTTCTTAGTCAATAAGCTAGATTCGAATGACATAAACGGAAAAGAGTAAAATAAATGGTAGATAAAAGTAAGATTATAAAATAAATAAAAATATAACATTTTAACACAATTGTATACATACACTTCTTTAAATTTCTAGTTAATAGCCTCATAATCTTACTGATATATTGATCCAAGGTCTATTTATTCATCAATGTGGGACAATTACAAAAAAAATCATTCCACCTTCGAGCCTTCTCCACCCTCAGAGCCTCACTTACACACACAAACAACAATGTCATTAACCTCATGACTCTCCTCATCATCCTCACACTGCACCGAGTCAAAACCGAGTCATCTCACTCCAAACCCCCACTCATCACGCTCCTCACTACCATCCCACTCTCCCAACGCATCAACTGAAACATCTCAACCCTCCCACACTCCCTTGTCCGCTAAACACCTTACACTCATTATGCACATGTAACGGTTCCTTTATTAGATTGTTATTCCGGTTAAATTAGATCTACTCTTGGAAATAATAAATTTTTATTCTGTAATCAAACAAATGCAAATTGAAATTAATATATTAATTGTAAATTAAAATCGATTGATGTAATGATACCCGTAACATAAAGCCATGTTGTGTCTACTTATTAATTAGTAGCAGGTAACTTGGATATGACTATGTTAATTAAAAACTCGCATGTTGATTAATATTGTAATACCTTATAATCTAATACTATTTGTTAATCATAAATTAAAATAAAAAAGATTAGATTACAATCATCTTGTTTGAAATCAAGTGACACATTGCTAAGCCATCTTATTACATAATAGGATTTGTTATGTCTTGCATATAAAAATATGAACCATTGCTAAAGACGTTTAGAACAAGTAAAAGACAAAGTAAGTTGTTTATTATGCATAAACTATTAAGCTAAAGTTTAGCCAATATGCTAAATTAGAGTGGCATAAACGGAAAATAGTTAGAATAAAGTAAAGAAGGAAAACACAAAAATTGAGACGAGAAAATAAGTTAAAAAAAAAATAAAAAAATTGAAGGCTTAGGTATTATCCGGTAAAAAGCAAAATGTCCAATTGATGTACTAAAGAAATTTCCTAGCAAATTGTTGAATACAACATTAGAAAATCCAACTAACTTTAACACTTTCAGTCTTACTTATATAGTGATGTAAAGTTTGTTCATCAATCTATGTGGGACAAAGTCACAAAACCAAAACACTTCTCCAATTCTCCTTCCTCACACTCTCCACCCTCACAGCCTCACCCGCATACACACAAACACTCTACTCCATTCCACACCGTCAGTCTCTCGGCAACATCCCGTCAAAAACCATGGGTATGCTCACTCAACGTCACATATACTCAACACATTCCAACAAACTAACTCATTACATTCCGTTGAACACATTAACAAAAACAACCATAAGTCATGGCATACCATGTCATATGAAGAAGAAACCAAAGATCCCAATAAGAGGATGAAATGAAAACAACACATAAGTTATTAGTATAAAATATTAAACATACAATTTACTAAATATCCAAAGTGAGTTTACAGAAATGCACTGCCACAACACTCTTTACAGTGACTAAATCAATAGGTCTTTGTATTAAAAACCTAACACCTCTTTTAAACACATATCTTCGTACTAAATCTATAGGTCAATATACAAGCTATCATAGTCAAACAAAACTGCCTTGGATACTTCAAAAGATAAGATTGAGTTGTAGTGTTCTTTTCTAGTAGTTAATTAGGAGGAAGTGAGATTAACTTCAACCTAGTAAGTATTGATGTTCCTTCCAAATGGAAGGTAATAACTAGGATTGATTATTGGCTAAGATAACTAGATTTTCCACTTTAGTATGATTAGAGTTGCAAGTATCAACTTTAGCTTCATTAGAGTTATGGTCATGTTAGAGATTCTTGGTCAATGGTTAAGCAACTATAGGTTGGGTGAAAACTGAAGATCACATAGTGGTGTTTTCTGATTCATCAGTTGACTATTTAACGTATGTTTATCGTCGATAACAACCAAATCAGGTTCATGTTTACATTTCTTATCAATAGTTTGGTGGGTTTTTTTTTCGGGTAAAGGGATTATAGCCTGTGAAAATATTAATGAATGAAATGAGTTTAGGTACATGGAAAAGGTGGTAATGAGCCAACCTTTAAAACCTAAATAGCGAACTATACGCTTGAAACTAGTTTGGTGGTTAGGTAAAGTACTACTCATACCCGCTTAACACATCACACAGATATTGAAGGTGTTTGGATAAGCTTACAACAACCAAATTTACGTATAGTCAAAACAATCTGGTAGCGGTCAAAGATAGGACTTGCTTCATAGTCTTACTTATAAACTCGTAAAATAATTACTCATCCACCAATGTGGGATAAAGTCATAAAACCAACACTCATTTCCTTTTTGAACCTTTTGTTTCAAGTGACTTACCTTATATGTAGCCTCACATACACAAACACCTCAGTTCACACACAATGTCAAAGTTACTCTTTACTCTTCTCATTTTGTCCTCCGAAAGCCTACTATCTGAGCACTAGATTAGAGTTTTGGTGCAACAGTGAAACAACTATGACTTTTATATGTTATTGAGTTTGTATTTTGCTGGAATTGCACATATATTATTAACATTGTTAAAAACTATTTTTAAGTTGTTTTTATTCACTCTCGGTAAGAAAATAAATACATATTGCTCCTATGCTCGTGGAATGAAGGTCATCCCTACACAATTTCAACTCATTAGTAAGCTTATCGGGGTTTGCAAAACTCACCAAGAAACAAAGTTTATGAGCATATATACTTGAAATAAAAAAATACTAATAATAACAAAAAAAAAAAAAAAAAAAAAAAAAAAAAAAAAAATATCGATGCATTAATACGCAGGTAAACTAGTGCTTTCCTATAGGGCGATGTGGGATGACCAAAAGTCCAAAAGTTAACTAAGTTTTAACAATTTGTTACAACATATGTTTTGAATTTATCTATCTACAAATACAAGCTAGAAAGTGTATACACACAAAAAAGTTTAGTCAAGCTAGACTTTTTGCAGACATTCACAAATGTGGCGATGCATGACAGAATCAGTAGAAATAGCAAACGGAGAATTGGAGATGTGGAGTTTGTTATCTAGTGAAGCAAACGGAAAGCTTTTATTCCAGTGGAATCTAGTTTCTTTGATGGACATACGCATACAAACTACTCATTTCACAAAGTGATACTCATAATATCACGAAGTGATACTCATAATATCACGAAGTGATACTCATAATATCACAAGTGATATTCAGAAAATCACAAAGTGATATTTCAAATATCACAAAGTGATATTTCAAATATCATACATATTCAAAAAGTCACAAGTGATATTCTGAATATCACAGAATATCACTTGTGATAGTCAAAAACGTAGAAAATAGACGAAAACGTAAGAAAACAGACCAAAACGGACAAAAACGTAAAAAAAAAAGGTATGAAAACGTATGAAAAATGAACCTGCTTATAATCATCCATGAATGAGTAAAGCCACTTAGAAGCATAAGTTGTCATATATAACTAAATTATTTAGTGGACAATTGTACAACATATGATCACCATCAAACACATCTTAAACCTACTAATTTCAAATTTAAACAAGCTTGATTCTTAGACGACACTTACTTTTTATATAGCTCTTTTTAATCATGTAAAAATATCACTTTATCTATATATTACATATAAAGAGAAAAAAAATATTTAAAACATAAAAAATTAAAAAATGATAATGGTTTTGAACTAAAATACTCCTAATCAACCTCAAGCTAGTAAGTATTGGTATTCCTTCAAATGGAAGGTAATAACTATGATTACTGGCTTAGATAACTAAAGTTTCCACTCTAGCATGATTAGAGTTGCAAGTATCGACTTTAGCTTCATTAGAGATTCCCGGTCACCGATTAAGCAGCGATAGGTTGGGTGAAGACTGAAGATCGAAGAGTGGTGTAATCTAATTCATCAATTGACTATTTAACGTATGTGTATCGTCTATAACAACCAAACGAGGTTCATGTTTACATTTCTTATCACTAGTTTGGTGGTTTGGTAAAGTAACACGTTGACTAACACATACTATTTTGATGACAATATTTATTAAACTATAAAAACAAAATAGATTCGATGAAAATCTTGTTTGAAACAACACTCTTCACTTTACGGTTTTAATTTTGCCCAAAAAATTAGCTAAGCCAGCTTATTATATAACGGGATTCGTTGTGGTTTTTGCATATAAAAATTTAAACCATTGCTAAAGACGTCTTAAAACATGTAAAAGACAACGTAAGTTGTTTATTATTTATAAATTCTTATGCTCAAGTTTAGCCAATATGCTAAATCGGAGTGACATAAACGGAAATTAGTTGAATAAATCGAAGAAGTAGAACATGAAAACTGAGACCACAAAATAAATAAAAAACAAAAATTGAAGGCTTAGGTCTTTTGCCATAAAAAGAAATTATCCAATCTCGGCACTAAAGAAATTAGCAAATTGTTTAGCACGATTTATCAGATATTCTGTTTTGTTTAATTCTTCCAATCTTAGTTATATAGTAATGTAGAGTTTGTTCATCAATCCATGTGGGACAAAGTCACAAAACCAAACCACTTCTCCTTCCTCAAACCCTCCACCCTCACAGCCTCATCCGCATCCACACAAACACTCTACTCCACTCCACGCCGTCAATCTCTCGGCAACATCTCGCCACACACAATCGGGATGCTCACTCAACTTCACATACTCTCAACACATTCCAAGAAACTCACTCCGTCACTCGTCACATTCTTTTGAAAACATTAACAGAAGCAACCATAATTCATGGCATACCATGTCATATGAAGAACAAGCCAAATATTCTATTTTAATAAATATCTGAAGTGAGTAAGAAAATGCACTGCCACAACACTATTTACAGTAACTAAATCAATAGGTCTATGTATTCCAAACCTAACTCCTCTTTCAAACACATATCTATAGGTCTATATACAAGCTATCATATTCAAACAAAATTGACTTGGGGATACTTCAAACGATAAGATTAAGTTGTAGTGTTCTTTTCTAGTAGTGAATTAGGAGGAAATGAGATTAACATCAAGCTAGTAAGTATTGATGCTCCTTCCAAATGGAGGTGTTAAAAAAATCTGGTCTACCAGTCAAAGATAGTACTTGTAACGTATTCATAGTCTTACCTAGAAACTTCTACATTATTTGCTCATCCACCAATGTGGGAATAAAGTCACAAAACCAACATACTCATTTTCTTCATTAACCTTTTGTTTCAAGTGACTTAACCCACCATATATGTAGCCTCACATACACAAACACCTCAGTTCAGACACAACGTCAAAGTTCCTCTTTATTCTTCTCATTATCGTCTTCCGAATCACCCGCGAGCCAACTCAATATAAGCACTAGATTAGAGTTTTGGTGCAACCGTGAAGCAACTATGACTCTTTATACGTTATTGAGTTTGTATTTTGCTTGAATTACACATATATTGTTAACACTCTTAATAACTTTTTTAAGCTGTTTTTATTCACTCTCGGTAAGAAAATAAATACATATTGCTCCTATGCTCGTGGAATGAAGATCATCCCTACACAATTTCAACTCATTAGTAAGCTTATCGGGGTTTTCAAAACTCACCAAGAAACAAAGTTTATGAGCATATATACTTGAAATATAACAAAAAAAACTCATATCGATACACTAATACGCAGGTAAATTAGTGCTTTCCTACAGGGCGATGTGGGATGACCAAAAGTCCAAAAGTTAATTGAGTTTTAAGAATTTGTTACAACATATGTTTTGAA
Organism: Chrysanthemum seticuspe; assembly: GCA_019973895.1. Taxonomy (NCBI): domain Eukaryota; kingdom Viridiplantae; phylum Streptophyta; class Magnoliopsida; order Asterales; family Asteraceae; genus Chrysanthemum; species Chrysanthemum seticuspe. Next base: position 15,972,228 of record BPTQ01000005.1, read on the forward strand.
TTTATCTAACTACAAATACAAACTAGAAAGTGTTTACACACATAAAAAGTTTAGTCAAGCTAGAAAATTTGCAGACATTCAGAAATGCGGATATGTATGACAGAATCGGTAGAAATAGCAAACGGAGGATTGGAGAAGTGGAGTTTGTTTTCTAGTGAAGCAAACGGAAAGCTTGTATTCCAGTGGAATCTAGTTTCTTTGATGTACATACGCATACAAACGACTCATTTGGCCATTATTGCATGTTGCAAGTTTGGTGGCACCAAGGACGCCTCATCCTCCTTTGCACTTTACCAGAACTTGTAACTGTACTTAGTCATATGAAGGACAAGCCAAATATTCAAAAAAGGTTATCATCATGAAAATAGCATATATAAATGATTAGTGGCACTTCCCTTGCTATTTGTCACCTTGTTTTTCAAAAGGTAAAACATGCATTTTACGAAATATTCAAGTGAATTTCAGGTAACTAGATTTCTAGAAACACTACTTATGAGTCATATATATGGATATAATATTGTGGCTCTTCTAATGAGTTTTTCAGTGTTCATCGCATTCAAACTCATATCTTCATAAAATAAGCTATCACATTCAAACAAAAATGACTCTTATACTCTAAGCGCTTCCATATTCATTAGTTCTATACACACATATAGCAAAAAACTAAAAGATAATTGAGAAACACACATATTAAAGAAGTAAATTAAGATAGTATAATTTAGGACTTCGGGTTTATTTCTTACAATGTTATAAAAAGTGTACACGTATTAGAAAAGTTAATTGTTTAACACAAAAAAGACTTCACGTCATGTCCTACAGTACTTCTTTAGGAGATAAACGGAAAATAATTGAATGAACTGTAGACACAGAACACAAAAATTGAGACAAAAATATAAATAGCAAACAAAAAGTTTTAGGCTTTGGTCTTTTCTAGTAAAAAACGCAAATTATCCAATAACCTTACTAAAGGAATTTAGTAGCAAATAGTTGTAGTACAGTTATGGATGACCTAGCTTAATTTTATACCTTCACGGTCTTAGGCTGCAAAGTCGACACTATAAAAGGCTGCATAATTTCTTTGTGGCAAATAAAAGGCTGCATAATTTCTGTTTTAGGCTGCAAAGTCGACACACAAACAGAAGTATCAGAAGGCAGTTAATAGAACGGTTAGATTAGTTAGAGAGTTAGTTATTTACAGTTATTATGAAAGGACATGTCTGTTGGTCAATCTTGAACCATCACATCCTTTCTCATCACACCTATTCGTTTACTATATATATGTATGTATCTATAACAAACATGTTAACCCCATTCGATTATATAATATCAGATTTTAAAGGGTTTACCCCAATCTTTTCTTGTTTCATTTTTATTGATTCTCTGATGATGATGGCATGAATGTTGTTTTATCAATTCGATCCTGGAAAACCCCTCAGAACCTGTAAACAAAACTCCTCTACTAGTTTGTTCCTTCATCCATTTACCAGGGTAAAATCCCTTTAACCAAAAAAAAATCAATGAAACATGACAACTTATTTCCTTTCTAGTGTATATCACTATGTCATTAGGTCCAACAGTAATAAGCCTAATTATATACGTTTGGCATCAAGCTCAAAAATATAAACATTTCTTGTATTGGACTTCATTTAAAATGATAATCCTTACATCTCAAAAATTTTATTCTCTTATTCATTTTGAGTTGTCTCAATATAATTGTCTCAACTTTACTGACAACCAATCAAAAGACTTGAAAAAATTATAAGGATAAAATCTTATTGGTTTAAGAGTACCGCTAGAAAGAACTAGTCGCTAAAAATAAAAAGTAGTAGTAAACTTTAGGCAAACAAGTTTAGTTGGTCTTAGCGTCGTTATGTTTATCAAACTCACTTTGTACATTGACTGGTCACTCCAGTAAAGTCATGAGTCACGTTCCTTGAAGTTATATTAACAAAAGCAACCATGAATCTCACAACTACAAGTAAAATGAAGCCAGGATCAATTTCATCAGAAATACAAATCCATCACGGGTGAATCGTGAGATACCTGGTCATATGAAAAACAAGCCAAAGATTCCAATAAATGACTGGTCATACTTCCCCTGGTATATACATATCAACCATGTCATTCAAAAGGCATAAAAATCCAAAATATATTTTACGAAATATCCAAGTGAATTTAAGAAAATGCACTACCACAGTGACACTCTTTACAATGTGACTAACTCCATTCCAGGCAAAAGCAAATGTTTTGTACAATGCAAGTAAACAAAAGGAGATGTTTATTCGAATAATCATCGCTCGTAAAGCCTCAAATAAGAAAATAAGACGTTTTATTTATTCAATAATTTATAGTAAAATAAACATAAAAAAATCCAATCAGCTAATAAATTTAAAAAGTCGAACTTTACAACCACCCAAAAAAAATCTAATAAGCTAATGTGGGAAACGGTGTACACTTTATTTATGAAAACCAGATTACAATACCAATAAATAAATTAACAGAAACAAAATAACAGTAAATCAAATAACAGACAGAATGGGGTAGAAGCAGAAGACAGACTCTATAATAATACGTAAACGAAAGCAGTAAAAGGTCGTGAACGAGGCTCGTGTTTAACACGATTCCCTTAAAACAGATTCGCCGTATGTTTCCCAGGGTACAACGTTCAATACTGTTGCACAGTCGGACCTGACTCACTTGCCTGAAAAATCGCTGAAAGACTCGTGTGTTTCTGAGCGAAGAACTGCTGGAACTCGTCTCTAGTAATGAGCTGCGTTTTCTTTGTATAAAACTGAATGAGAAGATTTTATTTTATAGGCAATACCTAGCTTGGTCACCAAGCCAGAATATACGCCAGAAATAAAAAAATATGTTATTACAAAAACACGATTTGCATATATCTGTTAAGACTTAACCTAAGGAAACGCAATTCTCAGCAAAAAGATACTTGCGTAGGCGAGATTTTGGAGCTGCATTCGTGCATGAGTTCAGAAGCTTCGAACTCATTTTAGCTCGGAAATCCCATTTTCTGCACCCCCCCTGCGCGCCCGCACGTAGGAGTGGGAGCTTAACCAACCTAAAGGAATTTGATAGCCAATATTATGATTTCCTTATAAACTAGTCTCCACTTCCTCTTCTAGGCGATGTGGGATAGTTTAGTTTTCCAGATTTTATGCCTCACTTTGAGACACGATATCTCATTCATTTCTACTCCAATTTGGACATACTTTAGCTCGTTGCGAAGCTCTCGTCGAGGAGAACGCAAAGCTACCAAGAAATATAAATATATAAAACATATACATATATTAAATAGTGTCCAAAATTTGCAAAAACTCATTTTCCAACAGCTAATAAATATAAAAAGTCGAGCTTTACAAGCACCAGATCTACATTATAGTTATAACTATCTGGTAATTGCTAAGGCCTGATTAACAATGTATGCACAGTCTTACTTATAAACTACTACAATATTTACTCATCCACCAATGTGGGATAGAGTCACGAAATCAACATACTCATTTTCCTCTTGAAACTTCTGTTTCAAGTGACTTGACCACTGTATCTCTAGCCTCACATACACAAACACCTCTTCTCATTATTTGTCCTCCGAATCATCCTCGAGCCAACTCAATTCAAGCACTAGATTAGAGTTTTCGTGAAACAAATTTTAAGTAACCAGTGAAGCAACTATGACTCTTTATACGTTATTGAGTTTGTATTTTGCTTGATTTGCCCACATATTGTTAACACTGTTAAAAATAAACTATTTGTTCGGTCATTCACTTTCATGTTAATCTCCTCCTCTCCCTTCGTCTTTGCTTCTTCTGCAAGTTTATAAGCTTCATTCTTCTTCTTCTCTCTTAATATCTTATTCTCCAATTGCAGCTTGCAAATGAACTGCAACCCGTGATCACAGAATCACATCTGATGAAAAAGAATCATCTGCCTTGATTCGTGTATAAGGTACACCCACAATGCATTTGACTTTCACACCATATTTTAATGTTGATATGGTCTTACGCATTTCCTTGGGATCTGGTACGCACACAAAATTATAAAAATCATTGAATTGTCATCTTCAAATGAATCTTGTTCTCAACATTAGACATATACATCATTTAGCCACACCATATCTATCACAATAGGATGTAAAGATAACAGTTAACATCGAGAGATGAAAGAATCCGCAACAAGCCTTTCATAATCTGTAAAAATAATAAGGAAATTTACTTGCATTTTAGCTTCATCAAATCTAGTTTGACCAACTTGTTCTATATTTTCAGACCTAGCTATGCCAACAACCATTAGGCGTCCACCCACAATTGAAACATCAAGATTAATTTGCACCAATTTGTTGCAAATTACACTTAACTTAAACCATATCCGTAACCAAAGTTTCATACCATGCACTTTTGCCACAGTTAGATACCAAAGAAATTAAATTAACACGAGTTTTTTGTTTTAAAGAAATAAATATTTTCTTTTACAATAAGTGAATAAACCATAGATGTTTAAAAGTAAGACTATAAAGTAAATAAAAATTTAAAACTAGTGACAATAATAGGCTTAAGTCAATTTCACATGTTAAAAATGAAGCATTGGTCCCCGACTAACTTAAACCAGACTAGCTGCCCGTTGTCTAAATTGGTCCCCGACTCACATAGCCATTTATTCTTTTATTGTACATTTTCATCACAGGTTTGGTTGAGTGTAAAGGCAAAGGCAGATTTACAAAATATGCCGGCTTCTTTAGACCAAGTTGTTAATTGGCTGATCCCGCTTGCTAATAAGAGATATGCGCAAGGTGTGATTGCTAAACTATTTTTCGCGGCTTGTACATAATTTATTTGGCAAGAGAGGAATGGAAGATTATTTATGCAAAGAAAAAGAACTCACGAGCAAGTAACCGAAGTGATTTTATCTACTATTCGGCTCAAACTCTTAACATTTCATTTCAAGAAAACCTAACGAGTTGAGAGAGTCCTAGATGTTTGGAAGTTGCCCCGATCGTTGGTAAAGAATATAGAAACGTAGATGCTATTTTGCCTAGTCGAATAGAATTGTAACATGTTTATTGTTTTATTTTTGAATTCGGCTAGGTTTTAGAGGCATGTTTGAGATTGGCATGTCAATCTTGTTTTAGTATAGTGGGAAACACAAGTGGTGCGTGTGTCTGTTCAAGTCAATTTAGTGTTTTGCCATTTTGCCTGAACTCTTATTTTTTTTATTAATATAGGGTAAAAACCCTTTACCAAAAAAGAACCATTGAAGAAATACATCTATTAATTTTATTATAAGTACATACATGTATTTTTTTTAGAAATGCAACAAATTTATAGAACCACCAAAACCAAAAATACAAAGAGAAGTCATCCCACTACAATTAATCAAGCAAAATAAAAGGAGGAAGGGACGAAGAGTTCAAAATTAAAAATACACTAAAGATAAAAAATGATCGAAACACAAACTACTTAATCACATGAACTTACATAAAATAAAGAACCACACAGACACATCACTTTCACTAACTGACACAAACATATTTTCGTGAGAAAATTTCTTAAACGAACACTTTTTGCGTTAGATTTCGAAAATGAACCTCGCCTATATATTTTTCGAAAATGAACTTTTCAATGTTATACGTTAGATTTCTACCGGAATATGTTTTAAACCGTACACGTGTATAACCAATTTACTATGACAGCTAGTCTCGAGGTTGGAAGCTCCTTCCAGCAAGGAAAGGTGTTATATGGAGGGGAGAATAATTTGGTTTCAGAGTCTTCACAACCTGCACCTTCGACTAATGTTTCCTCTTCCAGTAGCAGACCATCTTCAAGCTACAATAACAGGCCCACAACAAGCAATTGGGCCTCAAAAAGGTATTGATTCACGTGATATATATTTATATAATAGTTTGATCATCTGTTTATTTTGGATTTGGGGCAATGGAAGTTGTAAAAGATATCTTGTGGGGCAATGGAAAACGTATGATTGTGACAGAAAATGGAAAAGGTATGATTGTGACACAAAATGGTCATTTTGGTAAAGCTTAGAAAAAACGTTCAGTTTGGTATAATCACTATGGCTATGGTTTTCATTTCTTGACTTTTGCTAGGCTTTCATATGCATTTCCAAAATCCAAGAAATTTTATACCATGAGAACTATACCACGCCCACTGAGATTTTAGTACCCCAGATAGGGCAAGAGAAACAGCAAAGGATAAAAACACCACAGAAGTAACCAAACACAATCAACTGTCACCACATATGCTCTTTAAATCCTCTATTGTAGCCTCACTACCTCATATACTTTCATTACCTCAAATTTGACAAATAGGACCACAACTGACAAAACTATTTTTTATCACATCCACAGTGTCTGAAACTATTTTAATCATAGTTTAATCATAGTCATATTGTATTACAAGTCTTATGCGAATATATTGTATATATTCTCTTACGTAATTCAAGAGCCAATACTTACAGATATTCTCTTATGTAATCCATAAGCTACAGTAACTCAAATATTTGAAAACATTTTGTTCTTGAACTTTAAGCATTTCCACGCAAGCAGAAACGATACAAGTGTCTCACAACTAAACCATTTTCCAAACTTTACCATTTATGGTCGTAAACTGAATATATTGAAACCGGAGACTTGTTATACTATATCTAGGTTTCGTGTTGAAGCCGTTACCCTTTGCGTACATGTTATTGTTATAAATTGTCTAGTGAACCACTGAGGTGAGTTCATAGCCCCCACTTTTACTCTTTTAAGTGTTTTATAAACTCTTTGGGGGAGATACATGCTACTACTACTTTTATGATTACAATTGCTTGAAATCTGCATGTTGTTTTCCTGATATTATTATTGCCTAAGTTAACTGCTAAAAGATCCCTACAATCATGAACCATTAGTCACCGGCGAGTGAACTCAAATATTGTAGATAGTACTATGGGAATTAACAACCCCGTCTTTGTTATCACAAATAACGGAGCTCACTATATTTGAATGACAATCAATAACTGGCAATTACCTCACTTTGGGGGCAATTCAAGCACAACCCATAGCTGGGTGTGTTCAAGTTGATTCTTGGTGTCATGAGCTAAGGGCAATAATAAATAGTTACGATTATGGGTGCAACATCGTGGCCCACTATTTATTGAACATGGAATCTTGTGATCAATTGCTTTATTGTTAAATCTATGAATTCACTCAACCGTTGTGTTGACTTTTTAGCATGTATTTTCAGGATAAAAAGTCAATAGCTAAAAATTTGGAGGCGCTTGGGCATTTGCATGACATGGTTATAGACGACTCTGATATACATTTAGGACCACTTAAATTCCTTTACGGGCTTATATTTCCGCACAAAAACAATGTTGTAAACTCTGTTTTATTTCAATAAATGAAATCTTTTAAGAAAATATGTTGTTCTATACTTTGTGTTATGATATCAATCGAGTAGCACCCCAGTAATAATTACTTCCGATGCAAACCATTTTTGGAGGTGTTACACATTGACCACTTGGGCTACTGACCGAATACCATTTTCACTTGGCCATGCCTAAAAAAATAAAAATAATAAGTCGCAAATAAACATCACATACGTATTGATGTCTCTTTATTCAAACACGCTAGATTTTAATCAAATAAGCTCTTTAAAAAATGAAACCTACCAATGTGAAGAGATTTGATTTTTCACTGAAGTAGAGAGACATTATAAGTCGCAAATAAACATCACATACGGATTGATGTCTCTTTATTCAAACACGCTAGATTATAATCAAATAAGCTCTTTAAAAAATGAAACCTACCAATGTGAAGAGATTCAAACACGCTAGATTATAATCAAATAAGCTCTTTAAAAAATGAAACCTACCAATGTGAAGAGATTTGATTTTTCACCGAGGTAGATAGACACTTTTATAAATATATTCTTAGTCTCACTTATATATTGCTTTAGTGTTTACTCATTCACCGATGTGGGACAAAGTTACAAAACCACCACATATCACACACAATGTCGCTACTCCTCATCACCCTCTAGCGAACTCAATCGAAGCACTCACTACTCACAATAATATCAGCACTATTACGCGCTCATTGTATCTAATGAACACCTCACACTCAATTTGCGCATGTAATGCTTTTTTTATTTATATGTGTTTTCCACTCATTATCGGTCTTCATCTAACATTTGTTTTATCTATATGTCATAATCGAGTAAGATAATACGTAACATTATTAAGCTAAGACAAAATATCATCTCTCTATTTATAAGCCACCAACATAGTTTTTATGATATATCAGTGGTTTGTACTTAAATGGTAACTAGGAGTCTTTAAGAAGTTAAAAGTTAAAATTTGAGACATTCATTTGGGCGTCATCAAACCTTACTATCAATTTACCACTTCTTAGGGGTTAACAAAATAGGAAAACAAATGCAATTTACAAAGAAAAAAGCAAAATCTTAAACTAACAACTGACGACGTATGCCAAATTATGCAACGAGTAAATGTGACAAGTTGCATAACGTGGGACCGCAAGTTTTCCTTATGCAACTTGGTGTTTATATACAGACTATCTCGCTCTCAACTTACACTGCTCGACCAATGTGGGATTAACCCAACACCCCCTAGGCATCATATCTTGAGTATGTAAAAACATGAGAAAGGTTACATATTGTCTATATGCGAGGGTTTCGAGGTAAATATCCTCCCCAAATCCCGTGTTAGACCCGCTCCTAAGCCATGAAAACAACTAAGGTTGAGCGTATTGAAACGTTTTCAAGCGAAGAAAATATTTTCATAGTCGCATGTCATAAATTTGCATCATTCCAAGCTTTAAAAATAGCTCAACCAACTTGGCTGAAATGTGATTCTTACAAAGAATAAGTGATCTCGAGACTGTATCAACAATTACCTTTATTTGTCTTGGAAGTTAGTTGAAGGTGAACACAACAAGAAGTTTTCATTACTATTGATGACGTATAGTCTATACCCGGGTCACGAACCCGCCCCAAAGCCCAATACTGATAAAGCCCAGCACGAGATGGGCTACGCTGACAAGCGTTTAGGCCCACGAAGGCCCAAATACGAATCTATTTACGGAATAGATATTGGATATCTCCTAATCAAGGAGATAATCATTCCTCAACCGACTTAGGCGGGATACGCCGAAGGTTGAGGAACACGGAACCAACAAGGATTTCGTGCGTATATAAAAGGAATCACATCCCTCGTTTAAGGTACGATCTACAAACCCTAACTCTCCTTAAACCCTAAACCGATTACTTACTCTCACGTCGGAGGATAATCGTGGGAAACAATCCCACGATAAGCCTAACGGTGTCTTTTGTCTTTTAGTGCGCAGGTCCCAAGTAACAATCCTCAATTGGTGTAGGAACCGGAGCTCCAAACAAGGAACGTCCAACTTTTGCATCAACAAGTGGCGCCATCCGTGGGACCATTCACTAAGAACCAAGAACTAGGATGACAAAGCGATCGCAATCAGATTTTACTTGAAAGAAGGTGCACAGCGGGGCAACCCCCAAGCAGACCTCTGGGACAACCAGCGCTGCTAAGAATCAGGGATCAGGCCAGGATTCGGCCTTCCCTCTGGTAGAACCACTCTCGGGGACAACCCAGCTTGGTCACCAAGCCAGAATATACGCCGGAAATAAAAAAATATGTTATTACAAAAACACGATTTGCATATATCTGTTAAGACTTAACCTAAAATAGATTACAGAATATTCTGGAAAAATATCAAATAAGGAAACGCAATTCTCAGCAAAAAGATACTTGCGTAGGCGAGATTTTGGAGCTGCATTCGTGCATGAGTTCAGAAGCTTCGAACTCATTTTAGCTCGGAAATCCCATTTTCTGCACCCCCCCTGCGCGCCCGCACGTAGGAGTGGGAGCTTAACCAACCTAAAGGAATTTGATAGCCAATATTATGATTTCCTTATAAACTAGTATCCACTTCCTCTTCTAGGCGATGTGGGATAGTTTAGTTTTCCAGATTTTATGCCTCACTTTGAGACACGATATCTCATTCATTTCTACTCCAATTTGGACATACTTTAGCTCGTTGCGAAGCTCTCGTCGAGGAGAACGCAAAGCTACCAAGAAATATAAATATATAAAACATATACATATATTAAATAGTGTCCAAAATTTGCAAAAACTCATTTTCCAACAGCTAATAAATATAAAAAGTCGAGCTTTACAAGCACCAGATCTACATTATAGTTATAACTATCTGGTAATTGCTAAGGCCTGATTAACAATGTATTCACAGTCTTACTTATAAACTACTACAATATTTACTCATCCACCAATGTGGGATAGAGTCACGAAATCAACATACTCATTTTCCTCTTGAAACTTCTGTTTCAAGTGACTTGACCACTGTATCTCTAGCCTCACATACACAAACACCTCTTCTCATTATTTGTCCTCCGAATCATCCTCGAGCCAACTCAATTCAAGCACTAGATTAGAGTTTTCGTGAAACAAATTTTAAGTAACCAGTGAAGCAACTATGACTCTTTATACGTTATTGAGTTTGTATTTTGCTTGATTTGCCCACATATTGTTAACACTGTTAAAAATAAACTATTTGTTCGGTCATTCACTTTCATGTTAATCTCCTCCTCTCCCTTCGTCTTTGCTTCTTCTGCAAGTTTATAAGCTTCATTCTTCTTCTTCTCTCTTAATATCTTATTCTCCAATTGCAGCTTGCAAATGAACTGCAACCCGTGATCACAGAATCACATCTGATGAAAAAGAATCATCTGCCTTGATTCGTGTATAAGGTACACCCACAATGCATTTGACTTTCACACCATATTTTAATGTTGATATGGTCTTACGCATTTCCTTGGGATCTGGTACGCACACAAAATTATAAAAATCATTGAATTGTCATCTTCAAATGAATCTTGTTCTCAACATTAGACATATACATCATTTAGCCACACCATATCTATCACAATAGGATGTAAAGATAACAGTTAACATCGAGAGATGAAAGAATCCGCAACACGCCTTTCATAATCTGTAAAAATAATAAGGAAATTTACTTGCATTTTAGCTTCATCAAATCTAGTTTGACCAACTTGTTCTATATTTTCAGACCTAGCTATGCCAACAACCATTAGGCGTCCACCCACAGTTGAAACATCAAGATTAATTTGCACCAATTTGTTGCAAATTACACTTAACTTAAACCATATCCGTAACCAAAGTTTCATACCATGCACTTTTGCCACAGTTAGATACCAAAGAAATTAAATTAACACGAGTTTTTTGTTTTAAAGAAATAAATATTTTCTTTTACAATAAGTGAATAAACCGTAGATGTTTAAAAGTAAGACTATAAAGTAAATAAAAATTTAAAACTAGTGACAATAATAGGCTTAAGTCAATTTCACATGTTAAAAATGAAGCATTGGTCCCCGACTAACTTAAACCTGACTAGCTGCCCGTTGTCTAAATTGGTCCCCGACTCACATAGCCATTTATTCTTTGATTGTACATTTTCATCACAGGTTTGGTTGAGTGTAAAGGCAAAGGCAGATTTACAAAATATGTCGGCTTCTTTAGACCAAGTTGTTAATTGGCTGATCCCGCTTGCTAATAAGAGATATGCGCAAGGTGTGATTGCTAAACTATTTTTCGCGGCTTGTACATAATTTATTTGGCAAGAGAGGAATGGAAGATTATTTATGCAAAGAAAAAGAACTCACGAGCAAGTAACCGAAGTGATTTTATCTAATATTCGGCTCAAACTCTTAACATTTCATTTCAAGAAAACCTAACGAGTTGAGAGAGTCCTAGATGTTTGGAAGTTGCCCCGATCGTTGGTAAAGAATATAGAAACGTAGATGCTATTTTATTGTTTTATTTTTGAATTCGGCTAGGTTTTAGAGGCATGTTTGAGATTGGCATGTCAATCTTGTTTTAGTATAGTGGGAAACACAAGTGGTGCGTGTGTCTGTTCAAGTCAATTTAGTGTTTTGCCATTTTGCCTGAACTCTTATTTTTTTTATTAATATAGGGTAAAAACCCTTTACCAAAAAAGAACCATTGAAGAAATACATCTATTAATTTTATTATAAGTACATACATGTATTTTTTTAGAAATGCAACAAATTTATAGAACCACCAAAACCAAAAATACAAAGAGAAGTCATCCCACTACAATTAATCAAGCAAAATAAAAGGAGGAAGGGACCAAGAGTTCAAAATTAAAAATACACTAAAGATAAAAAATGATCGAAACACAAACTACTTAATCACATGAACTTACATAAAATAAAGAACCACACAGACACATCACTTTCACTAACTGACACAAACATATTTTCGTGAGAAAATTTCTTAAACGAACACTTTTTGCGTTAGATTTCGAAAATGAACCTCGCCTATATATTTTTCGAAAATGAACTTTTCAATGTTATACGTTAGATTTCTACCGGAATATGTTTTAAACCGTACACGTGTATAACCAATTTACTATGACAGCTAGTCTCGAGGTTGGAAGCTCCTTCCAGCAAGGAAAGGTGTTATATGGAGGGGAGAATAATTTGGTTTCAGAGTCTTCACAACCTGCACCTTCGACTAATGTTTCCTCTTCCAGTAGCAGACCATCTTCAAGCTACAATAACAGGCCACAACAAGCAATTGGGCCTCAAAAAGGTATTGATTCACGTGATATATATTTATATAATAGTTTGATCATCTGTTTATTTTGGATTTGGGGCAATGGAAGTTGTAAAAGATATCTTGTGGGGCAATGGAAAACGTATGATTGTGACAGAAAATGGAAAAGGTATGATTGTGACACAAAATGGTCATTTTGGTAAAGCTTAGAAAAAACGTTCAGTTTGGTATAATCACTATGGCTATGGTTTTCATTTCTTGACTTTTGCTAGGCTTTCATATGCATTTCCAAAATCCACGAAATTTTATACCATGAGAACTATACCACGCCCACTGAGATTTTAGTACCCCAGATAGGGCAAGAGAAACAGCAAAGGATAAAAACACCACAGAAGTAACCGAACACAATCAACTGTCACCACATATGCTCTTTAAATCCTCTCTTGTAGCCTCACTACCTCATATACTTTCATTACCTCAAATTTGACAAATAGGACCACAACTGACAAAACTATTTTTTATCACATCCACAGTGTCTGAAACTATTTTAATCATAGTTTAATCATAGTCATATTGTATTACAAGTCTTATGCGAATATATTGTATATATTCTCTTACGTAATTCAAGAGCCAATACTTACAGATATTCTCTTATGTAATCCATAAGCTACAGTAACTCAAATATTTGAAAACATTTTGTTCTTGAACTTTAAGCATTTCCACGCAAGCAGAAACGATACAAGTGTCTCACAACTAAACCATTTTCCAAACTTTACCATTTATGGTCGTAAACTGAATATATTGAAACCGGAGACTTGTTATACTATATCTAGGTTTCGTGTTGAAGCCGTTACCCTTTGCGTACATGTTATTGTTATAAATTGTCTAGTGAACCACTGAGGTGAGTTCATAGCCCCCACTTTTACTCTTTTAAGTGTTTTATAAACTCTTTGGGGGAGATACATGCTACTACTACTTTTATGATTACAATTGCTTGAAATCTGCATGTTGTTTTCCTGATATTATTATTGCCTAAGTTAACTGCTAAAAGATCCCTACAATCATGAACCATTAGTCACCGGCGAGTGAACTCAAATATTGTAGATAGTACTATGGGAATTAACAACCCCGTCTTTGTTATCACAAATAACGGAGCTCACTATATTTGAATGACAATCAATAACTGGCAATTACCTCGCTTTGGGGGCAATTCAAGCACAACCCATAGCTGGGTGTGTTCAAGTTGATTCTTGGTGTCATGAGCTAAGGGCAATAATAAATAGTTACGATTATGGGTGCAACATCGTGGCCCACTATTTATTGAACATGGAATCTTGTGATCAATTGCTTTATTGTTAAATCTATGAATTCACTCAACCGTTGTGTTGACTTTTTAGCATGTATTTTCAGGATAAAAAGTCAATAGCTAAAAATTTGGAGGCGCTTGGGCATTTGCATGACATGGTTATAGACGACTCTGATATACATTTAGGACCACTTAAATTCCTTTACGGGCTTATATTTCCGCACAAAAACAATGTTGTAAACTCTGTTTTATTTCAATAAATGAAATCTTTTAAGAAAATATGTTGTTCTATACTTTGTGTTATGATATCAATCGAGTAGCACCCCAGTAATAATTACTTCCGATGCAAACCATTTTTGGAGGTGTTACACATTGACCACTTGGGCTACTGACCGAATACCATTTTCACTTGGCCATGCCTAAAAAAATAAAAATAATAAGTCGCAAATAAACATCACATACGTATTGATGTCTCTTTATTCAAACACGCTAGATTTTAATCAAATAAGCTCTTTAAAAAATGAAACCTACCAATGTGAAGAGATTTGATTTTTCACTGAAGTAGAGAGACATTATAAGTCGCAAATAAACATCACATACGGATTGATGTCTCTTTATTCAAACACGCTAGATTATAATCAAATAAGCTCTTTAAAAAATGAAACCTACCAATGTGAAGAGATTTGATTTTTCACCGAAGTAGAGAGACATTATAAGTCGCAAATAAACATCACATACGGATTGATGTCTCTTTATTCAAACACGCTAGATTATAATCAAATAAGCTCTTTAAAAAATGAAACCTACCAATGTGAAGAGATTTGATTTTTCACCGAGGTAGATAGACACTTTTATAAATATATTCTTAGTCTCACTTATATATTGCTTTAGTGTTTACTCATTCACCGATGTGGGACAAAGTTACAAAACCACCACATATCACACACAATGTCGCTACTCCTCATCACCCTCTAGCGAACTCAATCGAAGCACTCACTACTCACAATAATATCAGCACTATTACGCGCTCATTGTATCTAATGAACACCTCACACTCAATTTGCGCATGTAATGCTTTTTTTATTTATATGTGTTTTCCACTCATTATCGGTCTTCATCTAACATTTGTTTTATCTATATGTCATAATCGAGTAAGATAATACGTAACATTATTAAGCTAAGACAAAATATCATCTCTCTATTTATAAGCCACCAACATAGTTTTTATGATATATCAGTGGTTTGTACTTAAATGGTAACTAGGAGTCTTTAAGAAGTTAAAAGTTAAAATTTGAGACATTCATTTGGGCGTCATCAAACCTTACTATCAATTTACCACTTCTTAGGGGTTAACAAAATAGGAAAACAAATGCAATTTACAAAGAAAAAAGCAAAATCTTAAACTAACAACTGACGACGTATGCCAAATTATGCAACGAGTAAATGTGACAAGTTGCATAACGTGGGACCGCAAGTTTTCCTTATGCAACTTGGTGTTTATATACAGACTATCTCGCTCTCAACTTACACTGCTCGACCAATGTGGGATTAACCCAACACCCCCTAGGCATCATATCTTGAGTATGTAAAAACATGAGAAAGGTTACATATTGTCTATATGCGAGGGTTTCGAGGTAAATATCCTCCCCAACTCCCGTGTTAGACCCGCTCCTAAGCCATGAAAACAACTAAGGTTGAGCGTATTGAAACGTTTTCAAGCGAAGAAAATATTTTCATAGTCGCATGTCATAAATTTGCATCATTCCAAGCTTTAAAAATAGCTCAACCAACTTGGCTGAAATGTGATTCTTACAAAGAATAAGTGATCTCGAGACTGTATCAACAATTACCTTTATTTGTCTTGGAAGTTAGTTGAAGGTGAACACAACAAGAAGTTTTCATTACTATTGATGACGTATAGTCTATACCCGGGTCACGAACCCGCCCCAAAGCCCAATACTGATAAAGCCCAGCACGAGATGGGCTACGCTGACAAGCGTTTAGGCCCACGAAGGCCCAAATACGAATCTATTTACGGAATAGATATTGGATATCTCCTAATCAAGGAGATAATCATTCCTCAACCGACTTAGGCGGGATACGCCGAAGGTTGAGGAACACGGAACCAACAAGGATTTCGTGCGTATATAAAAGGAATCACATCCCTCGTTTAAGGTACGATCTACAAACCCTAACTCTCCTTAAACCCTAAACCGATTACTTACTCTCACGTCGGAGGATAATCGTGGGAAACAATCCCACGATAAGCCTAACGGTGTCTTTTGTCTTTTAGTGCGCAGGTCCCAAGTAACAATCCTCAATTGGTGTAGGAACCGGAGCTCCAAACAAGGAACGTCCAACTTTTGCATCAACAAGTGGCGCCATCCGTGGGACCATTCACTAAGAACCAAGAACTAGGATGACAAAGCGATCGCAATCAGATTTTACTGGAAAGAAGGTGCACAGCGGGGCAACCCCCAAGCAGACCTCTGGGACAACCAGCGCTGCTAAGAATCAGGGATCAGGCCAGGATTCGGCCTTCCCTCTGGTAGAACCACTCTCGGGGACAACCCAGACAACAACTACCACCACCAGTGCCAGAGACCCGCTGCGCACTCCTTTTACTCCACTCCAATCGGTGCTAGAAGCTAACTTCACAAAAGCACCCGACGCACCCGATAGGAACAAGGGCGTGTTGATAGAAACGGATACCCCTGTTCTAGAGGGAGTCATTCCGGAATTAGAGCCAAGTAGTTTTGTCTCTCAAAATTACGAAGCCCTAGCTATCCTCATGCAAGAGGAAGCAAAGAAAAGACCAAGTCGGAGCCTGCATGCTCGGCTAGACTTTGGCCCAGAGTTTGGGACATCCCCACCGCGTCGTCATAAGGAGAAACGCGGGAAGGGTAATCGCCGACCCCCAGTGTTCAATAGAATCGGAAGGAGAGTCGAGGAAGAGGATACATCTGACTCACAGCCTATGACTGAAAGTGAGGAAGATGGGAAGCGCACCAGTGTCCACACTAGACTTGGTGGCCGCAGAGTACAAGATAGACTAGGGGAGCGATATTCCCCAAGTGAAAGCCCCCCAAGCACAAATTCTGAGGACAACCGGCGTAAACGCCGAAGGGGAGAGGAACTATCTTCTAGTAATTCCTCGGACAACGAGGACAGTGAGACTGGACATTAGAAATCCAGAAGAAAAAACCGTGACCAAGAAGAGGAGGATATGTCTCTCCCATGGCGCCGTCAGAAGGTAGATGCGTTCACTAGACGTATCAGTGATTTTTCGGAGAACGAAAAGAGGCGCATGCCTACTAATGTTAAAACCTATGATGGAGCAGGTGACCCCGATGATCACCTAAAAATTTTCGAATCAGCCGCAACCATTGAAAACTGGCCACAACCTGTATGGTGCCACATGTTCAATTCCACACTGGTGGGAAATGCGCGGAACTGGTTCAACAAGCTTCCACGCAGAAGCATCAATGGCTTCGAAGAGTTGAGGAAGGCATTCCGCCTAAACTTTACTCAACGAAAAAAGTGCGCTAAAAATCCCATTGAACTCGCAAGAGTCAAACAGCGCCAAGGGGAATCCACAAGCGCTTTCATGGAGCGCTTCAAGGATGAGTGCATGCAAGTCAAAGCATGTCCCGAAGTACTCAAAATCTCAGGGTTCATGAATGGAATCAGCAACCCGGAACTTATTAAAAGATTGAATGACATGATTCCCCAATCCTTCGATGAGGTTATGAAGCGTACACGGTCCTTCGTACAAGGAGAAGCTGCCGCAGCGGATAGCAAGAGAAGCTACTCCAACTACCGGTCACAGGAACAACCTGGGAGACAATCCACAGATCGGAATAGTAACCGTAACAGGAACTATCGCAACCAGGGGAATGGACGCGACAATGACAAATATACCCCGCTTACCAAATCGCCAAAGGACATACTCGCAACAGAGGGCGCTAACTTCCCGAGACCACCACAAATGCGCACCCCAGAGGATAGGCGTGTCGGCAGTGGATACTGTGATTACCACGCGCAGAAGGGCCACACTACTAACGAATGTGTCCAACTGCGCCAACTCATTGACAAGATGGTCAAAGAGGGTAGATTGGACCATCTGGTCAAGAATATCAAGGAAGGGAAGGACAAGCAAAAGAGTGGCAATAAGAAAGAAACGCCTAAAGACAAGCCCGACACCATTTACATGATACAATCATGGCAGCGGGTCACAAAGCAGAAGGTAAGCCAGGATTTTTCACGGGGAAAGGAAATCTCGTTCCCCACCTTAACCGCGAACAACGCAGTGGTGGAACCACTTACTATAGAGATAAGCGCGGGGGGTCACGACATCCACCGCATGTATGTTGATGGTGGAGCTTCTGCTGACATCATGTATGAGCACTGTTTTAAACGACTGCGTCCAGAAATACGCAACCAGTTAACCCCAGTCAGAACAGCGTTGACTGGTTTTACAGGTGAGAAAATATGGCCTATGGGACAAATAAGATTACCTGTCAGCATTGGAAACGAAGAACACTCCGCAACGGCATGGATGGAATTTATGGTGATTAAATCTCCCTCGCCATACAATGGCATTATTGGGAGACCAGGAATTTCAGCTATGCGAGCAGTGCCGTCAACAGCGCATGGGATGCTTAAGTTCTCAGTGGAAGGTGGTATTGTTACTCTTTACAATGCCACTATACCACATAGAGAATGCAACACGATTGCATGCGAAACCGCACCAACCCCAGCACAGCGGACTACCAGAATTCCACATCTGAAAGTAGCAATCCACCCAGAATACCCAGAACAGGAAATAACCATCGGAGGGTCACTATCAGACAACGGCAAATCAGCTGTGTGTGCGCTCCTGCAAAAGAACTTAGACATTTTTGCATGGGAGCCAAAACACATGACTGGGGTACCGCGCTCAATCACAGAACACAACCTGCGAATCCGGCAAGGGTACTCGCCTGTCCGCCAGAAGAAACGCGGCCAAGCCCCAGAGCGCGCGCAAGCGATCCTGGCAGAAGTACACAAGTTGGTCGATGCGGGAATTATGCGCGAAGTCTACTACCACGACTGGCTTTCTAATCCAGTAATGGTCAAAAAGAGCGACGGTAGCTGGCGAATGTGTGTTGACTTTACGGATCTTAACAAAGCGTGCCCACAGGACTGCTACCCATTACCAGAGATTGACTGGAAAATAGAGTCTCTGTGCGGGTATCCATTGAAGTGTTTCCTAGATGCGTACAAAGGGTACCATCAAATTCAGATGGCTAAAGAGGATGAAGAAAAGACAGCCTTCCACACAGGCCAAGGTGTTTACTGTTACACAAAAATGCCCTTCGGCTTGAAAAACGCGGGTGCCACCTATCAGCGGTTAGTGGATAACGTTTTCGAAAAACAGGTGGGCCGCAACCTAGAAGTCTATGTCGATGATCTAGTCATCGAGAGCCATACTGAGGATGAGCTAATACGCGACATTGAGGAGACGTTTAAAACTGTACGAGAGATAAACATGAAGCTGAATCCCAAAAAGTGCACATTCGGCGCTACTGAAGGCATGTTCCTTGGATACCTGATTGAACCTGACGGCATAAAACCATGTCCAGAAAAGACAAAAGCGGTCATCGAACTTCCTTCACCACGCACGTTGAAGGAAGTCCAATCTCTTAACGGAAAATTGGCCGGCCTGAACAGGTTCCTATCCAAATCAGCAGAAAAATCGTTACCACTTTTCAAAACACTCAAGAAGTGCATAAAGAAGGGTGATTTTAAGTGGACTACGGAGGCAGAGGAAGCCTTCACGCAGCTGAAACAACATCTGGCAACACTCCCAACGCTCGTCGCACCCCGACCAGGGGAAGAACTGATCATGTATTTGTCCGCAACTGATGGAGCAATCAGCGTAGTACTACTAACAGACAGGGACTCAGTGCAAACCCCTATCTACTTTGTAAGCAAAGCGCTAAAGAAGACGGAGGTGAACTACACTGCCATGGAAAAATTGATTCTTGCATTGGTGTTTGCTGCTAAACGGCTACGCAGGTATTTCCAGGCGCACCCGATTGCAGTCATCACCGATCAACCAATCAAGCAGATCATCTCTAAACCTGATGCATCAGGCCGACTCCAGAAGTGGAGTGTATTGCTGGGCGAACACAATATCTCCTACAGACCACGCACGGCAATTAAAGGACAGATTCTGGCAGATTTCATAATTGAAAAGCCAGACACCGATGAGGTACCTATACCAAATAAGACGGAACAACATGATCCATGGATCTTGTTTACAGATGGATCCTCTTGCATTGATGGTTCAGGAGCAGGCCTTATCCTTACCAATCCAGAGGGTATGGAATTCACCTATGCACTGCGCTTTGAATTTACAGCGACAAACAACGAGGCAGAGTATGAAGCTTTACTTGCTGGACTACGCATTGCAGCTCGAATGGGTGTACAGAACCTAGAAGCAAACGTGGATTTCCGGCTAGTAGCCAACCACGTGTTGGGCGAATACGTGGCTAAGGAGGATAACATGATCCAGTATCTTGCCAAGACCAAGACGCTGATCAAAGGTTTTGACAGGTTCACCATCAAACAGGTTCCTAGAGGGGAAAACCGCAAGGCGGATGCACTGAGCAAGATTGCCTCGACAAGTTTTGCACACCTATCAAAGCAAGTTCTGGTAGAAACATTGAAAAGCAAGTCTATCTCAGAGATGGAAGTCTCCACAATCATAGAGGAGGACGGTCCTACATGGATGACACCGATAATGGACTTCCTGAACAAGGGAATGCTACCCCAGGAGCAGAAGGAAGCTCGCAGGATACGGCGCACAGCGCTGCGATTTGAAATCCGAGACAACATCTTGTACCGACGCTCCTTCCTGCAACCATGGCTCCGCTGCGTGGGCCCATTATAGGCAAATTATGTGCTGCGAGAAATCCATGAAGGTTCATGCAGTATGCATTCGGGACCACGATCCGTAGTAGCACGCGCCATGAGATCAGGATACTACTGGCCTACCATGCACCGAGATGCGCGGGACTTAATACGGAAGTGTAACGATTGCCAAGTGCATAGGCCCGTCCCACGCCAACCACAGCACGAGCTAACGCCAATAACATCACCATGGCCATTCTACAAATGGGGTATTGACATCGCAGGCCCTTTTCCCGTCGCAGCGGGGGGATTAAAATTCCTCATAGTCGCTATAGATTACTTCACCAAGTGGATTGAAGCAAAGACGGTGGTAACAATCACTGGCAACCAGGTGAAGCGCTTCGTATGGGATAACATCGTATGCCGTTTTGGTCTTCCTGGGGAAATCATCTCAGACAATGGAAAACAATTCTGTGATAACCCCTTCAGGGACTGGTGTGAGAAGCTACGCATTACACAGCACTTTGTGTCAGTTAAACACCCACAAACCAATGGCCTAGTGGAACGGGCGAATAGAAGCTTAGGCGAAGGAATTAAAACACGCCTGGACAAGCACAAAGGGAGACGGGTGGAAGAACTATCACATGTTTTGTGGGCGCATCGCACCTCGATCAAAACCAGTACAGGAGACACCCCCTTCTCTCTAGTCTACGGGACCGAAGCCGTCATACCAGCAGAAATCGGTATGCCAACTATCCGCACTGCTGAGATAAATGTGGCAACTAATGACAAAGAACGGCGTCTTGACCTAGATCTGCTAGAAGAAAGGCGTGAACGCGCAGCTATACGTGAAGAAAAATCGAAGTCAAGAATGAAGGGATACTATGACGCTAAGGTAAGAGGTGTATCATTCAGACCAGGTGACTTCGTCTACCGCGCTAATGATGCAAGCCACGCAGAAGACACAGGTAAGCTTGGACCGAAGTGGGAAGGACCCTATGAGGTTACTGAAGCACTAGGAACAGGCGCGTACAAGCTACGGGGCTTGGATGGTCGTGAACTGCCACGCACATGGAACATCTGCAATCTCAAAAGATGCTACCTATAGGAATGGCTACTCCCAAGCGCACAGATGCTCAGGCATTTTACTAAAGTACTCAATAGATAACTATGTATTTTTTTTTCCTTAGTATCATGTTTTTATCTTCTCACAAACACTTGCAAGTATTAATAAAACGTTACGGTTTCTAGCTAACTCCGTGACACATTTTAATTTGTTACTTCCATATACTGTATGTTTTAACAAGCCCTTTTATTTTTGCCTACATGGCGTGCATGCAATATATAAACCCACGATGGTCAAAAGGATAAGTTAACCTAATAAACAACTTGTTGAGTAAGAGGGTTGCAAACCCATCAACGCTGGATCATGTATCCTTGTTAAACACCTTGTTGTCAAGACGTTGGAATAAGCTTTGTGCGCACCCCACGACGGATGCGCAGCAATGCACATGTGCACGTTTAACAACTTTGGAACCAAGACACTTGATTCCTTAATTTGGTATTTACAGTACGCTGCATATCATTAACATACACGATTATGATACTTGACATTTTTAGGATCTTCATATTTGATTATGGATTTCTTATATTGTTCAAACTTGCCTATACAGGTTACACAAACATAATTCTTTCATGCAAAGACAGTACGAATTGCAACAACATTCACACAAACTCGACAAGAGATATTTTCATTAGATAACCATGAGTCATTACAAAAGTTTGTTACGTTACACATACATAACCTACCAGCTATTACAACGCTCAAGGGGAGAGCCACCTACGCGGTTTTTTGACTCCTTAATCTCATCCAACATCTTTAGCAAATCAGAATCTTGGCGAGATACGGTGGCGACGTTTACAGGCACCCCGTCAGAACGAGGGAGATGCGCTGCACCAACGCCACACAATATGGCTTTACCCCTGACACCCTTCTTCTTCGCGAGCCTTGTAGCATGAGCTTCCAGGACCTGCGTCAACGGGACTTCTTTTTCCAGCACAAATGGGTTCAGAATGTCACGCGGGCGAACAAAAACAGGTACCTGCAACTGAGATTCGTTGGGCTTCAAAAAGTAATCGGGTTGTGTCTCGGCATCCTCAGAACGGTGCTTTGCCAAAGTCAACCCCTCCATTATTACCCCAATCGGATAATCTTGGTCTCGTTCCAATTCAGAAATCATTGGAAACTCTAGAGATTTCAATCGCTCCATGGCAGACACCAATTCAGTATATGCATGCGCATTATACCCAGGCACCTCCCCCAGAGGCGTACTTAGAAAACCTCCCTCATGCAGTTTTTCCATAGCTTCGGCCTTACCACGCTCCAGGGCGCATTGAACAACTCCCCTGAATGCGTCTACCACTTCCTTGGATTCCAGCGTCGTAAGCGCAGCAAGGCGCAGGCCATGGCCTATGAGCCATCGGCGTTCTGCAATAGTAGACAAGAGTTGGGGATACAACTCCTCGTCGTATTCTATACGCAGATTACGCAGCTTCATCTCATGCGCTTCAAGGGCACTTTTAACCGTGGCACCAAACTCTTCAAGTTGCGATGTCATCGCATCCTTGCCCTTCTCCAGATATTTAAGTACCCAGTGGCACGCGGACTTATACCCGGCCACATCCGCACGCTCTTGGTTTAATTGGCACATCAGCGCCATTTTTCCTTCAGCTTGTTTCTGAGCGTACGCGTTCAGATCTTTTATTTCAGCATGGGCGCATTCCAACTGTGCCCGGGTACTCGCCAGTTGCGCCTCCAGCATTACTACTGTATGCTCCTTTTGCGATTCTTGACTGCTCCTACCAGATACTTGGTCTTTCAGCTTCACAATGAGCGAAGCCTGATGAGCAGAGACTTGCACCAACTCTTCGACCAGTTGCTCCATGGGCACATCCACATCAGACAGGTCTTCATCGTTCTGACTGTGCGGCTCAGTATGCGCAGAGCGTACAGGACTAGTCTTGGGGGGTGACTCGGTAAACTGTTCCATCCTGTGTACGTTTAACAGAGATTTGTTAGGCCCCTATATAACACAATAGGCGCATCATAAAAAAAAAAAAAAAAAAAAAAAAAAAAAAAAAAAAAAAAAAAAAAAAAAACCAATATATATTGAAGGCATCACTTACTGCGGTTCAGCGACAGTAGCTGAGGGGTGCGAAGACGCTTCATCAGTGGACGATTCTTCCACAGCTAGGCTCACTGGGCGTTTTTTCCTTGATGGGCCCGCGCCATCCTTTCCGATGGATCGCTTCCGTTTTAACCCAACCTCGGACTCCTCTTCTTCTTCGTCCATAGGGGGCGCCGCAGATACAGAGGGTGGCTGCACTGTAGCAGAAGGCACTTTAGGGCTGGGAATACTTTGCAATGGTGTCGCTTCCACTGCAACAGAGGAACTCGTACCTGTTTCCCCCATATTCATCTCCAGGACATGCCCAGCAGTGGCCGCCAGTATAGGTTCTTCCCCTTCTTTCAGAGGACGTACTCCTATCCTTACCTCAACGGGCTTCGCCAACTGCACAACAGTAAACAGGTCCATCTCTGCACACAAGAAAACACAAAATGACATCGGTTATATAATGTGGGGACGAAGGAAGACAAAATCCTTACATTAACTTCAAAAAGGGGGTGCGGAAGAGCGAGTACCCACCCTGGCCATTGGCGCCTAGAAAGATCGGGATCTCATCTTCGGGACCAAAGTAGTTACGGCTAATGCCCATATGCACTAAAAACTCCTCAGGATAAGAACTGATAGGGATGCGGTTTGCATTTATCAGTTCCGCATCCTCGGAGACATATGATCCAGGCAGCGGGCACTCGTCTCTTGGCAGCGTACCCCGGGTGTAAAAATTATAACGCCACGGGAAGCATGTGCCGTCCACCCAAAAGAAGGACTCTCTCCAATTCCTCAGCGCATCTAGCTTCTCAGTATAGCACTGAAGTTTGCCAGCACGCTTCGCAAAGGAAACCCACCCATGCGCCCATGTTGTATGATAGAATGCGCGGAAGAGGTTGATTGTGGGGTTCACCGCCAGCAAACGGCAGTTCACCTCAAAATTGGTAATTTTGGCTGCACCAATACAGTGTAATTGGGATAGGTGCAGCTCGTAATAGTTTAGCACATCGCACAAAAATGGGGATATAGGCACACGTTGGTTGGCGAACTCAAAGAAACGTGTATACACCCCTATTTTCCCTTCAGGGAAATCGGCAATGGAGGCCCGCGCACCCGGAACAACCGGATGCACGTCCAGTGGGATAAAATAATCTGAGGTGAATTCTAATAGATCACTCGTGGACAGATCAGAGGTGAAATCATGCAGTTGTTTGACCATGGTGTTTTGATTTACAAAGACGTACGCGCGGTTACCTTGTAGTGGTTTCGTTTCTGGATTGCAGCTGCAGATATGTTTTAACAATGGCAGATTTTTTTTTACGGTAAGTGCCATTGTGAAAATGAAACGGTGGTTTATATCCTATGTCTCATCCACAAGATACGTGACACGTGGATCCCACTAACTTCACTTGTGTGGTTGAGATTGGTTTGATGGGACACGGGACAGTAACTTTCCCCCGAATAACGAGGCGTTTACTGTCCAGTTTCATGTCTAGGTACAACGTACCGGAGGGTATATGTTTATGGCTTCTTGCATACGCTTCCAAGTTTTTTTTTACTGGCTCCGGATTATTAGTCTAGCATCCGCAGTTAGTCACTACGCATACTAGACTGGGGGGACATGATGACGTATAGTCTATACCCGGGTCACGAACCCGTCCCAAAGCCCAATACTGATAAAGCCCAGCACGAGATGGGCTACGCTGACAAGCGTTTAGGCCCACGAAGGCCCAAATACCAATCTGTTTACGGAATAGATATTGGATATCTCCTAATCAAGGAGATAATCATTCCTCAACCGACTTAGGCGGGATACGCCGAAGGTTGAGGAACACGGAACCAACAAGGATTCCGTGCGTATATAGAGGGAATCACATCCCTCGTTTAAGGTACGATCTACAAACCCTAACTCTCCTTAAACCCTAAACCGATTACTTACTCTCACGCCGGAGGATAATCGTGGGAAACAATCCCACAATAAGCCTAACGGTGTCTTTTGTCTTTTAGTGCGCAGGTCCCAAGTAACAATCCTCAATTGGTGTAGGAACCGGAGCTCCAAACAAGGAACGTCCAACTTTTGCATCAACAACTATGATACTATATGTCTATATGTTCAGTAGTCAAAAGGTCCAAGCTAATAGTAATAGCCAGTCATCAAGTTCTTGGACAGAAGTCTAAAAGTTTTTAAATCTAAGGCATAAAAAAACAAGATCAAGATGGTTAAAATCAGCATAAATAGAGATTATCTTGGATTCTTGGGCATATATCATTGGGTTTGATATTTGAAGTCATATTTTTTTAGAACCAAATTAAGTTTCTCTATTTGGGTCCAACCTGGCCGGCTTTATTTGGGTTGAGGCTTAAAAGAGCATACATGAACCTCAACTTATCATGATTTCGGGTTGATCGGGTTTGGATTTATTTGGATCGGGTCTAATCATGTCGGGTCTAAAGTGGTTCGGGTCAACCATAATTTGAGTGGTATATGGAAACATTTTCGCTAATATCATTAAGTTTAAAAGGAAAATGAACTTGGATGTTCTTCACAAAAACGACGAAGACACATTTGAAGACTACGCATGCAATCTCACTAAAACTACATAAACATTTTGGTAACTTGTTGTTAGAAAAGAGATTAAGGGTGTGATGAAAATATTAAATTATCCATATAAGTTGTGTTTATATTCACTTCTTAGATAAAGCTTAGGATAATATAAAAGAAAATAGTTGTTGCGGTTGGATTTTGATGAGAAAAACAGGTTACTTACTTAAAATGTAAAAGTCTTCTAACTCGCATACCCCATAAGTAAACGAAACTCGCCTAGTGGAAAGGAAAATGTAAAAATCTCACAACTCGCATACCATAAAAAGGAAAGGTAAGTGCATTTAGTTGGGAGAAAACACGGGTTAAAATATTTTGTATAAAACAAGAAAAATAAAAACCTTTTAAAAATGAAACATAACTCACGTGAAAGAAATTATAATTCACCAATATATATGCTCATTTTGATATATACAATTCTTGGTCTCAATATATATTGCTCTAGTGTTTACTAACTCACCGATGTGGGACAAAGTCACAAAACCACCACATATCACACACAATGTCAACCAAGCTGCTCACATCCATTTCAGCAATCTTACACGCTCATCGTATCCATTGAATACCTCACACTCAATTTGAACCTTTTTTTTTTCTTCATAATAATCATTTTCATACATTTTATTTTTTTGCAGATCTTGAAGAACACATCTTTCATTTCCTAAATATAATCAAATTTTCATATGTTTCATCATTCATTTATATAGAATGTACTATTGAGTTTTGAAGGGTTTTCCTTTTATTTTATATTTGTAGATTTCTTAATTTTGTTTCATGTGGTGTAGATTTGTATTTTTAGGTATGTTTATTATAGTCATATTTTGACTCTTCTCTAATATAGGATGCTAGATACACTCATACACAATTCAGATTTGAGGTAATAAATCTTCTTACAGTGTGCACCAATATTGTCATGTTGACCACATAAATTTGCACCCACTAAGAGATATGTGTTTGTTAAAAGTAGCGGTGAGATGTGAGCAGTAGCAGTGAGTAGTAGCCACCGCTAGCGGTGAGCTGTGAGTAGTAGCAGTGAGCGGTAGCCACCGCTCACAGCTTCTTAAAGAGACATTTGAAAAATGAGCATTCCTGAAAAATAGCAAAGCTTATCGCTCAGTTGCCAAACGACTACTAAAAACCAAAATACTTATTGCTCACCGCTCACTGCTCTAAAAAGCTCCACACCGCTCCGTGCCAAACATGCCCATAAACAAAAGATTAAAAGCCATGTATGCACCAATTGCTTTCGGATGGCAAGATTCCCAAATTCATAAGGATCAATGACCATTGACCAACAACAATAACATCTATAATTGTGAACACCTTAAAAAGTACACAATCAAACTCTGATAAGATATATATATATAGAGTTAGGATCAAATAAGAAGATTACTTAAAATAAGAAGTAATAAGAAGAACTATAACCGCAAATCCGAGATGCATCAGCCTAAATTAGATGCATCCCCATAGTCTTAGATGCATTATAATGCACAATAATGTGTTTTCTAGCTTTTAATTCGATGCATATACCTATATTAGATGCATTTTATGATTTCTCTTGTTTTTTGCTCCTCTGCACGTGCCAAAATCATGAAAATCAATTTGCACCATCTATACATCAAATTAACTTTCGAAACTCAAGATGTTGCATCTATATGAATAGAAATGCACCTAATGCAAGTCGTTGCATCTCAAATGCATGGTTTTGGTCACTTCTCACCACTTCTTATTTTAATTTACTTCTCACCGGATCCCTACTCTATATATATATATATATATATATATATATATATATATATATATATATATATATATATATATATATATATATATATTAGTTTTTGACACCCTTTTAAAACGGTTCTATATGAAAGTAATAAAAAAATGTGCTTATATAAAACGGTTGATAACCTTTGTGAAAAAACAACCTCATTATTTAGTACGCTCTATTATAGAATAGTTCAAAACCGCTTCAAAAAAATGCAAAATAACCGTTCTAAAATATGGTTTGTGTACTAGTGTGAGTTTTCGTTTCGTGACTTTGTTCCACATCGATGAAATGAAACACCTAGCATCAAATGGAACACCTAGTACACAAAAATGAACATGGAACAATGTCACAGGTGACGTCATCCCAACAAACTCATAAGTCATATTCCTTAAAATATTTACAATAGCAGTCATGAACCGTTACATACGTGGCCTAACTATGTGAAGAAAAGCCAAAGATTCCAACAACGGGGTGAAAACAACATAGACGATTAGTGTTCAGTGGTGGAACTTGACCATTTATTTTGGGGGGGGGGGGGGCGAAATTATTTTGGGAGAGCCGAATCAGAGATTTGTTTGTAACCTCAATTAAATTACCACTAAAACTATAACATTTACATTAGATGCCGTAAATTTTGGGGGGCCGGGACCCTCCCCTGCCCTCATAAAGGTCCGCCATTGTTAGTGTTATTCTGCTGACTTAGATATGCATAAACTCAAAGACACTAAATATAATTATTTAAGAAACAAGATTAAGAAACCATAAAATTTTAAGCTTGAAAGTTGATACCAATCCCTAGATAACCAACAATGTCATTGCTCCACTCTCCTTTCATCCTCGATCCAAGATCGGTCACAACTGAGCTTGTTATATAACATAAATATCGGAGTGAATAATTATCGTTGATTAGTTCCATAAATAACAATCTATGATGGGCTAAGCCTAGTTTGCACAAGTATCTACTAACTTGTGTCCTCAAAAAATAGATACCTTAATTCATATCTCACAAAGGTATAAAAAGCATCTCATAAGATTTAATATCATTTGAGGACAAAATATTCTTTACATATCAAGTGATCAATCTTCCCCTTTCATTTTTATTTGATCTAATGTATGAGATTAATCCCAACAATTTAAAAAACCCACTTTCATCCTCTTTTTTCATATATTGATAACTTTCAAACCGTTAATCGTTAAGCGAAAAAAAAAATATCATTGCGACGAACATTTAATTATCTTTCTATATAGGCACTTTGATATACGTTCGAATTTTTTTTTCGTATTTTTCATCTTTTTTTTTAGGTTTTTCGTTTTTTTTACGTTACTGAAATTTGCATTAAAAAATCATATATGATTAAACACTAATTTGAATATCACATGTGATATTCGTGTTAAATCATATATGATATGTAATATCACATGTAATATTAGTGTAAAATCACATATGATATACATATCATATCATATGTGATATTACATATTATATATGATTTAACACTAATATCACATGTGATATTGAATTTAATGTTTTATCATATATGATTTTTTTCATGCAAATTTCAGTAACGTAAAAAAACAAAAAAAAAAGACGAAAAAACGTGAAAAAAATAATTTTTTTTTCTTTTTACGAAAGTATATCAAAGTGCCCGTCTATAGAAAGATAATTAAATGCTCGTCGCGATGGTGTAAATATTTTCTCTTAACGATTAACGGTTTAAGAGATATTTAAATTATAAAAAAATATGTAAAATAACTCTCCTCTATCTCATAAAAGGTAAAAATCTCCTAGTTGTTACCACCACAAAGTAAAACAAACTAACCACCAATTCACGTAAGTAAACTGATACGCAAATCTGTAACCTATTTGTTATTTATTGCCCTATCATCTTAATTATATATTGTATTAGAGTTTGTTTATCTATCTACGTGGGACAAACTCACAAAACAAAAACTCTTATCCTTCTTCAAGCTTTTGTTTACTACAACTCTACAATATCTTCGTCCTCACACCCTCGCCTACACACACTCAAACACCTTATTTCACACACAATAACATAATGTCATTGTTCGACTTCACCCTCCTTGTCATCACAACCAACGACTCAACCCAGACACCCGTTCCTCACATTCATCTCATCCCTTTCACCCTCTCCACGACATACACATACTATCAGTATGTTCACTCCACTATATCTACTCTCGTCACATTCCAAGAAACTCAATCACATGTCACATTCCTCTAAAATATTAACAAAAGCAACCACGAATCGTGACATATACACCGGCTCATAAGACGAACAAGCCAAAGATTACAATTGATACTTCCCATGGTATCTGTTGACCATCTCTTTCAAAAGGCATACAATTCAAAGGTAGATTTTACGAAAAATATCCAAGTTAGTTTAAGGAAATGCACGACCACAACAGTCTTTGCAATGACTAATTAAAGTCCTTTTCAGGAAAATAGAAACACTACATGAGTCGTACGCTATATATGAACTGTGACTCCTCTAACGAGATTTTCAATGTTGAAGAAGTGAAAGATTCATGATCAGCATGCGCTCTCTAACGACTACAATTAAACACCAGGTGGCCGAGCCGTTGGAGGCTAGCAGAGATTCGATTGCTTTAAGCTTTGGTCAAAGGCTCGTGTTTTGGTATTTTACTTAGTTTTACATTTATGACTCTTTAGATAGTATTGAGTATGGTGTGCCATGCTCAATAACTAATTTAAAATATTTCGGGGTTTATACCCAAACGTGATTTTCAATGTACATTCAAAACATAACTCCTCTTTAAAACTCATATATCTTCGATCGTAATACTAGCGATCACATTCAAACAAAAAGAAATGACACATCCAAAAAAAGTCAATCCTATTCGATGTTTTATATGGCAATTACATTTGTGCTCTTCATGTTTTCATTTGTACACTGCGTTAATATTTGTTCCTTTATCCATATGGGACGATATCAAAGTTCACTTGCTTCTTTAATTATACTTCTGTTTCAAATGACTTGGTTTTCGTCACATATATTCTATGAATGAGTAAAGCTTATTGAAGATTATATTTGAGGTTATTAAAAGTAATATGCTTATGATAATCCAAGAATAAATAAAGCTACTTAGAAAGTTAGAAGCATAAGTTGTCATATAAAAGGGAATTGATTGGCACACTCTCCTTTGTTATTTGCACACTCAAATATACAAACTGATAAGATATCATATAATAAATGTACAACTGTTGAATGGACAGCTTAAAGTGTGCAAATAAGAAATAAGTGTGTGCAAATCACTTCACCATACAAAAACTAATGGGAAATTTGCATTTCCGTGATCGAAGATGACAACAATTTTCAATGTAAATTAACATTGTATCATATTGTTAAATCTAAGACTTTAAAATAGGGGTGATATGCACACCACAAACATGCATATGTGATGTTGTACTTTATGCATTACATGTGCAATTCTGTGATGTGCATATCACTTCCCTTTAAAATGTGAACTAACAAAAACTTCCTCACGTTTAAAAGTAAATTGTCCTTGATACATTTTTTCCTTCAAATATCATGAGGTTATAGTCCGATAGTTGTACTTTTGACTCAACTTTACACTCTCTCACATACTTATAACATATTCATGTCTTTTAATCTAACGTATATGTAAAATCAAGGTTGTAAAAATCGCTAGGCGCTAGTGAGGCGGTCGGGTAGGGCCTAGCGATTAATCGGTTAGGTGGGGATTAATCGGGGATTAATCGGATTGTAATTTTTATGCATAAAATTGTAATTTTAGATATTATATTATATTATATGTATTAGATAAGCATAGTGCGTCAATGTTCAAATATTTCAAGTGTCCAAATATAAACATAATACATAATTCTTCAAAGTTCAAAGTCAAACTTAGCTATTACTACGTTTGTTGACTATTTTTAAGCGATCTTTGACCGATTAATCGGTTTGTTGACCCATTTTTAAGCGATTTTGTCTGATTTTTAAGCGATTTTGTTGACCGAATTTTAAGCAATTTTGTTTGATTAATCCAATTAGACCGATTTTGTTCGATTTTGTCCTATTAATCGGTTTGTTGACCGTTTTTTAAGTGATCTTTGACCAAATCGATTAAATTGGCCGATTATGATAAATCAAGGCGCTTAGTGAGCGATCAGCGATTATGCGGGGATTAATCGGCCGCCTAGACCGATTTTTACAATAGAGTGTAAAATCACAACAAAAGAATTTCTAACAAATTATGTCACATAGCGTATTATTTTATTCTCTTTAATTTGATATCCATTTTGATATAGTTTTCAAAAGTCTTTCGGAGAATTATTCGCAATATATCTCGTAGAATACTTTTATATGATATATATATAAATACTCGTATAATACTTTTATATGATATATATAAATAAACTGACAATCTCTCTTCTCCAAAGAACCACCTCTTTCCACCTTTGAACCCTTTTTTCCATTGCGAATCTATGCAAACCGATTGCGAACCCCTCTTTGCACACCCATTGTAAACTCATACTTATTACGAAATCCTTGTGGACCCACCTATTACGAACCCCATTCTCCATTTTAGAACTTGCACTTCATACACCCATTTCTTTTTTAAAACCCACGTAATTCCACATATTTTTTTGTTTTTGCCTTTCATTTTATCAACAAATTCATGTTTATTATGAGCTCATAAGCCAACAAAATGTGCTTACCATGCTATCAAAATTTCAACAAAAACATAAGGCCACAAGTATGGTATAACAAGCACAGGGCTGGATATGGGCTTGTACATAGAATATTTCATTGGGCCTCAAGTGTTGATCCAATATGTGTGGTGTTATATGGTATTATGGTCTCTATATTTAACAAGTGAGAAATGCTATACATATCTAGTGGATCTTCCCAAATTTCTTGATCACGGAGTTAAAAAGATATGTAGGAATGAGGAATTTTCATTTGCTTACCTTTATTTTGATGCTTACCAATGGACAAATCCTCACCATCCATCTATTTTGATCTAATGGTGGGGATTAACCTAAGATTTAATTTACTTAACCTTAATTCTCCCAACTATATAAAGCATTTTTTTTTTCATTCACTTCATTTTTTTCACACAGTTACTGTGTGTTTTCCTCCCAACCTGCTCTCATCATTTCCTTCCAAAAAGTAGTTATTCTAATCAACTATTATCGTTTGATCATCACCAGTTGGATCACCATCACCATCACCATTCCAATCACCATCATCATTTCAATCACCATCACCATTCTGATCATCATCTCATCATCACCTCCCGATCATATCAACCTTTTTTTATGTCTTCTTTTGATTTGAATGAATCGTTTGTTTCAGAATCTGATTTGATTGATGTTGTTGCGGTTGATAATGTTATTGATCGGTTGTTAATTATATGGATCAAGTTGTTAACATTCCAACTTATTAAGTTGCACACCAAGTGTTTGATAAAATGTGTAAATGAAAAATGTTTGATAATCTTGTTATCTGCTCATGTAATTCTGCTTATTAGTTAAGTTGTTGGTTGAATTTTTTTTTAACTGCATTTGAATGTTGGTTTTATGTCTGATTGTTGTTTCGAATCTGCTATGTATCGTACGTATAGTATCACTAGTGATATTTGAAGTTGAACTGTAAATGTGTATTATCACTAGTGATATTTGTATTATCACTTGTGAAATTTTGTTTATTTGATACTTTTAGTTTATGTTTTAGATTATGAGTAGCATTAGGTTTTAGTATGATATCATTTTGGGATGGATGAATTGATGAAAATTTGATGCATGGAAGGTGTTTGACAAAATGCTTAAGAGAGAGATGCACAAGTTGAGAAGCAATCACATGTTCCTGTTTGTCAATCATTTCATATATAACCAAATCAAAAATATTTATTTGAATAAACAAGCTTTATGGACTTAATCAAAGTGCACTGTAGTTATTGTAAATGAGTAATCATATCCTATGTTGCATTAGTTGATGTTTATTTTCATTTTTCTGAATGGCGTCATTTTGAATTATTTTAGTGCGTTTTGTATTTTGCTTTCTCCATCACTCTATATCTGAGGTGATGCAAATTTGATGTACTGCTCGATAATTGCGCAGTGACCTAAAGCTTAAGCTACAAGGACTGCTTACCTTAACAATCTTGAAGAAAAATAATTTGAAAAACATGGAAATGATTGGGAAGTTTGATCCTTATGTGATTGCATATATTCGACCACTTAAAAAGTTCAAACGAAAGGTTGTTGATTACAAATTAAACTCTGTTTGGAATCATGTAATTCGGTTAATTGCAGAAGATAAGAAGACCCAGTGTGTTGTACTTGAGGTTACGCTTTTCTCCTTTTTGCTTTTCAGTATTTCTGGTTTCTCAGTTGTATCACAGGTAATATCAAAAGTGATATCATTGGTGATATCAAATGTGATATCACCTATGTTAGCGCAGGTATGTTAGCTTTCTTTTATTTTGTTGAATCAGTTGTGATAATGGAGGATCTTATGATATCATAGGCGATATCAAAGTTGTTTGAACTTCTTCAATTTGTTTTGTGGAGTTGTTGTGCTTTTTTGAACCACAGTTGCAGTTGTTGTTGATTCTTTCGTTTGATGGAGCCGTTTTTTTGCAAATTGCAATCACAAATAGTTTGGTGATGTCGTATCTTTTTATGCCACATACAAAACAAACAAATATGCTTTTTAATTTGTAATATCTCAGAGATTTCATTGTTTTTTGTACATTTTGTATATATTATCACCTGAGATATTTATATTTCCAGGTACATGATGGTTTTTGTTCCTTTTACTGCAATTAACAATCACAGGAGATGTGTTACTGTTGGTTTCGGTCTCCTTAAGAACGAAACTACTGAATCTTGTGTATGGTTACTCCAAGCATTCAAGAAAGCTTTTGTGCGTTATCCGAATATCATTGTAACTGGTCAAGATGGTGCAATGCGAAAAGAAATTGCAGTTGAGCTTCCTAGTTCCAAGCCCCGTCTTTTTCATAAATTAGAAGTTATGTATCTCTTGTGATAAATAGTTGGAATTAATTTTTATGAGGTCTCTGTGAGTTTATGAAATATTTTGTCATTTTATAACTTGTGATAAAGCATGAAAATGATGAAATATTTACATCATTTATGTGTCTACTTGTTTTTACTTGTTTATGACATGTATCACTTGTGATATTATTCTTTAATTGATATATATATGTTGACCTTTTTTTTTGACGAATTGTTATGTTACTCAAAAGCAATGCTTAATTAATCCTATTCTTGTTTGATTTTGAGAATATGTCATGTTTTTATTTTCATAGTTTTCTTCATGAAGTCAACAATATTTTTAACTGACTTTTCATTAATATCACTTGTGATACTCTAATAAAATTACCAAAAGAAGGTTATATTCAGATAAACCAAAAGCATTGTTTACAACTGAATAGAAATTACCATTGTTTACAATTTAAGTATCAAGAGAAAATTACAATTTAAGTAGCAAAAGAAAATTACTAATTGATGCTTTTGTCTTTTTATTTTCTACAACTTTCTTCTTGCCATATTTATTAGCATCCCCTCATTTCGTCTTCTTTTTCACTTCATTCTTTTTAGTTTGCAGCTTCTTCTTCATTCCTCTTCTTCTTTTTCTGCAACTGTCTTTGCTTTCTTACATGCAATCTCTGTTGTCAGTTCAACTGGTGGTGTTGGTGGTTGTAGATTTTGTTATATCACATATGATATCACATATGTTTCTTTCAGTATCTGTTGGTGGCGTATCTGTTTCTATTTTTGCTCTTCGTGTTTTCTAAGCTTAAATGTCTAGCAGCGGATTTTGTTAATTTTCATGGTATTGTTAGTGTTGTCGGTGACGATGTTGTTTCTTTGTTCACTTCTTCAGTTTGACTTGGTTGTTGTTTCGCGAAGGTCTTTTTCCTTTCACCTTCAACCCCTGCTTTTTTGCTTCTTGATAGTTCCCAGTTTTATATTCAAATCTGCATAAAATATATACCATGTTAGTGTATGAATAGTTCATTGTTTTTTAATATCATACGTGATTTATAAACTGAATAAGTATACGTCATCAAATATCATAGGTGATATATTACCAACAAGCAATCATTACAACTGTTGTATCACAGGTGATATACTACCAATAAGCAATCATTACAACTGTTGTATCACAGGTGATATACTACAAATAAGCAATCGTTGCAACTGTTGTATCACAGGTGATATACTAACAATAAGCAATCGTTGGAACTGTTGTATCATAGGTGATATACTACCAACTAATACTAGAGTCAAATACTGCTTTTAAAC
Source organism: Chrysanthemum seticuspe (assembly GCA_019973895.1). Classification (NCBI taxonomy): domain Eukaryota; kingdom Viridiplantae; phylum Streptophyta; class Magnoliopsida; order Asterales; family Asteraceae; genus Chrysanthemum; species Chrysanthemum seticuspe. Next base: position 16,008,990 of record BPTQ01000005.1, read on the forward strand.
ATATCGAAGCATGCCCAATCTATCCATTATGCACATATATCTACCACAAATCTAACAAAAGCATGTTACAGTCACAATATTTATTTTAACATGTTAAGTCTCTCATATTATCACAATAATTATCTAACTTTCACAACAATCCCTCAATAAAATACTAAAATCTACAAAAACAGCAAAGTGTTCATATTGTAGAATAAATATCCGTGATTTTAGGGATACCATTATAACATTCTACTGAAAGTATACATACACATTCTATTGAATGTGTATGTATCACTGGTTATATAACACATAAGCTAAATGTTAAATCAAGTACGCCGCATACATTCAAGGTTTATCACAGTTAATTATTCTAAAAGAGACATGCTTATACGTTACAATATACCTTTACTTTTATGAATCTCTAGAGATGGAGTCAAAAATTTGATTGACGACAGAACTGCATTTACTCACAGTAAATAGTATATCATCAAAACTTTTAGCAAAAAAAAATTGAACTATGATTATAAAACAATAACAATAAAATATCAAAACTGATACTATACATGACAAGTAATAAATCTTAACAAGCAAACAAAAAAACCTATCAAATAAACAAGAATTTCACAAGTGATAATACAAATATCACTAGTGATAAAACATATATACAGTCCAACTTCAAATATCACTGGTGATACTACATGTATGATACTTTTCACTCACACATTTTATCAAACACTTGTTGTGCATCCATGTATACAAAGTGTTTTACTCAGAAACTCAACCAAATTTAAACACTAAAAAACACAGCCAAAATCATGTCACAATCACAATAAAAATCACACCAAAACAAATTCATTTTTTAGTATATATTAATAAACAACTAAAATCAACAAAAAGAGCAAAAACAATCTTCATAAACATTATAAAAAACAGAAATATAAGAATAAAATCACAACAAATAGTTAATAAATAACAAAATAATGAATCGAAAGCGCCGTACCATGTTTTTTTTCCCCGGATCTGGTTCTGATTGCCTAGATTCGTTCATTTTTATGTGTTTTCTTTGATTTTGATGGTTAAAATTGGATGATTTGTTATGTTTTTGTTTTATTTTGAAGTTTTCATTTAGAGAGAGAAAGTGATTGTGAATGATGATTCTGGAAAGTGATCAATTTGGGAGTGGGGTTAGGTGGGGTAAGTTTACATAAGTTACATAAATGGTCCCTCCGTGCTTTTTATACTTAAAAACAGTTTTTTTGATCGAACGGTCCACAATTGTCCATTGGTATGCAACAATTTAAAAGTATGTAAAATAAAGTGCCTCGTGTAGGAATACAAATTAGAAAGAATTTTTCTCAAGGTTTTGTGTGTTATAACATCATGTCATTGCCTAATAAAGCACGTCGATCTATTTTCTTTATTCAACGTTCCTTTTAGTTTACTACTCGAAAATATTAAAGATTGGTACAAAGAGTGAACAAAAACTGAGATCTTGTAGCTTTTTCAATTTTTTTTTGTTTGAGGGATTAGTATTGTGATGGTGTAGATTGATGTTGGTTGTGTCTCGAATTAGGATATGGTTGCGGGATAGGTAATGTTTTATTTCGTCAAAAGGGTTATTTATACACTCCCAAGAGGAAAATCAAGAGATACTTTTAAAAATGATTTCTTCTCAATTAAATGTATAAGAAAATGAAAAGGTGCGTATACAAATTTCTAGCAATTAATTCGGCCACATTTATGCATTCTGTAACCCCACCATGTTTCTTATTCCTTACCATTCTTTGGTGCAAATGTGAAAGTGCAGCTCTTATAACGTGGACATTAAATTGAGAGATTGTGTGAAACTTTAACATGTTTGTACCGTACTTTTTGTTTTGCACATTAAATTAGTGTACTAAATCTTTATATATATAGGATAGATAATGCTTATTTTATTGTTACGTTTTAACGCCATAACTATTTTTGGAATAACATCGTTGCAATTAATTTAATACGAAAATGAACTCTAACGAGCATGAAACCCGCCTCGATGCGGCGGGGGAGTTTTACCAACATGCTTAAAGACTTGTTCTAGCTGGGAAGAAGGATGGTTGGCTCGAGTTTTCACATAATAATCAGTAAATCTTAACTAAAACGTTTGTCAAATTTCTTGAGGATCTTGCGCAGTCCAACGGCATTAATCTCAAAAAAAAAAAAAAAAAAAAAAAAAAAAAAAAAGCTTTAATAAATCTCTTCCAACGTCTCTATAGGCTTCTCGTAGAGCATATATTTTTGCAAAATCTAGTTCCTCTTGAAGAGCCCCTTGCTCTTTTCCGAGAGCATCTAACCTGCAAGTAAGCAGCCCTTGTTGTCCCAGCAGAAACAAAAAATCTTCTCAGTCTGCATTCAAATAATTATATAATAAGCAAATGAGGTTGGGTCAAAACAGGTAACTAAAAGTTGGCAGACAATAGGCCAAACTGAGTCGACCCGACCAAGATTTGAACTATGTTATAAAAAAATCTAAATATCAAATACTATTACAAAAAATGTAACAATTAAAAAATCAATAGTTTTCTAAGCTTTGAATGCGACCGTTTTTCCAGTTAAACGATCTGTTTACATTTTACCCATTTGACACTTCAAAATATAACCCAAACCAATTGTTAAAGTCAATGTATCGATTTAACAACGCTAGTGAGCATTGTTGAGGCTGTCCTATGACGAAAATCCTAGAACAAAAGATATTATTTACTAATAATGAAATGTTAAATTATTAGCGCATGTTTTCTTCTCGTATTCATGCTTCGGTTCCTCCAAATGGTTTGGTACCTGATAACATGATGTATATATAAGAATGAATTCTGAACACAAACGTTATACTATTATAGATACCCAAAAAAATAAGTCGATATTTCAGTGTTTGGAATATTTTTACTAATGAAAAAGCATAATTCGAATTAGTAATGTTATGCAAACCCACTGGACGCTCTTATCTACACTAAATGGCTTACATATGTAAGAAGTGTTATTCAAATAGTGACCCATCACATGTAATAGTCCCCAACTACTGATCAATGTATTCAACTTCAAGATAATAACCGTTTGTCATTTACATGGGTCTAGAGAGTATGCAGACCTGCTATTCCCGTGGGAGCTGCTGCTACACGTTTGTTGGTTCTCGGTATCACCTGTTACAACAACAAATTGTTAACAGTTAGTGCAACTAAAACTACCAATAAAGGCAGTTGATTATAAAGGTACGAAACATGTACCTTGCAAGTAAACTATACCTATTCCAGCCCCCATTTTTTCACCTCAAACCCACCCACTTCAACCCCAAATGCACCCATAGCAGCCCCTATTTCAGTCCCTAATTCCACACCCATTGCAGCCCGCAAGCTGGCCCGCTTTAGCCTCAACTTCAGTACGTAAACACATCCATTTATGCCCTATTTTGGTACCCAAGCAGACCCATGGCTGGCCCAAGCATCATCACCCACTTCAGCTCCTATCTCAGCACTCAAACTGACCCATGGCGGCCTCTGTTCCAGGCCTGAGTGGCACACCCATTTCAGTCCGGCATTGCCTCTGGTTTTTGTATTGTGCCTGTCATAGAACCCATTTGACCGTTGATTAAAAACTTTATAGCTCAGTTTGCATGGTACGAATGTAATTTAGAATTTCACCACAAATCAAACGAAAAAGTAGTTTAATCAAAGAATATATCATGTTATAAAGAACAACTATAACAATTACCTGATTAGCGGGAGTTACTAAATAGCGTATCATGTGAGCTCCTGATTAAGCTATTTACAAAAACACAGCGGGATCTTCCACAGAAGGCAGTCTGCATTCATTTTATAAAACTTTTGAGACGTGTGGACATAAAAATTATCTAAATTCGAATAGGTAAAAACAATCATGCACCTGCGGATGTTAAGATTCCAAAGTTCTGAGACTTCAAAGAACCAATTGTTCCTGTCAACCAATTTACGATAGTCCTATGTCTCCCACGTTGGTTTCAACTGATGCATCAAAATATTGGCAAATAAAACTGAGGATTCAAAGTTTACAATACAAAAGAACCTTCATTAAAAATGTAAACAAAACTGCAAATGAGGATCAGATCTGTGTTAGCTCTTCTGTCTCACCTTCGTGTAACAAAACTGTAAATGCGGATAAGGCCTATGACACATGAGGCTCAGAACTACAAATATTGGAACAGTACCAAGTGCCCACTACGGCTGCAACCACTACCCATGTGTGTCTACCTCGTCAAATCTATGGCACAACATCTATTCCAAAATTTTCACTTGGAACAAACTCCCTATGTGTGCGGTTCTGTAGAAAAACCAAAACAAAAAAAATTAGAAAATCACTTTTTAATTAATTATCCTAATCAGTAATCATATTTTTTACGTTTGTGGTCGCATAGCTTCACTAACACTTTATTTCGGCTTATGAGGTTGTGTAGTTGAGCCTATAGCTTATTCATAGACATAAGTTGAAGATGATAACTTGTCATCACATATATATAAAAAAGCTGAAAATTTGTTACCTCAAGCAAATTAGTTTAGATCATAAAAAACCTCCTTAGAAGCTAAACTCAGATTGTTGATATCGGACCCTGATAACACAACCTGTATAAATCCAACGAAACACACACAAATACACTTTAGTATATCTTTAATCCAAGAAAACAAACCCAATTAGCAAAACATAAGCGATTATAACCTTCCTAAAAAAATTGACTATAATAAAAATCAATTAATTTCCGCAAATCAAAAAGGAACTCTAAATCTTCTGAAACAAAATACCTGCAATTCAAAGCAGCGAATACATTTTTTTTATGTATGCAACTTTCCTGTAATGGTACAAACCAAAAAGTAAATGAATACCCACATGATAAAATCATATAAACTACACAAAACCCATAAAATCATACCAAAAAAAGCCTAAAACTCAAACCTTGTATCCAATTCAAAGTTGTTCTTTCGCAACATTCTTACACCCAACACCATCGTTGCAGGTTGCGGACGGTAGCAACAAAGGTACCAAACGCATTGAACTACGATTGAATCTTTGTTGAATAGCACACCAGTGTCACACAACCAAGACAGTCGGCGTGAGAACCGTCTAGAATATGGTAGATTACAGTAACGGAAAACCAATATAGGCTTGGGCTACCTAAAACTAAATAACGGGCCATTGGATATATGATATTTTTTATTATATATAGCACGTTGTGGGAGATACGGCCCTAGAAAAAGACATTGTCGGCTGCGATCAAAAGGTATAACCCAGTTACCCAGCCAAAATACTGAGAAACAACATTATCAAAAGGTATAAACTTTTTTTTCATTAGCAACTATGTACACCATCGTATTAGCAACTACTTTTGTAACTAATATCTAGAAAAGGATAATTCAGATTTGCCATACGACTACTAATCTTCTACTTCAGCTTATATCATAACGTCGTCCACTTATCACACACAGAAGGCTCAGACTTACGTGTACAGTAGCAGTACCAAATACCCGACATGGCTGCAATCAGACACTCGGTGTGACTGCCAAGCCAAGATACTAATCCGGATATTGTCATCATCGCCTTTCTTATATGGTATGATAAAGTAGCAGTAGCATTTATTTTGAAAACTAACATACCCGTTGACGTATCTTATAACAGTCGTAAGACACACAACTGCAATTAGCCAGTGATGACAGATGAGACAGACCGCTGCGTATGCAACACAGAAACAAAAAACCAATGTTGGCTGCAACCAAAAGGTATAACCCGGTTACCTCGCCAAAATAGTGAGAAACACCATTCTTGGCTGCAACTGCTAGGCCGTACCCGGTTACCCCGCCAAGACAGTGTGAAAGCCTTTTATAATCAATACGACCATCATTCAAACATATGTAACATAGCACCAGATAAAAGGGATTCCAAACCTGCCACGGCTGCAAACCAAGAAAATGCAAAATCAGTGAGTATGATTGCATCTTATACACGACATGTGACCACAGTTTATGAACATATTTTATTACCACAGTTTAGAGCACCGTATGAAATCACTTTCCGATACCAAGAAATTGTGATTGCTGCAACCACGAACCTCGTATGGCTACCCCGCGAAGATACGGGTTTCGGTAAAGGATGCATAAGAAAATTTATAAGCTATCCCACACCATAAATACGCGAGTGAACATGGATAGTTCTTTGTTACCCTTTTATCCATATGTCCTGCAAAACTGAGAAAACGAAACTAAAATTAGTCGAAATAAAATAGGAAGAACTCTCTACACACTCAGTAGCTATAGGATGTAACACATACCTGACTTCTAATTTGGTATCTCAAATAAACGTAAGATGAGTGCAAAAATAATATACGATAAATCATATAAAAATCCAAATCAATACAAAAGTAAATCAGATAAGACAGTCATTGATATATACAAATTAACGGAAGCGAAGGAAATCGAACCTTGAAAGCATACATATGGTTTTGAATGATGTCCGTATAAGCATCAAAGGGCTTGGACAGGGCACAACACTTGGGCTGAGGAGAAAAGAATTAGCCTTAAACGACATCCGTTGATCAAGGTGAGAGCCACTTATACTGTGAGGAGCGGCAGCGGGCCAGGAAAGCAGATATGGACATTGCAATTGGGCTGAAAAGAAAAATGCAGGCCCTAAACGATAGGGAGTGGCACCGTTTAGTATCCTAAAGTTAGTATATGTATAATGAGGCTCAGATTGACAGAGGATCGTGTTAGAATTTGGAGTATTAATCTGTGGCAAACATATCATTCTATCAGTTCCTAATGGCTTTCAAGTTATGTTCATTGCAGAGATTCTACAGGGGTTATTCATGGACAAAGAATAAAAGGTTTAAAGTTCCAAGAAGATGGTTTCTGCTGAAGAGTTACTCATTTCTGCTGATGGGTCATTTATAGCCGTTAGAGGGGTCTTAGTGTAACTTAATCTCCTATTTAATAAGTCCCTTAATCTAGGGTTACTAACACACTTGAGTGTGCAGTCTTTTGTATCACTCTCTTCTCTTCTCTTAGATCATTTAACTGATCTTGTCTTGTCTTTACATTCATATGATTATTGTCTCATTGACATTAATCTAATCTTGTAACATTTGGATACTATTAATCTAAGCTGACTATTGCAGCTTAGATCTGAATAAAGGTTCTATTGTTCATCTAGTGTTGCCTATACTTTCGTACATGGTATCAGAGCGTCAGGCTCATTGATTCTCTTTGGCAACGAAGGTGTGGTTTGGGGTTATTGCTATTGGTGTAATCACTGGTTATCTTCTGTTTACAATTTACCCTAGACTAAGTGAATCTAGGGTGATTGTGATTTGTTCTTCCGCTGCATATTTCTCTGTAAGTCTAAGTCTTATCTTCTCTTTAAATATACAGTACTTAAGTCTCTGTGGGTGCAAACGGGTAGACTAACTTCTTGATCTACCACCTTGAGTGGCACGAATACCTGCTCTGGTTTACCCTAGTCCACAGGCTTGGTGCTTGTTGTTTCTTATTGCAAAGTCTTATTTACTTGTTTATTTACTCTTATTATTATATCTATCTGTGATTCTTTGTCTGTCTTATTATCTCTGTCTTATTGTTTGTATTATGGCTATTGGTGATGATAATGTTGGTGGTGGTGGTTCCACTGAGAAAAGCTTATCCTTTGGTGATGCTTTGTATTTACACCCCAATAACACCAATGGTACTCCCATTATTTCTATTAAACTCACTGGAACTGAAAATTATAGAATATGGAATATGGCCATGATGTTTGCCTTAAGGAACCATAACAAGTTGGGGTTTATTGATGGTACTTGCATAAGAAATGATTCAAACCCCAGTCTTGCTAATCAATGGGATACTTGTAACTCTGTTGTGGTCACTTGGATCCTCAACTCTCTCAGCCCTGAATTATTTGCTGGTGCTATTTATTCTAAAACTGCTTATGAAATGTGGAATGATCTTAAAGACACCTATGATAAAGTTGATGGTTCAGCTATCTTTAATTTGCACAAAAACATAAATTCTCTTAGTCAAAGTGGGTCCTCTCTTGCTGATTACTATAACAATCTTAACTCTTTATGGAAACAATTTGATTGTATGATTAGCTTGCCTCCCTGCACTTGTGAGGTTGCAAAACATTTTGAAAAACACAATCAGCTAATCAAGTTAATGCAATTTCTTATGGGTCTTGATGACTCCTATGTTCCCATCAGAAGCAATATTTTAACCAGAGATCCTTTACCCAATGTCAAAACTGCTTTCTCTGTTGTCTCTGGAGAAGAATCTCACAGAAATGTTTCATCTCGGAATAGCTCTGCTAAACCCAATGCTACAGCTTTTGCTGCAAAAACTTCTGATGGTGGAAAATTTTTTGATAACAAAAGAGGTTTTAATAACAAAATGTCTAGTTTTAATAATGGTAACAGCTCTAATAGCAGAGGACCAAACATGAACCTCAAATGTACTAATTGCAAAAAACCTGGTCACACCATTGATAGATGTTATGATCTTGTTGGCTATCCTGCTGGATATGCTAAGAGAAATTTTAATGGTAAACCTTTCAGCAGTAACAATGTTTCTGCTGAAACCAATCTTGTCACTAATAATAGTACCAGCAACTCTCCTGTCTCCTTGTCTAATGAACAGCTCTCAAGACTTATGAGTCTTCTCAATGACAACAATGTGTCATCTGCTAATGCCAACTTGGCAGGTAAAAATTTTTCAGGAACCTTCTTTAATGGCAGTGTCAAGTTTAATATAAACTTCAACAAGTTTTTTAACAACAACACTAAGACATTATCTGGAAACATCAGTCTTGGTTGGATTGTTGATTCTGGTGCAAATCAGCACATGACTGTGACTGAAATTTTTTTAATCAATGTTGTTAACATTTCAAATCTTGGTTTAACTGTTGGACATCCCAACGGTACTCAGGCCTTAATTACAAAAATTGGTGATTTAAAGATCAATAATGATCTAACTCTTTTTGATGTACTTGTTGTTCCTGAGTACAATGTTAGTTTGCTATCTGTTCATAAAATTGCTAGAGACAACAAGATGTTTGTCGGGTTTAATGAATCTAATTGCTATATACAGGATTTACATCAAAAAAGGATTATGGGGATTGGTAAACAACACAATGGGTTATATATGTTTGATATTGATTCTTCATGTAAGATTATCTCTAATAACTGCATATCTGTTTGTCATGTTTCAAAAAATCTTTGGCATTAAAGACTTGGTCATCCCTCTGACCAAGTCCTACACATACTTAAACCCACTCTTAAATTTGATAGTACATCTGAAACTGATCATCTCTGTTACACTTGTAATAAAGCTAAACAAACCAGGGAACCATTCCCTCTAAGTGAACATAAATCAACTAAAATTGGTCAACTTGTCAATCTTGATGTATGGGGACCATATAAAGTCACTAGCAGAGATGGTTACAAATATTTTTTAACTGTTGTTGATGACTATTCCAGGGCAGTGTGGGTTTATATGCTTAAGGGGAAGGATGATGTTTATGTTTCCATTGTTAACTTTACTCACATGCTATCAAATCAATTTGAACACAATGTCAAGATCTTTAGAAGTGATAATGGGACAGAATTTGTCAATAACAAACTTCAACATTTTTTCCATGAAAACGGAATTTTACATCAAAACTCTTGTGTTTATACACCACAACAAAATGGTATAGCAGAAAGGAAACATAGGCATCTCCTTAATGTAGCTAGATCCCTCATGTTTCAGGGGGAATTACCTCTAAATCTTTGGTCTGAATGTGTTCTAACTGCTGCCTATGTCATAAACAGGTTGCCCTCTTCAGTTCTGTCTGGCAAGTCCCCGTTCTTCCTTGTGTATGGGCATGACCCTTCACTCTCTCTCCTTAGAGTCTTTGGCTGCTTATGCTATGCCACCATTCTCAACATCTCTGATAAATTTGGTAGTAGGTCTGAAAAAAGTGTCTTTATTGGTTACTCAAATGAGAAGAAAGGCTATAAACTCTTGAGCCTTGAAACAAAAAATATCTTTTACTCCAGAGATGTCAAATTTTATGAAACTGTTTTTCCCTTCAAAATGAAAAATTATGTGTCAAAACCTTTTGTTGAAACCTTTGTACCAAAAGATTTAAATCACAAAAATTTCTTCGACTCACAAATAAGTCCCAATGATGAAGGGAGAGTGACATCCAATGATGATGGCACAGTGGTAAGTCATCCTACTAGGATTGATGAACCAGTTGCAACATCTATAGATGATAATACACACCCTGAGGGCAACATATCACATGATTCACATTCTGCTGATGCAGTTTCTGATCCTGCTGATACAACACCTGATTCTGCTGAACAAGAAAGAGGCTTGCCAGCCATTACTGCTAGAAGGTCAACCAGAGTTTCCAAGTTGCCCAGTAATCTTAATGACTTTATTGTTGAAGGAAAAGTCAAATATGGGGTTGAAAAGGTTGTTAATTACTCTAATCTTAACAAGGATAATTATTGCTTTGCTTCCAGTCTTAATAAAGGCATTGAACCTACCTGTTATGAAGAAGCTATCCTTGATAGTAATTGGGTAGATGCTATGAATTCTGAAATTGAGGCCCTAAATGAAAACCATGCTTGGGATATAACTGATCTTCCTCCTAATAGAACTCCCATTGGTTACAAATGGATCTTTAAAATCAAATATAAAGCCAATGGTGAAGTTGATAGATACAAGGCTAGATTAGTTGTTAAAGGCTATAACCAAAGGGAAGGAATAGACTATGATGAAACTTTTTCCCCTGTTGTGAAAATGTCTACTGTTAGATGTCTTATTGCCTTAGCTGTAAAAAACAAATGGCCTCTTTTTCAACTTGATGTTAACAATGCCTTCTTGTATGGAGATCTTGATGAGGATATCTATATGACCATCCCCAAGGGATTCTGTAATGAGAACAATAAAAATAAAGTTTGTAAACTTGTCAAGTCTCTATATGGCCTAAAACAAGCTCCCAGGAAATGGAATGAAAAACTTGTGAGTGTTTTAAAAGAAAATAACTTTGTTCAATCGGTCAATGATCACTCCCTGTTCACCAAAACAGAGAATAACAAGTTTATTGCTCTGCTTGTTTATGTGGATGATATTGTTCTTACTGGAAACTGCATTGATGAGATAAATCTTTTTAAAGAGTTTCTAAAATCCAAATTTCATATCAAGGACTTGGGAAATCTAAAATATTTCCTTGGCATTGAGGTTTTAAAAACTGGGAATGACATTTGTCTTTCTCAAAGAAAATACTGTCTTGAACTCCTCAAAGAATTTGGTCTTCTTGGGTGCAAACCTGTGTCCACTCCTATGGAACCCAACTCTGTGCTTCCATACATTCCCACTGCTGATGACCCATTGCTTGTCAACATCACTGGTTATCAGAAGTTACTTGGGAAACTTATCTATCTCACCCATACAAGACCTGACATCTCATACTCAGTTCATTGTCTGGCACAATATATGCATTCTCCCTTAAAATCTCATCTGGAATGTGCCCTCAATGTTCTAAGGTACAATTTCAGCAACTCTGAAAATCATCTTGAAGGATATAGTGATGCTGATTGGGCCAAATGCAAGAAAACCAGAAAATCTGTCACAGGTTACTGTGTTTTCTTCAATGATTGTTTGATCTCATGGAAAAGTAAAAAACAAAACACTCTTTCAAAATCTTCCACAGAAGCAGAGTATAGATCTATGTCTACTGCTGCCTGTGAAATCATTTGGATTCAAAAAATCCTAAAAGATCTAAAAGTTGATATCAATCTTCCTGTTAATCTCTTTTTTTGTGACAACAAATCTGCTTTACAACTTGCTGTCAACCCTGTTTTTCATGAAAGATCAAAACACTTTGAAATTGATGTTCACTTCATCAGGGAGAAAATTGCAAGAGGTGTTATAAGTGCTAAGAAGATTGGCTCTTCAAACCAAACTGCAGACATTCTCACTAAAAATCTCCCTGTTTATCAGCATAAATTTTTGTGTGAAAAATTGATATTGTTTGATATGTTTGCTAATCAGATTAAGGGGGAATGTTAGAATTTGGAGTATTAATCTGTGGCAAACATATCATTCTATCAGTTCCTAATGGCTTTCAAGTTATGTTCATTGCAGAGATTCTACAGGGGTTATTCATGGACAAAGAATAAAAGGTTTAAAGTTCCAAGAAGATGGTTTCTGCTGAAGAGTTACTCATTTCTGCTGATGGGTCATTTATCGCCGTTAGAGGGGTCTTAGTGTAACTTAATCTCCTATTTAATAAGTCCCTTAATCTAGGGTTACTAACACACTTGAGTGTGCAGTCTTTTGTATCACTCTCTTCTCTTCTCTCAGATCATTTAACTGATCTTGTCTTGTCTTTACATTCATATGATTATTGTCTCATTGACATTAATCTAATCTTGTAACATTTGGATACTATTAATCTAAGCTGACTATTGCAGCTTAGATCTGAATAAAGGTTCTATTGTTCATCTAGTGTTGCCTATACTTTCGTACAGATCGAAAAAAGAGGATGCGCTCACCATGGCTGCAAGTATAGTAACTTGCCACGCCAAGATATGGACCATCTCAGCTTTAATCCCCTTGCGACCATAAAGTCATCATAGTCTGTTGTAATATATTAATTTTAGGATACAAAACGGTGCATATGTGTGTCGTGCAGGGCTCTCTATTTTCCCCTCAGCCCAACTGGGATACCCAACTTTGTATTGTTGAGTCGTTAACGCCTTTTATGATATATGAGGCGTTCTCGTTCACACTCGTCATCTTCTACGTGTTATCACGCAACACCCCTTCTGACGATAACAGCCGGGCTACAGTCTCATCAACTGTTGTAAAACGTTGCAACGTTTCCCAATTCGCCGTCATATGTGAGGCGTTGCAATAACACACGACTCGTAACTGGCACGGTGATTGAATGAAGATATAATGAGGCTCAGACGGACAATGGATCGAAAAAAGAGGATACGCCCACCGTGGCTGCAAGTATAGTAACTTGCCACGCCAAGATATGGATATGGACCATCTCAACTTTAATCCCCTTGCCACCATAAACCCATCGTAGCCTCTTGTAACGAATATCAACATCATTCTTATGCCAATATACTCATCGAAAATATCCCAACATCAAGAAAGCAGGCAGCAGCAGACAAAGTGGGTTAGACGGACCAAAGCTCGAAAAAAGACGATATGCCCACCATCGCTGCAAGTATAGTAACCTGCCAATACAAACACTTTTAACCTTTAAAACGATTAATTAAATGCTCAATCGACATGATTTAGTAAACCACCCATGACCATTCACCCGATACTTGAAATACCTCTAACCAAATGCACGATGTTTCTTTTTTTTATTAAAGTTAATACTTGCAACAACTTTCTGACATAGTTTTCTGTTTTTACAAAGAAGCCGTTCTAAGCAAATGAAAAAGAAGATTTGGCTCAGCACTGTTACGGTCTTACGGACGCCTCTTTAGTTGATGTTAACGTCAAAGGTTAAAAACGGTTCTGATATTCGGTTTTATATTGTTGTAAGTTTAATCTTTGTGTATAATGAAATCTCATAAACACACCTAAGGCTCATGATCATTACTTGAACACAAAACACAACTCATGTCAGCTTAAAAAATTCAAATACCTTATACTGCTGTTTTATCACACACAACACAGCATAATCATTAAAGAAAAGAACAAAAAACACTTTTAACGAAAAAACGTGCATTAAAAAAAGAAGGGCAAATGACAAAAAAATGCATCGAACTTGACACTTTTTATGATTGTGTGTAGCCAACTATTTTTTTTTCTTATTGTGTGTACTGAACTTTCCAAATTCGATTATCGTGTGTATTTTGTGACCATTTTACCCTTAATTTTTTCAAATTTTGAAGGGTAAAATGGTCATTTTATATGGCAGAATAGGCACAAAATACACATAATAATCGAAATTTGAAAGTTCAGTACATACAATAAGAAAAAAAATAGTTGGCTACACACAATCACATAAAGTGTCAAGTTCGATGCATTTTTTTGTCATTTTCCCAAAAAAGAAAGTTGCTATTATCGACAGGAGTTTTTTTATCCCATCTGTCACTTTCTTATGATTTATGTAACTGTTCCTTCAACGACTTTCCATTGAAATTCTGTTCCCAAATTTCATAAACTAACTAATAACTGCAACTTACTCTTGATAATATAATCTTTTGATCAGACATGAATCATACTCAGAGTCAGTTTTCATCTTCGGTTTGAACATATTCACCTATCACGAACGTGTTTCCGCACACACATACACATATGTTGATTGAAATGCATCTAAAAACCAAGATGAATATAAAGTAACTCAATAACTTAATTAAGATTAATCAACTTACATAGAGGTCGGATGTGTTCAAGATTATGAAAATCACTACAGCAATTAGCCAATCCAAAAACCCCAAAGTGGAACCCTAAATCTCAGTCTCACTATTATCGCCAAAAGAGGCGGTGCGTGATAACACGTAGAAGATGAAGAAAGCACCCACGTCTTCTCTGTTGTTATCACGTGTATCATAAAAGGCGGTAGCAGGCCAGGAAAGCAGACATGGACACCCTAGTTGGCTCAAAGGAACCGAAATATGTGGGAGATACGGCCCAAGAAAAAGAAACCCGGCCTGGTAAATATTATTTTTTAGTACCCGGGCACATTTCCATAAGTTTGGGAGGCACAGTTCCATAAGTTTCCTCGCCAAATGTATTTATACTAGGTTTTGTGCCCGCGCTTCGCCGCGGGTTGTTTGGATATGTACCTATTCAAACCACGGAATGTATACTTGCAGCTGCACATACCGTTGTTCAAAAGAGTAGTTACATACTTCTGTTTACATCGCTACTGTACATATGATTATTTTACAAAGCTGTTGCCTACACTATAAGGCGAACATTTCCAAGCAAGCGGATCCAAACCGGAATAGAGACTGTGAGTGGGGTGGCAACAGGAACAAATCAAGTACTGCAGTTGAGGAATAAATTAATAACTTATCTTGTATCATCGTATTTGTTAAAGTCTGTTGTTGGTGCTTTTCATGATGATCAGTCTCTAATTCAACATCCTCCTACAAATGCACAATTCAAAATAACATTAGAAGTAACAAAAATATCAGATTTGAAGGCCAAGAAATGGGGAATTGATACTCGGATTTAAGAGTTAACCTTGAAATTTTTTGCTTCCGATTCTTTCTGCGTTTCCGCTTTCTTTCGCATACCCATCACACATACATACATACGCTCACATCTTCAAGAATACATTCCTGTAATGAAAGTGGATGATCATCATGCAATGGCTCGGGCGTGTGAATACAATACTAAAGGTGAACGCTAGCCTTGGCTGCAACTGCTAAATGAACAAAAGAGATGTATAATAACAACCAAAGTATATGTAAAGTACGTGTTGAGAGTGTAAGAAGCGTACTTTTATCTACTGTCCGTGACTGACCTGTAGCACCAGACGGTGGACCGTCGGAAGGCAAAAGTGGACCTGCTGAAACCTCTTTTGAATTAGAAGCTGTGAAAAGAAGATGGTAACGACTGTCAAGAAATCAATGCAATTCAAATATGAAGTTAACAAAGGTGACAACCAAAGACTTACGTGATTGTTCAACTGGCAGGAGAGTGTTTTCATTAACAATAGTAACGGATTTAATAGGATTAGCACAACCCGAACGCTGCTGAGGATGTAAAGCACGGTCTGCAGAGCAGGTTGTTTGAGATCCCACAGGGGCAGCTTTCTCTGATGCGCACCCCAAAACTACATATCAGTATCGAGAAAGCAGGACATCAAAATGCAGATATATTGCAAGGATCAGCAATTTCATAGCAGTTATTGTTGATAAATAGGGAACCTTGATGATGGCTGGTCGCTATTGCACAGGCATGAACATGAGCAGCATCAAAAGGCGAGTGGAGGTTGGGAACAATGTTGGCGAACCTTTGTCTTGTCTTGTTCTGTCTTGCAGAGGTGAAGGTGAATTTGTGGGTTTGCGGATCGCCGGATGTTTGGTTATCAGGAGATGGGAAGCCAGCGTTTTTAGACAGAGATGTGACGGTCAAAAAAAGGACAAAAACAGCAACTAACAACATGGTTTAAACAATGGTTATCAGAGAACAAATAGCGATAACACGGTACAGGAAAACTTGGGTAAAAAAAAGGGATGCAGTAAATGAAATAAATCGTGAAAGAATGTAGTCACAACTTCGAGGCCAAAAAAATGGATAAAAGGAATGAAAATATGATTTCCCAAAAAAAACGTTTGAGAACCAATGATGGTGGTCCGTTAATGTAAGAAAACGTCGATTGAAACGGAGGCGATAATACATGCTGAACAGTAAAAGAAAGCAGCCTAAAAGCATTGTTGATCATTAGGTGGTAGAAAGCAACATTAGTGTTGAGGAAGTAATTTTAGAAAATACAAATAGATATAAAGTGGCTGAAAAAAAAAACCCGCTGATGCAATGATGAGGCAATAAAGACAGGCAACCACATAGATACAGTTACAGTGCATCCTGAAACAACTTATAAGAAATCGCCAAACAATAACGTCAACAAAAACCATGACAACAGCCTATTAAAATAACGACATGTAAATAGGCGAGTTCCAATAATTAGCAATTCTAAAACAACACGAAATCAATTCTCAAAATATAGTCAATCCTAAGATAAGAATAAATGTACGGCATGAAAATATGTAACTATAAACATGATGAGTTCCTAAGCAACCAATAGTTAATCCTTAGACAACTACTTTGGTGAAGATTGTATATCAGCAAAAGAATGCTACAAAAGCGAGTAGTTCAAGCCTGACAATCGTCAACTTTGAAGCAACCTATAATTAATTGTTCATATGTATAGCTAATTCCAAAACAACCATTCTAACATATGGGTAATTCTTAAAGAACAATTAATTATATATGCTATAAAGAATTACCCATAATCCATTCTAACATATGGGTAATTGATCTTTACGGTAATTCCAAAACAACCAAAGTATGGGTAATCTAAGAATAGCAAGGGCGCCAAAAACCAGGACGGGTGATCAAAAAATTGCAGCCAATAATGAGAATATGTAAATCATAAACACAAAGGAATATAGTGGAAGCGAAACAACAATAACGTAGCGAAACCCGCGCACCTAAGAAAGGCACACGTTTTTGTAAACAGGATACAAACCAAGAAGGAAAAGTGAAGATAACAACAAAGAAAGTATGAAGATGATGTTGGGGAAAAGGAGAAACAGGTGTCATGTAGAGTGACCGCACGAATGAGACAGCACCAACCATGACGTGGAGTGCACTATTCATAAGGATGGATCCGGTTGACATGTAGAAAGAAGATGGATCGGATCGAGTGGAGCAGAAAAGTAAGGATCCAAGCAATTGGATGTAGGGCGGAGGGGAAAACGTGAGGGATGAAAGCGACATATGGGAGCGGGTAGGATCAAAACCCGGGTTGTGAAAAAGGCGGGTCGGAAAAACCATGGCGGGTCGAGGATCGGAGCCCCCGGTAAATGTACTTTAGGGGAATATAATGTTCTTAAATTAATGACAAAGGCGTCTTCAAAGACTATGTACGCAATCTCGCCAGAGCTACATAGACAATTTTCAATTCTTGAACTTATTGTTAGAAAAGTGGTTAATGGTGTGATGATAATATTAGATGATGAGAAAAGTTCAATACGAAACAACATTTATCTAAAGAACAAATAACAAGATCTCAACCATCCATTTTTCTTCCATCCAACGGTTTAGATTAAAATAAACAAATATATTGAGAGGGCATTTTAGTCATTCCATACTTTCTACCTAACCCCCTAAACACACATAGTGTACACACACACTCACACTCGTCACTCTCATCTCTCTCTCATATCCTCATATCCCAAACCACCTGCAAATAATTCTTATAATGATTCTCAATGAACCTTAATTAATCCCCAAAATAAAGAGGAATAATGAAGTAGTTAGTTTGAAAATGGTAGGGGGGTTTGATAGGATTGAAGATGCCTTGACTGTAAAGAGAAACAATGATCGAGTTAATCTCATGGGTCTTGTCTCTGAGATCGGTTTCTCCAAACGAACCAAAGGCACTCGTCTGTATCAGTTTCACTTTCTTTCTCCCTCCCTCCCTTATTATGCATTCATTCATTCTCTAGTCCTAATTTTGTGTTTTTAGTACTTGTTTAGTTTATCCCTTAGTTAGTATATGAAAAATAGACTCAATTACGGTTAAACTCAATCCCGTGTTTTGTTCGTCTTTAACTCTCTTGTTACTCCTTGTTCTTTATAATTTCACCAACTACAGGGATTACCAGCTTTATCATCAACATTCAACATGACCCATTTGCATTTGCCACTTAATCATAATATAAGTTGACGACATGGATTATTGTTTAAACAATAAATTTGTGTACATTATAAAAAACTGGATTTGTTGCCCATTATTGAGTTTCTTCTTTTGTTTTGTAGATTGTATTTGCACGCTAAAGATTGTAGATGATTCATCTCCCACCGTTGGAATGTACATTAACATCTTTCAACCACAGTTTGATAACCTCCCTCATGTCAACTCAGTGGGTGACATTATCGTCCTTTGGGGTCTTGTGGTATGCTTACGTCCATCCCAATTTCGTCTTTCTAGAAATATCATGTTTATTTATTGTCACTACGAATAAAACACTTTTGCCATACAGAAAACGCTAGTCTGTTATAAATGATTGTTTGTACTTCCATCATATCAAGTTTGAGCCCACTGCATTTTGTTTCAACATAATGCATCTCGGTTATTTTAAGCTAGTAGCTGCTGACTTGATTCTGTTTGTATGCTGTTATGTCAGGTGAAAAAAAATATGTCATTGGTTAATGCGGTTTTGTACAAAGACTCTAGATCCTTTGCACTATGTGACGGAAGAGACGCCTCAAATTTTAAAAAAAAAGTGGAAAGTGAGTTTTTATATTCAATGAGCTAAAATGCCAATTTTGTCCTCTTTTTGTTATTTTTGGCTTCATTTCAGTCATTAGATGAAAGATGGATGGATGGTTGAGATTGTCTTATTTGTTATTTAAAGGATACATGTTTTGCAAGGATCTCACCTCTTAGAATTAATTACGGGCTGATCTACATGGAGTTTATCTAATATACAGAAATTGATGAGGTTTACTTTTAGAATGAAATAAAACGAAAAATAATGTGATAAACATGCATCTTATAGTTTGTTGTCTATAGCTTTGATTCACGAAAGCAATAAGCAGATAGTTTAATTCATGTTTGATTATTCTTTCAAGTAGTATCATTCTGGAGTGCTTTTAGTTGACCCAGTCGGGTTCGGCTCAGTCGGTTTGGGTCAATTCGGGTCAAGACTAAAAAATATATATACCCGAAACCGACCTTGTTTGGAACTCGGGTTACTCGGGTTCGGTTCAATTCGGGTTTGGGTCAATTCGGGTTCGGGTTCGGGTCTAGGCCGTTTAAGAATTATACAATTTATTTAATGCTTAAGGATTGATGATCACAAAAAGGCTAAAACTTTAGAGGCATTGTACTATTGTTATATGATGGTAGCGTGCTATTTATAAATTTGGCATTGTTATCTGATGTTGTTTATTTGATGATCATTATATTACTGTAGTGTGATGGTATTGCATTTTTATATATCTTCTGCTGTTCTTGATGATCATTTTTTTTTTTTTTTTATAAATATTATTATTATTATTATTTTTCTTGATGATCATGTTAAGTTTAAATTTTATATGTATGGTTCAGTTACATGTGGCCTTTGTTGCATAACATGCATTCATTTGACTTTCATCTACTGTTTTTTGATGATGCTGTTGGTACATTCTCTCTTTTTCCGATTGGTAATTGTTTATTTGTAACTGCACATTCTTTCTGTTTCCGATTTCTGAGTATCAATATGATGTAGCTTATCTTAGGTGGTTTTTGACAATTTATCTACCATACTTGGAATGGAACTCATCTTTTTTGTTTAATTAGTTTACTTTTTGTTGTTTCTTGGATTATACAGAATCCCATGGGATTATACAGAATCCCATGGGATTATACACAATCCCATGAGATTTATACAAATCACAAGTGAATTTTTTACGAATCTCGTGGGATTTTTCTGGACGGAAATTTTGAAAAAAAAAAGTTCGTCTTTTTACGAATCCCGTGGGATTTTTCTGGACGGAAATTTTGAAAAAAAAAAGTTCTGTCTTTTTACGAATCCCGTGGGATTTTTTTACGAATCTCGTGGGATTTTCTGGACGGAAACTTTGAAAAAAAAAAGTTCTTCTTTTTACGAATCCCGTGGGATTTTTTTACGAATCCCGTGGGATTTTTTTACGAATCCCGTGGGATTTTTCTGGACAGAAATTTTGAAAAAAAAAGTTCGTCTTTTTACGAATCCCGTGGGATTTTTTTACGAATTCCGTGGGAATTTTTTACGAATCCCGTAGGATTTTTCTGGACGAAAATTTTGAAAAAAAAGTTCGTCGAAAGTATATAAAAGTGCATATCAATAGAAAGATGATTTTTTTCTCATCGCGATGGTGTATTTTTTGTAGCTTAAAGATTTACCGTTTGCAAGATATGTTGTTTTTTAAAAAAGGGTGGAAAGTGGGTTTTTATAGAATTACATTTTTACCCTCCTTTGTTAATTTTTGCTTTCATCTCATCCATTGGATGAAAAGAAGATGAATGGTTGAGATCTTATGATTTGTTCTTTAGATTGTATGTGTTTTGTATTGATCTCACCTCATTAGATAATCCATTTAAATTGTGTTTATGTTCATTTTTCAAATAAAGTTTAGAATAATTCTAAAAATATAAATATATAAGTTTGATCTTGATAGATAAACATATAACTTATTTGAAGTAACAACAGGGGCGCTACCTTTTGATCTTCACGTCTTATCATGCTCAAAATGATATTAGCTTAACCTAGTTTGAACTAGTATCAATTTTTATTATTATTATTATTATTATTTTAATTTTTTTAAACATCAATTTGTATTAAAAATCTTTCTAGTAAGATGATAGAAAAGATGGTTTACAAGAAACAAGTTACAATAAAGTGATACAAGCCATTTTAGGATCATTGATCCAATCAATCCATGTTGGATTGAGTTTTCTATTCCTATTAAGGATCCAAGAATGAGATAGAATTTTGATCTCATCTCGTAAAATATCCTTACGGGTTGGTTTTAGGTCGAAGCAAAGCTTATTCCTGTAATTCCATATGGTCCATAACGTAGTTTGAATCACCCTGTCAAAAAAATCTTTGATGGGCTTGTTGTAAGTAACCGAGTCACCCCATTGGATCAAGTCTCCAAGAACTTTAGGAAAGTCCGCGAACCCCCACCAAGTTGCTACCATGGACCACAAAGAGGAGGCTATGGTGCATTCCACAAACAAGTGTTGAGATGTTTCGATTGCCTCTTCGCATATCGGACTTCTAGTTGAGTCCACATCAATGCCGCGTAAGTCGAGATTGAAACGGGTTGGCAACCTATCTCTAACCAAACGCTATGTAAAGACATTGAGTTTGATTGGTAGGTTCTTGCTCCAACGAGTTTGAGCAGTAGCCATATCCAAGCTCTTTTCTTCAATGAATTTTCTCATAGACCTCACTTGATAGGTTTTAGAGTTTTCAAGAATACAAACCCATTTGTCTTGAAAGTTGGATGGAGAAAATTGTTGCAGTCTCCAGCATTGAATTGTTATGCCTCTGGACCATGTGTGGGAGCTCGACGCCACAACCAACAGTGAGAGTAAGTTCCATTTGAACGGATACATCTTTCATTAATGGTGCAATTATTATTTGTATCCAGTAGATATAGCCTAGAAAAATGTCTTTTAAGCATAGTTCTCCAATCCATAGCTCGTTCCAAAATTTAAAAGTCGAGCCGTCCCCCAACTTTTCCTCTAAAAACAGAATGTAAACTAATGTTTGCTCTAAAAAAATATTTGTGGAGGTTTGCTATGGATATCCATGGGCTATAGGAAAGTCGTGAGTTATTAGATTCTAAGTCGAGACAACCATTTATCACATGGATAGAAATAATAATGTTTTTCCAAAGTGTATTCTGTTCTGAGTGAAAACGCCACCACCATTTACCCAACATAGCAAGATTGGAATCATGAAGACTACCAACTCGTGTTCCACAAAAAATACCCTAATTCGTATCTTACAAAGGTAAAAGAAAGACAATTGTTTCATACAAAAAGAAAACGTAACACCTAGTTGTTATCATACAACGTAAAACAAACAACCACCAACCCATGTATTAAAGTTATACAGAGGTTGACAATGATTTGTAACTTATCAAACTATCATCTTAATTATATATTGCATTAGATTTTATTTATCCATCTATGTGGGACAAAGCCAAAACTCGTCTCTTTCTTCAAGCTTTTGTCTACTACCTCACACGACACAAACTCCTCATTTCAGCCACAAGGCCATAATGTCGTTGTTCAATTTCACCCTTGCCTATATGTACTCTCGTTACATTCCAACAAACTCGATCACCACTCACATTTTTATTTTTATTTTTAATTCTAACAAGAGCAACCATGAATCATGACATACATAGTTTGTAATATGAAGAACAAGCCAAAGATTCCTATAAGGTGATGAAAACAGCATATATAGATGATTAGTGGTATTTCCGGCCCCTCGTTAGTTTATGGAAATGCACGGCCACAACAGTCATTGCAATGACTAAATCGATTCGAGGCAAATAGAAACAGTACAACTGAGTGGTATTGTAAGTTAGTTTAAGGAATTGTGGTTAGTTTTATGTCGTAGGTGTGGTACGCTTTAATGTCCGACTTTTATTATTAAAAACTAGCAGGGTACCCGCGCATTGCAGCGGCGGGTACCTGAAATAAAAAATTTCGATGAATAATGTATTTTAGTTTGTTATGTTCTTTTTAACAATAAATTTATGGATATCAAGAATTTCGTATAGCCCGTGTCCATTCGAGCTCGAACCCGTTGGCCCTTGTCTACTCGGGCTTGAGCCCGTTTGGTCCAGCCCGTTCGGGCTCAAGCCCATTTGACCCGTTGCCCGTTCTGGCTTGAATATTTATATAATGTTCTTTATTATTTGTAGTAGTGAAATTTAATGCAGGAATTTTGTTTAATTTGTGTAGGATATTAGTTTTCACATACACATCAAACCATGACAACAAGGTGGCGAATAAGTGGAATTCTAGAGAGAGAAAGTTAGAGGTTTAGGGAACTTAGTGAGAGAAAGTGAAAGATATTATTATGAGCTCCAACTCTCTACCTTGGGAGGTAGAGAGTATTTATAGTCTTACAGAAATCGCCACACATCGGGCTGTGGATCAGGCATACAGTGGGTAAAGACCCGTCCGTCCTCCACGGTGTTACTTAACTAAATACTACTTAACTTAAAAGAACTACGACTACGTGCTTTCTAACGATTACATATACTTGAGGTGACCGACTCTTTAATACCTGGAATTTCTAATTCCTAACAATCTCCCCCTAAGGGAGGTCACCTCAATCATGTACCAAACTTACATTGAATACAAATAGATATTACATTAACAATTGATCTTGCATTCTTGATGTAGTCCTTTGCTCCTAAGCTTGTAGACATTGATTCTTCACATTGCATGTTTGGTTACTTCAAGTGGAGGTCTTTCACTGATCCACGTGATAATAATTTTGTGCCATCTTTTGAGATCATCAGCAATCAAAAATCTCTGAGACATCCTTTGTGGTGTTGGTATTATGTGATGTTGTGACTTTAGG
The DNA here is from genome assembly GCA_019973895.1 of Chrysanthemum seticuspe. Lineage (NCBI taxonomy): Eukaryota > Viridiplantae > Streptophyta > Magnoliopsida > Asterales > Asteraceae > Chrysanthemum > Chrysanthemum seticuspe. Next base: position 16,032,853 of record BPTQ01000005.1, read on the forward strand.
ACCGACATGCTCACATTCTGGATCATGATATCTTCTCATCAGAGTAGCGGAAGCATTTGTTGAATCATGATATTGGCAGCAGCGTAGCAGAAGCATGGAGTGAAAATATCAGAGTCATTGATGCACTAATCATGATTTCTTTTAAGATGAATGTGTTAAGTGAGCATGCGGCTATGGATTGACCGCTTCATTCTGATCAGCTGCAAACGTCGGGTGTACCTGAATACAACAGTTAGCAATAAATCGCACGAAAGTGTCTTTGATCACTTTCGTTGAATTGAGGTACACGGCCCACGGTTCCCCGTTGATCAGTACATGTACTGCCTGTGATCAGGTATAATTCCGAAGAATTTCCTTGACAGGGTTTCGCAGCTGTTCTAGCTGTTCTCAAACCGGAACATCTCAAAGAAGACAACACGGAGTGAGTGAACCAACGAATTTTAAGTCCACTGATTGATGAAAAGAGATTTGAAAAACAATCGTGTATTGCTCAATAGAAATTGTTTTTGCAATACAACGAAGGTTTTATTGAAAGTCAATTATCAATCATAAAAACACCTTTTGGTTTGAAAAATGAGTACACGGTCGATGTGCTAAAGAAAAGAGTTTTTAAGCACAAAGACCGGTTTTTCAAAGGTATCCGTCAATCCGTAACCTGAACCAGGATTGATTCAAGAGATTGAATCGCCCCATTGTTTCTGTTCAGTTGTCACATGGTTGATCTATATAATAGATCTCACATGCCACCTACCAGGAACTTGTTTGATGTTGGCTCCAGAAGGCTTTCCATCTTCATTGTGAATATGTAAACACATCACTCAGATGTTCTGGCAATACCACAAGGATAATGCGTAGGACTCAAGATATAATCTCTCTTTCCACTTTGTGTGAAACAGAGAGTCTTCATTGAAAGTGTCCTAATGAGATTTATTGATGATCTCGTGGCTCTAGACTCAATTTGTGCATATTTGGATCCTATAACGGAGACTAGGGAGAGGGTCTCCTTCTTCAATATCAACCATCTCTAAGAGAAAGTCGATAGATAATGTCGGTTCCCCGTGAGAATGAAACAAGTCCTTTTAAGAGGAACTTGAGTGGTTTGGAAAGTTGAAGTGCAGTGCGTCACTGGGTCCATGACGTCTTGTCTTCAATACCGATGTTACCATCAGTAGCATATGAATTGAACCCGGTTTCTGCCCTAAGGTTGAATAAATGGAGGGCTATTTGTTTTTACACTTTCCTCATTCAATTCTTTTTAATTCTTCAACCCCTTCAGTGCTTACCGAGACTTCATAGCTAGAGCCTTGTTGGGTTTATTCCAGTACTAGCTCAGTCTTAGTCCGCACTCTTCCCATATCTCATTTTTCTCCTTTTATCATCATACCTAAGGACTTCTACACTAACTAGTGGATTGTCCCTGGGTAGATCCCTCCGGTTCTGGCGGATCATGGGAACACATACCTAACCTTATCATCCTTATATCACCGTACATAAAGTAGAGTTGGTCGGTCTATTTGGTATTGTTCATCTGCCATTGGAACCAATTGAAAACCATTTGACAAACAATTCAAATACTTGTGATATTTTATCAAAGCATTTTGTACCTGAATTGTTTTTGATATTTTTAGAACAAGAACTCCCCCTCAACATGTGCATCAAGTATTTGAAAATGTTTTGCACACGGAGGCAAGAGAAAGAATAAACTTCTTTGATTACCATTTTCTAAAAGATATCAACATCACTTCCCACATCAAATCAAGTAGATATAGCATTTCCGGGAAGGATGAGGTTTCCATAAATATGCTCCCCCTCAATATGTGCCTCGAGGTTTGAAAAGAGTTTTGCACATACTAGAGGGAACTTGCACATTGAGATAAGTTGATCACATTTCAAATCATAGGTTTTAAGATAGATGCTCCCCCTCAACATGTGCATGGAAAATTTGAAATCGTTTGTCACATGTGCGCAGGATAGCATGTACATCCTTATAAAACCATTTACCTAATTATCAGTTTAAATCCAATTTAAATCACACATTCTCCCCCGATCACAATTATCAAATCATTTGAGATTTGTGATCTCTTATTGATTTAAATTGATTTTGAAAGCTTTTAAGGGGAATTGTGACTTGATTATGAAAGTGTTTTAACTGATAAGGATCGGATTTAAAGACTTTAAACTCCATTGATAAAACATGCATGTATATCTTTTGAAAACAATTTAATGCCAAATAATTTTTTAATTTAATTGAAATCATTCTCCCCCTCAATCAATGACATAGGTTGTTGATTGAGAGATAGAGATTTTGACAAATAAGTCCTGATGATTATCAAAAATAGAGACCGAGTTATTTTTCAAAGCATTTGGTTTTCAGCAGATAAATGTTTATAGAATCAGAGCATGGAATTTGAAAACATGGTATTTTAGAAGTTTTTTTTATAACAGTTAAACAGTACAAAAAGAGCCAAGCTATTATAGATGCCAGAAACACTACAGTAAGTTTCTTACTGTGCCCTGAAATCTACAAAAAGCTTAAGAATTTTTATTTATTTATTTATTTATTTATTTATTTATTTATTTAAAACCCTCTTTCTCTTTGTTACCAAATAACAGTAAAGTCCGTCATTGGGCGAAAATTTTCTTTCTTGTCTCGGTACAAAATGGTACAAAAGTTTAAGGTACGAGACTAAGATATTTGTAAATAGACGACTTTTGGTTTACGAAACTTTTTATTGAGCCAGAGATAAAAACTATTAGTAGTCCTGAATAAACAGTTTTAGAGATAGAGAGTTAGTTGTTGGATACAGTAACTAACTCCCCCTCTTACTAAAGTTAATTTAATTTTTTAATAAACCGTAATTTA